>CM019150.1:136152081-136710419 GCA_009733165.1 Naja naja | reverse complement strand
ACAGTCCCAAGGAACAAAACCAAAACACACAGTAGGTCTTGGCAGGATCTTAATGGTATTCAAGGTCTCATGGAGGGAATGACTTCAGCAAATATTTGAGGAAGTATATAAGCAAGATTTGAGCTCCAGCTGACTTTTGGTATAATATAGTTAAAGCCATCACAATTGAAACTGTGAACTTGTTCATTTATGAGTCATTGGGTATCTCACTGGAAAACATGTTTGGTGAGCAAGAATCAGGAGGTACTAGCACATAATGCATAACTTCAGAATAGAGAACCAGATTAGAGTATTGGTTAAGGTACTGGGCTAGAACTGGAACATTATGAGTTTCAGTCCTGCCTTATCCACAAAGCTACTTGGCTGACCTTGGCCCAGTCACTTTTTCCTCAATCCTGAGAAATGATATTGCCTCCTGGGAAGGAGGGAATATCACTTCTAAAAACTCTGGCCAGGAAAACTGCAGGAACGAATCCAGGAGTTAACAGTGACTTGAAGGTATCCTCCCTCACTGTAAAAAAAAAAATCAGATTGCAGAAATGTATCATATTTGCAATGCACTGCTGCATAAAAAAATCATGAGAGCAGAAAAGTCTAAAAGTAGAATTTTCAGCTCTCAGAAATTCAGCTCTCAAATTATTTCTTGTGGGGTTTTATTTTTATTCCAGCATGGGGAGACTACTGAAAAAATATTTCACCCTCCATAATTAATGGGATGCCTCTCTGCCCCATGTAGTTTATGGCTGTAAATTCATTTTAAAAAATATAAATAATACAATGGGCATTACCCCTGAAGTCTTAAGGATGCAGTCCACTAGAGCATCTGGAAATCTTGACATGAGTGTATGCAATAAGCATATGATCATATGTGTTTACTAAAGCTGTGCAGTGAAGGGGAAAACATGATTTGGAATATGGATATGCACACATGAAGCATTGTCACACTTCTATATAACAAACTTATCTTTTTTATGGAATCTCATTTAAGTGTCTGTAAAGGATTGCCAACAGGTGCTCCATACACCCTCACACATACTCTAAATTAATTTTCCTCTTCAAATTCAGATTGCTCTACTGCACTAACATACAGCTCTAATTCCATTATTAGCTTACTGAGTGCTGAGGGATAGTAAGTAACATGGGTGAAACAACCTGATTTTATGTCTCTTTCAAAGACAGAATCTAAACCTGACAGGCAAGTGCCTCGGCTTTTACAAAGTCTGTAAAAGATTTGTAAAAGATATGAATATTATATCTTTTTATGATACAAATATTGCTGTTAAATAAAAAGAGTCCTTTTCAATACCAAGAGGAAAAACGCACCCCCTTAGGAGGGAAGTAAGGCACTGACATTCACAAACCATTCTATAAATGTCAAGGCTGGCACATTTGCAAAAAAGTATTTTTTTTCTTAAAGCAAGTTTTAAATTCAGTTTTGCAAATGACTTGCTGTTGGTCTCTCTATTCCACCCCTCCCCCCGTTTCCTTCCCCCATTAATCCTGCATTGGATTATTATCAGCATATGAGTACCCATGACTGTATCATGCCATGCAAGAAGAGAGACCCTATACCATTTCAGACAAATGACTGTCCAGTTTCTTCTTAAAAGCCTTCAGTGATGGGGCACTCACAACTTCTGAAGCCAAACTGTTCCATTGGTTGATTGCTGTCACCGTTAGGAAATTTCTCCTTAATTTTCTACCAAGAAGACATTTTTGTGTGATGACTCCACTGTTGGTGGCATTTATGAGACATGTTTTATAAATGCTATATGACTACTGTCAGGTTAATAGCTTGCATTAAATTGATTGAGGATTGGCAGGGTGTTGATTATAGGTCATAGACATACTCTCTCTTTTTGTAGCTTGCTGAGCCTTGTTGGAACTTAAATGTTTAATTTAATTCTTTCCCCCCAATTTTTCTCTTCCTGAAAGTCAATAAAGATAAGCCTTAGAATAAGGAGCCTGCTGAAATTTCTAAGACACTTTGACAGAGCCAAAAGTCAATGAGCTTTGCCTCTATGTGATGTTTTGAAAGGAAGTACTTGTGCAGACAATAGCATTTGTGTTCTTTAGTTTTATCTTTAAAAAATATCCTGTATTCTGGGACAAAAAAAGCTATCTCCAAGCAGTCCTACAATCAGTACATTATAAACATAATATTATGTAAAACTATTAAAGCAGAAAACATTCAAAAGTCCATAACCTAATTGCAAAAGCATCTACAAAAATCATCATTCTCAAACCTCCTTTGAATTGAGTTTTTCTTCTGGTGATTTTCCATTTACCTTTGTGAAGTTTTCTTCACAATATGGATTTTTTTTTATCATTCCTGCACATTGGACTGCTAGCCCAAGTGCATTGTTCGTTAGCTTTCTGAGATCAGTCAAAGCTGAGCAACAATCAAAGTAATTCCTTATAAAATGTGAATTGGAACAAAATAATGTTTAGGGTCTGTCTGAGGAAAGAAGAGGAGGCCATGGGATTTTTTTTTTTTAGAAAAGCCTTGTCTCCATGGAGACTGCTAACTGATTTTAGGAATGGAAACTAGGCCAATAAAGTGCAAGGCAGTAATGTCCTGCCTGCCATAGCTATACTCATGGATATTTGAGTTTATACAAGACTTTCTCACTTAGAAGGTGACTTTAACAGTGATAAACTACATGTTTCACATGAAAATGATCTTAGATTCAATCACTTTGCATATTAGGAATGGGGAAGATTGTCACTCTGTAATTTTGGAGAGCTGTTGCCAGTGTGAGATTATTTAGTTAGTTGGATCAGTGGTCTGGATATTTAGAAACACTGAGATTTCTATCTTCACCTTAGATTTAGCATTGAATTTGGTTGGCTGTTCTAAAACAGCCTTGGTTTTCTTGTTGCTTATATGCTGTTGTTCATCAATCATGTGCTTATACAAGATTCTAGGGATTTGTATCCTTCCTCCATTCTGGAGAGGTTTTACAGAATGATGCATTCTTTTTATGCCAAAGATCCTTGAATCAGACCTATGGTCTGCAAGTAGGATGGGAACCTTGACAATCATCTGCCAGTGATAACTGAATTAAAATATATTCATTAGCTTTCCTATAATTCAGGTTGTGACATTTTAAAAAATTGTATCCTTCTGCTCCTATTTTCTGAAGCTATGATTTAATGCTGCAGTGCAAATACCTAGGTAATCTATCAATATTGTGATTTTTTTCCATACCTTTATGGCATTCTCTTTCTTCAAACACTATTGTTCTGTAGATATCTGTGATTAATGAAGCAATTGTAGCTATTCTTATAAAGTATATTGTGGAATCAGGGCATATGGTATAAAATATCAGGAGTAGCAGGTCTAAAGTTTGAATCATGGCAACTGAACCAATCTTTGTTAACCTGAAACATTTTATTGCTCATCCAAGCAAATTCATCAGTATAGCAAAATTAGTTAGGCAGAGAGTCAGAGAGTCATTGGAATGTACCAACTCTTGCCATACCAAATTCAAGGGTTCTCCCTCAAATGAATTGCAACATGTCAATTGGAGACTCAATTATTCAGGTCAAAACACCTCAGATTAACAAAGACTGGTCCAGTTGCCATGATTCAACCTTTAGACTTGCTGTTCCTGATCTTTTATGTCATGTTCCCTACTGAGTAAAGTCTCAGGAGTTAAATCAAGCCCTCTCTTTTTCTTGCCTTATTTAACCATGCAACTTGTGGACACAGTGATAAGGACATACAAGTAGTCCTCACTGAATGACCCTAATTGGGATCTTAATTTCTGTAGCTAAGTGAACCAGCATCACTTGGTGATAGCAATTCCAATAGACCTAGTTATTGTTGTGTACATTTCTCTACTATATGAAACATTACAAAAAACATAAAATCAGTGTTTCAGATTCAACCACATTTCAATTTCCATCAATGCTTCAAAAATCTTACATTGTTTAGTACAGCACAGGTGATAGCTATGCAATATAACTTGTACCTGTAACTTGTTTTGCTGATTGTATGTTATTAAAGATTTAGAAGTGACCATTTCTGTGTAATCTACATTGACATAATACTGTTCCTTTTGAATTGTTCTTTCTACAGTCCACCCACAATCACTTCTCACACATATGTATGATAAGTTCCTTTCTTTTCTTTTATGAGTAGTGCAATGTAACACGATATTCAAATAGTAGGAGAAAATTGTACAATTCATGTTTAATCTGTAAGGACATGACTGAACCCTCTTAATGCGCATTTTTAATGTTGAGCTGAGATTCAAGTTATTTCCAAAAGGTGCAGACTATGTTAAATTAATTATTGTTACATGGTTCTGAGTATTTTTACATCAGTTTATAAGAAATTTTAGCTATATGCTGGCTGCTGCACAGGGGCACATAACATGCAAATTATACAATCATTGTGCAGATTAACAGCCTGTTACAGTAGTGTGTTTGGCCACATACAATGCAAGCTGATACTTTTCATGCATCAAGCATCTCATTTAAATTATCCCCTGCCCTCCACTTACACATAGGGCAGACTCCTGATAGCAGATTTATTTTTACTCCCTTCTGAACACATGACCTTGCTTGTTTTGTGTAGTTGAGGTGTTCTCTCTTTGTTAACAGTACCATTCAAGAGGGCTCACAGACAAGGAAATATCTTAACACTTTACTCTTTAGGTTTCTCAAATCTTTAATTGGTCACAAAGTCACTGTGGTTGCAGCCTTGGTCAAAACACATGTGGAAATGTACAACAAAGCTCCAACTTTATCCCATCACTTATTTTTGACACTGACTTCCTGCTATGTGCCATATGCTACAGTTGCTATGAAATTTGCCTTTAGCAAAAGATTAAAAGGTGAAGACAAATCAACTTCAGCGGCAACCCGGCAGCTCTGAAGAGGGCCGGGAATGAGTCGTTATCTTTCAATCTAAAGTGTTTCAGTTCCATTGCTGTGAAGCTAAAACAAGAAAATGCCATATACACTGCCATGAATTATTAGGAAGATAACCGTTATTTAAATGTGATTTATACATAACCATACAACAGGTGGGTATAGTCAACCTTTCAGCCATAGACCATGTTTATTGTTCGAAGTGTTTGGGTCTATACATTACACTTCTCCCAAATAAATAAACAAAAATAACATAGGCTATGAAAACTTAATTATTCATCTGAAAGCAAGGGACTTTGTTAACATAATATGAACACCCTAACCTCATTAGAAGGGAGAAAAAGAGACTATTAGCTTCTGGCTTTTTGGGGCAAAGCTACTCCCTCCATTAGTTGTATTATACAAAGAGACACAAGAGAAAGTTCTGGCTCTGAGGAGCCAGAAACATGTACTTCTGGGACAACTTTGTACTGAGATTTACAAAGGAATAAGGAGTTAGCAAAAATCATGTGAGTTTATTTGGAAAAACAGAAACATTTTTTGATGAAGGAAAGTTGCCTGTAGATGCAACAAAATATACAGTGGAATACAAATGTTGTTCTGTATTAATTTGCAATTTAAACAACAGTGTTTCTATGTTTTAGGAGTTAGATCAAAGTTGCTATTATAAGAAAGAGTAGCTAAAGTGATAGGAGAGAAGGGGGGGAAAGGGAAGAAAGAAGAGAAAGAATTAAAATATTAGCAAAAACAATTATTTTTCTTCCCCGCTCTTTCAGAATGACTTTCAGTGTATATCTTTCTCTGCTTTCAATTTAAGAAATGTACCTATTGCAGCATAAGACTTTTCCTCGATATCATTGATTGAAATGGTTATGCCAATGTAAAGGAAAGTTATCTTGGAATTTTCAAAATAAAACAAATACAGCAAATCAGCTGAGTGCTTTTGTCCTATGAAAGATTTAGAGGAAGTGGGGCAAATCTGTGCAGTGTGTGTGTGTGTGTGTATGTATGTATGTATGTATGTATGTATGTATGTATTGCATCTTATCCTTCTTTTTTTTGCACAAGGGATAAGAATATTTTGTGCTTGTATAGGTTTGCAATGAGATGATTTTTTTTTGGCACTGTACTGTGAAATGCTGAGACCTACTGGGGGAATGCAAGACTCAAGCTGCTGGTTACAGAACAGATGGCTGCACTCTACTAATAAAAAGCATTAACTGGTACCTGTTGATGCATCTGGATATAGATTCAGAAGAGGCTGCAGCTGGTCCTGGGGTAAAAGATGGGAGGAAAAGAAAAAACTCAGAAACGGGCACATTAAAAATTGGTAAAGTTTGAGTTTTTGGCTCAGAAGTATCCCCTTTTCAATGAAACTAGTGTTTCCATTCAAAAACTGAGGCCAAGCAACTTAGGAGAAAGGAATCAGAAGACTGAAAATAATAATTTGAAAATTTAAGGGTGAAAGCAGAGGGAAGGATAATAATAAACAGGAAGGAAGTAAAATTAAAGATTGGTTAACATCTGGCAAATCTAATAAACGAAAATCCAGCAAAAGGGTCTGGGAATCATTTGCTTACCAACAACTTTCAAGTTGTTGACTAGTGTGGTAGTTGTTGCAGTTCAATGGCATCTAGCTGAAAACAAGCTGTTTCCATCTGAACAGAAGGAAAACCACCCAAACAGCACAGAAACAACAAACTAACAAACAACTCAAACATAGCATAGATTGATTACAAGAAAGCATTTGACTCCCTGCCACATAATTGGATAAATAAGTGCCTAGAAATAACAGGTGTCAGTAGAAACATCAGAAGCATTGTGCAAAGATCAATGGTGCAATGGAAGTTCTTGGATAATGGTGAGAGATTGGGAGAGATTAATATCAAGGGAGGAATCATTCAAGGAGACTTACTATCACCACTACTGTTTGCCATTTCACTGATTCCTCTATCAACAATACTAAACAAGTCAGGCCATGGCTATCAAACATCAGAAACATCTGCCAAGCTATCCTTCCATCTTTACAGGGATGATGTGAAACTGTATGGAAAAACATCATCTGAAATAGAATCCTTGCTCAACACTGTAATATACGCAGCCAAGATATTGCAATGGAGTTTGGACTGGACAAGTGTGCAACCTTTGGCACCAACAGAGAAAAAATAATAAAAAATGAAGAAATTCAGATGCCCTATGGAAATAGTATCAAGAGATGAATGAAGATGATCGCTACAAATACTTGGGCATCCTTCAAGCTAACAATTTGAATTGATAGTTGAATACAGAAAAGAAACAATTGAAAACCAATTTATTATTTGGAAGTACAAGCCAATGTTTGGTCAATACCTGAAAAATACAGAAGGAAAAAGCTGATTTTAAAAAACCCACATGAAGTTGGTTAAGTTCAGAAGTGTTAAAGAAAGAGACTAAAGGCTTTGTTTTAGCAGCTCAAGAACAAGCTTTGCCAACTAATTGCATGAAGGTGAAAGTTCAGCATGTAAGAAATAACAAGCAAAGGTTGCCTTTGTGGTAAAAAGGATGACACAATTGCCATTTGATGCAGCAAAATTTAATAAACTGACCAAAGCAGTGTCATGACCAAAGTAACTAGAATTATTCATTGGAAACTTTGCCAGAGTTTGGGTTTGAATGTAGGAAAAACTACTGGGACTATCAAATTGAGAAGGTTCTGGAAATAAGGGGGCTAAGATCTTAGGGGTTTTTAAATTCCAAACAGACACAGGCATCTTGTTCATAACATGACTGATATAACAGTTATTGAAAAGAAGAAAGTCTTTGATGCTGCTAGACTGGATGATGCTAGGATTAAGGAAAAACAATTGGGAAAAATTGGGAAATACTGAGACTTGTAGATCAAAGTCAAATGTTTATGGAAAAAGAATTCCATTGTTATATCACTTGGAACTCTTGGAGCAATTCTTAAAGGATTTCCCTGATGTCTGGAAATATTGAATATATCAGCCCTGAAAACCCTAATTTTTTTTTTTTAAAAGCCACCCTACTTGGAACTGTCTATATTCTTAGACATTACCTTAATAATTCTTAGGTGCTTAGTTAGGATTTTAATTATTATGTGTTCACCAGTTTACTAATCTAGAAGTAGATTACTGACATTTAATATGAAATGTGCCTTGTGCACAAAACTATATACAACCTGCAGCCCTCAAAGTAATGAAGGGTAGTTTTTAAACATGTTTAACAAGAGCAACAAAGCCAAGAATATAAAAATAAAATCAGTAAAAATACTGTAGGACAATTCAAATGGTCTGGAAAAGAGAAATGTTTGGAACTGATGCTGAATTTATCATAATAAGGATACTTGTCAGAATTCTTAGGAATGGGTGGATAATGAGATCCATAATAGATCGAATGGGATTCCATAATAGAGAAGGCATTTTCCATTTCTGTCACTCAAATAAAAAGTTTATGGGAGGGATTCCCTGTAGGTAATTGCTGAACCCCTTCAAGTTTGTCATAGGAATGGCTTCTAAACTCCTGCCAATTGGTATAAGGAGTTGATATAGTATTACCTTTTTAACAGGATAATTACTTCCCTACCACATTTTCTTGAAAAAATAAAAGACAAACCTGACAAAGGGGCAAATCTGAAAGAAGTTCATAAAGATTTTTTTAAAAAAATCAAATGTTTATGTTTCTAAATTTGCTTTGCAAAGGAAAATTCAAGAGTAAATTCAAGAGTAAAACCAAGAAAAACTTTACAAAATGCATATGCTAATAAAAACATCAAAATACATATACTATCAATTAGTATATGTAAATTTATTTTTAAAAGACAAATCAATTTCTACAATTTTTTAAATATTTTTTTTCATTTTCTTGAATCTGAAAGACTGTGCATTAACTGGTACCATTTAAGTAGCAAAAGTTAAATGGCTAATATAAATAACAAAAGTGAGGTTTTGAAGAATAAATCTAGACAGTTTTCTGAAAGAAAGAATTGTCTTTTATAATAAATAATGTGGTTACTGTAGCAATAATCCCTTAGAACTATTCCTGTTAAATGCGGCCCAAACAACTCCCCTCATTTACTCTCAGCCATTTACATTCTTTCAAATATAATGAAAGAGATTTCTATATCTTATTCCTTAGTTAAGGAAAGTGATAGAAAGTGATATTTGTACTTTGAGCTACTGAGCCTTTTAAAGCTGCCAATAACGGCTGCCAATAATGGCTTTCTGATGCCCCGTGTGCTCCCACCGGCAGGGCCTCCTTAGGGTGCCATCAGCCAGGCAATGCCGGCTGGCAGCTCCCAGGGGTAGGGCCTTCTCTGTGGGGGCACCCACCCTTTGAAATCAGCTGCCCTTGGAGCTCCAGGTGGCCTCTGACCTCCAATCTTTCTGCCATGGCCTAAAAACCTGGCTGTTCCAACTAGCCTACCCGGACTGAAGGAGAGGGGGAGGGTCTTTTTAGTGGTTGTTTTTAAATTTAACTGATTTATGAGTTTTCCGGTTTAATTACTTTTTAATATTTATATTGTATTGTTTTTAGTATTGTAAGCTGCCCAGAGTCCTTAGGGAGATAGGATGGCATATAAATCTCATAAATAAATAAATAAATAAATAAATAAATAAATAAATAAATACATACATACATACATACATACATACATAAATACATAAATACATAAATCTAACTATTGAGACACTTTAGTTTCCCTATACATATAGTTCTCACTTAATGACCACAACTGGAACTGGTAACTCTGTTGCTAAGCACATGATGATAGACTTACTGCCATGCTTTCTCCACAGTCATTAAGTGCATCACTCATAGTCATTAAGTGAAATTTAACATGATTTGTGATTTTATTGCCAGCTTTTCCATTGACTCTGCTTTGTCAGAAGACAAGTGTTAAGCACGAAAATGACAATGGCATGATGGCAGGAATGCTACAATGGTTTTAAATGTGAGGACTGGTCATAAAATCAAATTTTCAGCACCGTCATAACTTCAAACTGTTGCTAAACAGGCCAGTTGTTCAGCAAGGACTATCTTTATTTGGGATAATATGATTTGATCTGGCTGCATCCATATTTTGCACTAGAGAAAGTTTTAAGAGTAGCTTCAAGTACTCCACTTAGAGAGATAATACCGGAGTATGTGGCCTCACCTGGTCATGCAATCACTAACCAGGAATAGATGTAGTTGTTACACTGGCAATTGTTAAAAGACATTGTGCTCCCAATATCACAAAGGCTTCCATCAACAAACCTGCCTCTAAAATTGTGCCAATGTTATAAACCTACTTTTTCAAGGACATGTAGATCTACACTGGAGCAGAGCTATATGGAGTGACCTTTATCTTGTTGGAATGACAATCATCCATTAATCTAAAAGAAATGTACTAAGATGCACAACCCAATGGTTCAAAGATAATGGGGATATCCTTCTTCATAAATGTCTTTAGGAATCCCTCTGGGATACAACCACTTTTAATTCCTGCAAGCATTGATGTCAACACTTGTATCCTTACAACATTTCCTAAAGACATAATTTTACACTTGTAGCCTGCTATCAGGCACAAATACATATTAAATCTGAATGACATATTATCTGCATTATTATTTATTCTTCCTATGGATGGTCATGCCCTCAAGCTAATTTTTAACAAAGATGGAATCAAAAGCAAAGATGGCCACTGTCCCTCCAAGTGCTTTTCTATATCACTTAGTAACATTAACAGAATCTGAACCCATAAAGGCTAGAGTCACTGTGAGTGAATAGGCAGCTGTATATAAATTTTCTAAACGAACAAGCAAACAAATAAATGGTTCTTTGGAAATCTCCACAGGAACTGTGTCATGAGACAACACCAAGGTTAGCAATATTATCCTGGATTGATCTTATACTTTTTAAAGTCAGGTGTTCCATTTCTGTGCAATAAAACCAGAATTTATTTGGTTCTGCTAGATGGCTATTTGAAAAAAAAAACAATCTTTGATTTTGAACTTGCGCCTTATCACTTGTAATATTTATTCTGATGAAGCAAGAATCATCAGATAGACTAAGTCCCATTTGCTGTGAGATATTATACTATGTAGGTGCCCCAATTCTGTTCTTGATGCAGTCTTTTTAAGAGCTTTTCAAGCAGCAATAAAATGAAATAGAATTGTGTATAACAAAGATGTAATGGGAGAAAATCACAATTCAGCTGTGTGCAAATTAAGAAGGGAGTATATTGCAAAAAAATGTGTTTGAATTTCCCATGTTTCTTAATTTTAACTTTCCTGGGTGTGGAAAAAGACAACTTGTAGGAAGCTTTTTGACAGCATTGCCACAATAAAAAGCAAAACAAAACAATCTTTTCCCTACTTTTTCATTGCATATAATTCAAGGAAATGTGATACAGAAATAAAGTAACTTTAAAAAAAAAAGAATGATGTTGCACAAAATGAAGCAGAGCTCAGCAAGGCTAATTGACTGTGAAATGATTTCCCAAACACTGTGTTGGAAATTTGTGACATCTTATCTTTTTAATGGGGTTAGAGAAAATACAATCTGAAACAGACCCTTTTCAGCGTGACTGAGGCAAGAAGGAGGGGAAAAATATCAAGGACAGTAAGGACAGGCATTTGAGAGGCAGTTAATTCTTCAAGTTTCATATGGAGAGGATATAAAATCATAATTTTGCTCAACCACAGAACACAGTGGGTGTCTATGGTCTCAAAACAATCATTAGACCAGCCAACCGAAAATACTGGAAGTAAAATTAAAGCATCTTTTTTCCTTTATTAAATGAAAGAATGTGGAAGTAGAGCAATACTAGAAAAATATGTCTGATGAGCCCCAATTCTGGGCTTCCCCCAATTTGTCACTAATTTGTTTTCTTTAGCATTGTGCTGCTAAATTTAGCAGAAATCTCCTAAATAAACGAATTTAAAAAATAACTCCATGGTGAGGCAGAGAAGTGATACTGGATTTAGCAATCAATAGATTTATTCAAAACATTTGTATAGCTGCCCATCTTAAAACCAAACTCCGGACAGCTTACAAGCCAGCAATAAAAACCCCAGATATAACAATAAAAACAAACATAACCATACTTCACTGATGCTATCTACTACCATATTCTTACCCTGCTCTGACCTCTTCTAATCTTTGCTGAAATCAAAGTAGCCATTAGAATCAGGTTACCCCAATCACCATGTCTTTGGATACAAAGGGAAGAAAAGGATGAAATAGATCCTTAATTTTACCACCCACTCTACCGCATTGTTACTCACCTCTTGTACAGAGAAATTGTGCAAAGACTGTGAGTTGTGTCCCTGAGCTGGCCTTATATTAGCAACTGATGCATTTTATGAAGAAGAAAAAAAGGCAAAGCCATTTCCTTATATTTCTGCCTTCATCCCCATAGTCTCAGTCCCATCAACTTCAGAAGGAAACACAATAATTTTGTAAAATATTATTTCCTTTTTCATCCCCTTCAGTGTAGCTATTTGGCACAGGCATTTCCCTGCTGCTGTGGTTGTTATTGCTAAATCTTTATTGTGTTCCATCCCCAAACAACTAAGCATAATCTGCCCCTCCCCCTAGAATTGAAAGAAAAACAATTGAAAGTCCCTGCTGCAATTTATGTGAAATTTGATACACTGTCCTCCACAAGAGCACTTGCTTTTCTATAAAATTCATCCAACTGTACAATCAATCAGCAAGTGAGCTACACTGGCAGACTATAAGAAAGCATGAAAGGAGGATAAAAAAATATATTGGGAAATATATTTCTTAATTTAGTACAGAAGTGTACACTTTCTTTTCATCCCAAGAACTACACTTAACCTTGGGGCAGCATGCCTGGGCTTTGTTCTCAAAAATAATGTGTAGGGTCAGGATAAAACTTAATTTGATTTTTATCTTTTGTAAATTTCAATTTAATTAAAATTAATCTGATTACTCTTCACTCTTGTATTCCATAATTTTCCCCTTCTGTTACATTAAAAAAATACAATTTAGCAACTGGTGTTAATGGTCTCTGTGGACTGTGCTCAAGGCTTCGGAGAGCATCGTATAACCCTGAGGTCTCAGATTGTATAGCTCTGGTATATTAATATGTGATCAATGAACTCTGGAGCAAGATAAGCGGCTTTCTAACAGCAGAACCTGGATTCAGCTATCTAAGCTCAATAATGAAATTGCTTTAGAGTGCTGAAAACTGAAATGTCAGGCTAGATGAGAAGAAAGTTGATAATCTAATGCTAAACCTTGTGCAATACTGGGAAGGAAGTGCAGTTATTTTGTGTCTCCCCTCAATGATGAATCTTGAGAGAGAAACTGAGGTCAGCAAATCTGCATTCAATTCTGGATTCTGCTTTTATTCCTCTTTAAATTACAGTAGGAATCTTCTCAATTGGGATGTTTCTTCATGTGTTAGGAGGCCATAATGGCTTGGAAATAGTGAAAAATATAGTGAAATATATCAGCTTTTTTCGATCCTCACTAATGCTTCCATTAGATTGTCTGAAATTCAGAAGTGACAAAGCCCTTATTGTTCATCACACCAAACTAATCTTGCAAGCCATGAAGCTCCCCTATTAAATTGTTGTTAAGGCTAGTGACCATGCTCATGTTCGTAAGGTGAATATAGATTATGGTGAACAATAAACAGATGGGAACCTGATAGGGAACAATGATATTTAAGAATTCTCTTTAGAATTCTTGGTGAGTTTGGTGATCATGGTGTCTTTCTAGATAGTGTCTTCTTTGCAGTGCATCTTGTCAGTCTATGTCAGAAGTAGCATAATAAATATAGTTTATGCTAAAAGAAAGAAAGAGAGAAACCAAATAAAACATTATTGCAGCTACTATCAGATTACCTATTAACTGCCAATTCACAGAATTGCAGATGGCAATCCTGAGTACACTTCTTAGGGAACAGATGGCTGATATACTCATGAGACAAGAAAGTCTAGGAAGTGCAGTATTGTGGAAAATGTCAAGGAATTAGCTTAACCTGTTTGAAGTGAACAAGTTCCACTGTCCAAACTCTCCCTAGTCCCCACTCTCCCCTAACACACATTAAATGAAGAGGAATATTTCCTGACTTAAATACATTTCTTCAAGCTAGGTACAGTAGTGTACTGAACATGGTATGTGGTAGTTCAGATGAATCAGGATTTAAGGTTCCATCTACTAGCATATTAATAGACTCTAAAACTCTTAGGTTTATATAAGGAGCTCTATTGTGGTTCCAGGCTGTCAGCTCACAGATGAACCACTGAAAACAATGGGCCTTATACCTATATAAACACCCTAGCATACATCGTCTATTAAAGCTGCAAAATAAATCTAAGACTGTCTCTGATTCCAAAGCATTTTGATTAATATTTCAGTATTGTCTAGTGATGTAAACATAGTATTAATCAATGAACATCTAAGAAAAGATAAAGACATAAATTTTGTCAAACATTTCTGGGAAAGGTAATTGAGAAGGTAGCAGCAATTCTAGAAACACCCGGATGATACTGGTTATCTGGATATTTTCAAATGTGGTTTCATCTGTAATGTTCACTGACACTGTTTTGATTGCTTTGATGGATGACTTACAACACAAAATATATTGAATAGATTGGAAAATAGTGGAACAGCTAATTCTCCAAGATGCTCGGTGAGTTTGGTGATTGCTGTGTCCTTTTAGATAGTGTCTTCTTTGCAGTGTTTCTTGTCAGTCCACTTCAGAGTATGATACTAGAGAACCATTGATCATCACTTTGACTACTGACTTGCCTTGTCCCACAGAGTTCCATTTTGTCCCACATACTGTTTAACATCTGCATGAAACTGCTGTGTAAGATCATGCAAAACTTAGGAATTGGAAGGCATCAATACGTTTTGCGTGTATCATCATCCAGCCCCAAGGAAGTAGTCAGTATCCTCACGCATTGTTTTAAAAAATTAAAGTGTTCAGATTTGTTGTTTCTGTAAAAACATTTATTGTATTAAAATATTTTATAACTTTTCATATGGCTATTATAATGCTCTGCTTATCTTTAATAAGAAAAGGGACCTATCTCTTTAGGGGGTGGAGGAGTGGTGCCCTGTTTTTATGGCATTGCACATGTCAAATACTTTAATGAGCTCCCAAGAGATTTTCCAAATAGAAGTATTATTTCACATATCCAGAACCATAGCATTCAAATGGTCTTTTACCAGGTCTGTGTCTCTTCCTTTCTTTCTTCCTGTCAAGTAGAGATGCAGGTATATGCAACTTCTTTCTGGGGGCTCAGAAATAGTTTTTCAATGGCTGAAGCTATTTGCAATTTCATTATCTCAAACTCAAGAGATCTTTAGATTTCATCCATGTTAAAACAACCAAAACGGTAAGGTAGAACAGCACTAATGGAAGAAGGAAGACAAATACCACCATATAATTAGTTTCTCAGGTAATGCTCTGTTTAAAAATAGCCAATATCTTATATTCAAATGACATAGGTAAGTAAAACCTTATCACGCTATCTTAGGGCCAAAGTAAGCAATATGCAAATTGCTTTAGTTCCCAATTTGATTTACTTAATTGTAGGTAGAGAGTCACTCTTTGTAAATTAACACA
This sequence comes from Naja naja, assembly GCA_009733165.1. Lineage (NCBI taxonomy): Eukaryota > Metazoa > Chordata > Lepidosauria > Squamata > Elapidae > Naja > Naja naja. Next base: position 136,694,947 of record CM019150.1, on the reverse strand, counting down.
ACTTCTTCTAGGTTTAGAGAAATATTTTTTTTCTTTTCTCTTAATCCTTAGTTTTTGTACAATTTAATTTTACCTGATTATTTATTTATGCATTTATTTGATAAGCTCAGGTGGTGGTGCTGGGGTGTTAAAATTAAAACTTGCATATGGAAGGAAAATAAACATAAAAACCAGTTGGGCAGAAAGGATAAATGAGATGCCTCTCACTCAATGACCCCCTTAAGCTGTGCAGTGATCATATCCAGAACACTTTATGCATACAATAAAGTGTTGTAAATGTTAATAAATAACATTAGCAAATAAACATTAGAAACATCTGATGATATGTGATATGTGTATGTTAGCATTTAGAACATAAATTCCCTAAGTCCATTGGATGGGTTATCAAAAGAGAAAAATGGTAGTCATGGTAACATGGTCAAAAGTTCCCTGCTGGGAACTTCCATCTTTTGAACCACGCCACAGGGTTATTGCTGCCTCCTGATTGGCCTTTTAAATAGCCAATCACATTTTTTATCCTCCATATGAATTGCTCAAAACTAGTCCACTTTCTCATTACCTTGAAGCTTCCTTATACAATTGGAATGAAGTTTACCTGCCTGCACGTACTGAAAGAACTTTTCATTTTATTATTATTATTTTATTATTATTATTATTATTTATTTAGACTTGTATGCCGCCCTTCTCCCTAAAGACTCAGGGCGGCGAACATATAAAAAGAGAAATATTTACAATAAAACAATATTAAACAGAACAAGTCTAAAATTGCTAAAAACATTAAAAACAATTAGAATTATGATAAAAAACAATACAATTAAAACAACCCACCCCCGGGTCAATCCAGGCCGGCCTGCTGAAACAGCCAAGTCTTCAGGTCTCGACGAAAGGAGCAGAGATCAGGGGCCAAACGAAGATCCGCAGGGAGCTGATTCCATAGGGCGGGCACCCCCACAGAAAAAGCCCTAGCCCTGGGAACCATCAGCCGACAATGCCTAACTGACGGTATTCCCAGGAGGCCCCTCCTGTGGGAGTGCACGGGGCGATCGGAGTGTGATGCTGGCAGGAGGCGTTCCCACAAGTACCCTGGACCCAAGCCATTTAGGGCTTTCTAAGTTGTTACTAACATCTTGAAGGAGACCCGGAAGGCAACCGGCAACCAATGCAAGTCGCACAGGAGGGGTGTAACATGGGAGCATTGGGATACCCCCATCACTGCCCGCGCGGCCGCATTCTGCACCAGCTGTAACCTCCGAGGAATCCGCAAGGGTAGCCCCATGTAGAGAGCATTGCAGTAGTTGATTCTGGAAGTGATGAGTGCATGAGTGACCGTTCGAAGGGCATCTCGGTTCAGATAAGGGCGAACCTGGTGAACCAGCCGACCCTGGGCAAAAGTTCCCCTGGCCACAGCCCCCACTTGCTCCTCCAGATTGAGCTGTGCATCCAGGAGGACACCCAGATTCCTCACCCTATCCACGGGGGGTAACACCTACCCCCCATGACCAAAGATGGCACCTCCACTGAACACCGAGATGCCGGTAAGAACAGCCACTCGGTCTTGGCCGGATTGAGCTGGAGCCTGTTACTCCCCATCCAGGCCTGCACTGCCTCCAGGCACCGGGACATCACCGAGAGAGCATCACTGATCCGGTCTGGGGTGGAGATATAAAGCTGGGTATCATCTGCATATTGATGATACCTCACCCCAAAACCACAGATGATCTCGCCCAGCGGTTTCATGTAGATATTAAACAGGAAAGGTGAGAGAACCGACCCCTGGGGCACCCCACAAGTGAGGGGTCTCGGGGACGATCTCTGCTCTCCTGCCAACACCGACTGCGAGCGGTCCGAAAGGTAAGAGGAGAACCACCGTAAAACGGTGCCCCCACTCCCAACCCCCAGAGCCGCTGCAGAAGGATACCATGGTCGATGGTATTGAAAGCCGCTGAGAGATCTAAAAGGACCAGGACAGAGGAAAAACCCCTGTCCCGAGCCCTCCAGAGATCATCCATCAGTGCGACCAATGCTGTCTCGGTGCTGTGCCCGGGCCTGAAACCCGATTGGTACAGGTCGAGATAATCAGTTTCCTCCAGGAACAGCGGAAACTGCTGAACCACCACGCTCTCAACAACCTTCGCTAAAAAGCGAAGGTTGGAGACAGGACGATAGTTATTCAAAACGGTTGGGTCCAGAGCAGGCTTCTTGAGGAGGGGTCTCACCACCACCTCTTTCAAGGCGGCGGGAAAAACCCCCTCAGAGAAGCATTGACAACTGCCTGGAGCCAGCCGTGTGTAACCTCCCTGGAGGCATAAACCAACCAGGAAGGACATGGGTCCAATAAACATGTGGTGGAAGACAGCCTCCGCATGATCCTGTCCACTTCATCCAGGGAGACAGGGTCAAACTCAACCCAGATAGGATCCACAAGACTCATCGCCACTCCATCATCTAAACCCTGCCAGTCAGAGTCCAAGCTGGCCCGAATCTGAGCGATCTTATCTGCCAGATGTAAACTAAATTCCTCTGCTCTGCCCGCAAGGGTCCCCCTCTCCTCTAAATGCAAGAGGGAGCGAGTGACCCTGAACAGGGCTGCAGGACGATCATCTGCGGACGCGATTGGAGCAGAGAAATAAACACATCTCGCCGCTCTAATCGCTTCCAGATAAGTCCTAATATAGGCTCTTAGCTGGACACAGTCAGACTCGGAACGACTAGTCCTCCACCTGCTCTCCAGGCATCTCCTCCGCCGCTTCATCCCCCGAAGCTCCTCCGAGAACCAAGGAGCCAAACGAGGTCTGCGACGAGGAAGAGGCCGCAAGGGGACAACCCAGTTGAGCGCTGCCAAGGCGGCCTGTTGCCAAGGGGCCGCCGAGGTCTCGGCCGGGCTGTGGTCGAGGGAGGTGGGCAAGAACCCCAGGGCCGTCTGAAACCTCTCCGGGTCCATCAGGCACCTGGGGCAGAACCATCGTATCAGCTCCTCATCCCAGCAGCGAGGGGCAGCCAGCTGGAAAACGAGCCTCAGGAGATAGTGATCTGTCCATGATAGGGGTAAAACAACTGGAGATCCACCCCCCAGATCACTACACCACTGTCCCAAGATAAAAACCAGGTCAAGCATGTTCCCCCCCTCATGGGTGGGTCCCTGAATCACCTGGGTCAGGTCCATGGCTGTCATGGATTCCAAGAACTCCCGGGCCAAATCAGACGCCACTCCCAGAGAAGGCAAGTTGAAGTCCCCCAGGACCATAAGCCTGGGAAACTCCACCGCCACCCCCGAGAGGGCATCCAGCAGCTTGGGAAGGGCCGTTGCAATGCAGCTGGGGGACAGGTACATCAGCAACAGGCCCAACCGACCACCCGGGCCCAACCTCAAGAGGAGGGACTCACACCCGCCTATCTGCGGGACAGTGACCTCCCTTGGAAACAAGGTCTCCCTGATAACAATGGCTACTCCTCCGCCCCTTCCCTGAGCTCATGGCCGGTGCAGCACCCAGAAACCTGGGGGACAAAGATCACACAGAGGGACACCCCCCTCCAGTCCCAGCCAGGTCTCCGTAATACACGCCAGATCCGCAGCCTCCTCCTCAATAAGTTCACAGAGGAGGGGGGCCTTATTAGCCACGGATCTGGCATTTACGTACACCAGCCTAAGCCCAGGGACCACACCTCCCAGGACCTCAGGGGAGCGGGCAGAGACCTGAGGGTCGGAGCACTCCACCGCTCGTAAACAGCGGAGACGGCCCGCACATAATTTGGCCCTCTGTCTCGCCTACTCCTGCCATAACCGATCGCCCTAGGGATTATTAATCCCTCCCTGCTCAACGCGGACCCCGTGGCCCCTTCACATTTTACATCATTGTAAATAAAATATACATTTATTATTCACAATTGATCAAGCTTAACTTCAGAACCATGCAGCTATAACACAATCTATTTTTGTGACAACAGATTCTGGATGGCAAGATCATTAAAACAGGATGCTTTTACTAGGTCAGTGTGTGTTTATATTTCTCCCAAGAATTCATTAAAATATTACATATTAGAACAGGCTTTGGTTATGCCTTCAGTCTTGTCTTTTTGTCACTAGAGAGCCAATGTTTCAGTGGAACACAAATATCTAATAATTTGCTAGCTCAGCTGAGATTACTTTCTTGAGATTGCCATAAGTGGCAAAAGAGGACAGTAATAGTATATGATAAAATGTTTAAAATCTTCACGGATTCTGCTCTATTTGTACCTGAAGACTTCTTTTTCTATATACATTTATTTGTAATGAACAAAACAGAATTGTTGTTTTTGTTTCTCCAGTATCATTTGTCACAATATTTCAAAAGGTGAAAATGTAGATAATACTGATTAAAAACAAGCCAACCAACAAAAGAAAACACAGCAATTTCATCCTCCAGAGATACCTTCAATTTGTATCACATAATCCCTCATTTCTCCCCCAAAATTGCAGGCACCAGTCAATTATTTATGTTTTCTTAAATCTACCTGATTTTTATTCTTTTGAATACTGACATTACTGCTGTTCCCTTCCAAATGGCCTAAAGCAGTATGCAGCCAAAATAAGGATGAAAACTAAAACAAACAGAAAACAATATCAACCATCATAAGAGAATCCAGCAGCAGCAGATCTCAAGCAGAGTTAGATCCCAAACACTTCAATGCTTTCTCCCTGACCCATTATCACTTTTTTGTGGAAGCTCATCAGGAAATTGGTAGTGCATGTAGCAAGTTATTCCATAGCAGGAGTGTCACTACTGAGACATCTACTATGAGATCTCTGCAGTTGGAATCCTTACATGATGCCACCTTCAGCAGGGCAATTATTTGAGATCTTATACAGTAGGAGTAGCTAATACATTTGAGGCAGGTAGCTTGTATTACTCTTCTAACTTTCATATTTTCAACTTTATTAGTTATCTCTATAGCCTAGAAGGACAGAGTATTTGTTAATCTAGAGGACTGTTGTCCATCATGGACATCCTGCAAATATTCAAATGCCACAATTCTCAGCAAAGGTCATTCTGCCAGAGGAATTTTGGGAATTGAAGTTTACATATCATTTGGGCGCCCAAGTCAAAATAGATACAGACTATATTTCCAGTAAGCGCCATAGCAACTGATATCCTGCTGATGGGATAGTGTTTATGAGGAAAATCATGAATGGCTGCTAGATCCAGACCGCACAATCTGTAAGAGATGGTTGAGGTAATTCATGTGACTCCAGACAGCTCTTCCCTGTGAATAGGACAAAGGAATTATGGTTAGTTTCTGAGCTGAATGGCTGGGAGTCAAGGAATATCAACTAAGGTCATATTTAACATAGCCTCTTAGTAACAAAGGAACCTCATTCAGTAATCCCTTTTTGGATTGTGTTTTCATTACTTTTGATAAAATTAAAACCCTTCAGATCAAGTTTTTATTGTATTCACTGGGTTAGTTGCCTTCTTCTTGGAGAAAGATTTTTTTCTAAATATTACTTTAAAAGTTCTGGAAAATATTATTTTTTGAATTACATAGCAAAAAGGGGCTTAGAATATAGGTTTTTGAATGTTAACCACTGTCAGGAACAAGTGATCTGTGTACAATTCAAGCTAACTGCTTTATTGAATTCTGCCTATAATACAGAAATCTTTCCAGACTGCTTGCCTTCCCTGGGAACAGATAGATAAGGTTTCATGGAACTTAGGGAGGGAGGGGGAGTGCCAGTCCTGGATCTCTTGCAGCTACACAATGATTCAAGGCTAACTCCCCATTTGATTCCTCCTCTCTGCCTGTCTGGGCATTTCCCAATATCAGCAAATTAAGTATCCAGGTGGACTTGGAATTCAACTTTTGAATTAATTAGAAGAATTCTTCCTGTGGGAAATGGCGACTGTTTTGGCCTTTTAAAAAATATATATGATAATGCAACCTTGAAGACTTGACACAAGAGGAAGCTAGAGGGTAATACATTTGTCTGCTTAATAAAGTATGGAGCAACAAACTTGGATGAATATTTTTCACTATTCATCTTTGAAATTACTTGATATGATAAATTATGTATTCATGAAGCTACAAAAGACTGGATAAATTTGAAATAAATTTGTGGATTTAAATGTGTCAAGGAATAAGAAGGATATGGAAAAAATACTGGATATACAAATGAAACTGGTAATATAACATTGCTAAAAGGAGGCATATAATCAGAAAACTGATCTGGATAACCTTCATTTATCAGAAATACAAACAAGATCAGTTAAAGTCTTGAAGTGGTTTATGAGAAGTAAATTTTAAAAAAGAACTGGATACTTACTGGATCTGGAAAGTAAGTTTGTCAAAAGAAGTCTGAAAAGAAGACCAAAACAGTCACCATTTCCTACAGAAACAATTCTTCTAATTAATTCAAAATTAAAATTCCAAGTTCATCTGGACACTTAATTTGCTGATATTGGGAAATGCCCAGACAGGCAGATAGGAGGAATCAAATGGGGAATTAGCATTGCATCATTGTACAGCTACAATAAATCCAGGACTGACACTCCTCCTCCTTCCCATAGTTCTGAAAGATTCTTGGGACAACAAAAGGATGGACAGAAATCAAGTGCTAGGACTATATTTGAGGTAATTAACATTAAGATTATTATTGAAAATATAGGGAAGGAATACAGGGTTGCCTTATTTGAATAAAGTTTTTTTAAAAAAATAGTTTTATCTGATTTCCCTTACTGGACATGTTCTGATTAAGAATGAATGATGAGGTTTTTGAATTTTATTTTATTTATTTATTTTTATTTTTTTTATATTACATGCTTACAATTTTGGAGCACAACCCAATGCGCTCAGCAATAGCCTTCATTCCTGCCTGCTGCATTTTTACAAGGTCAGCTAATTGCCCCCAACAATCTTGGGTCCTCAATTTACCTACCCCGAGAGGATGGAAGGCTGAGTCAACCTTGAGCCTGGTGGGATTCGAGCCTACAGTAATTGTAGACAGCTGGATCTTAAGAGCAGGCATTTAACAGCCTGAGCCACCAAAGCTCTTTTTATTTTTTAGTAAAGGGATGAGTTACAAGCAGAAGAGGGTATATGGTTATACTAGGAGATAGTGATAAGTTATTAAAATTGTTTTTACTTATTGGAAGGAAGGGGGAAATGAATTCTCTTTCTTTTGTTTTCTACATTTATTTTCTCTTTTTGTGTGTTTCTTTTTAGATTTCTATATCTTTTGTAGTTTGTATTAGGCTATATTCCTTTTATTTGTAAATTTTATGAACATTATTAAAAAAAACACACATTTAGGCTAATACTGTTTACTGAGACTAGCAATAACTTTCAAAGTCACTTCATCTGCTATCTGAATTATTTGACCCAACAAAGAAAGGCAATATTACAGAGGCACAATGGCCTGAAGCCATGACAGATTAAAATTGCATGGAGGGGAAAAGGATGCCCTGATCTCCTGGTCCAAAATGGGAGATATGTCTGTTATAATATCAATACTAATAAAAATAATGTGATACAAAATATGTTCCCTGATATTTATTTCAGAGATGCCACTGAAAACATGATAATTTGGGTTTCTTCCTTAGATAAAACATTACAGTAGTAAAATTCATAGTTTCAGAAAAAGTCTGCTAGTGCTTAAGTTATCGCTAGAATTGTGCAAAGCAACATTTGAAGTTCATTTTTCCCCTTAGGCTAAAGATCCAAGAATAGCCAGTATTCCTCTGACAGTAGTGGCTCAGTTTTGAAGAGATAAGATGTGCATGTCCCCCCACTTGTCTATTTTAGCTTTCTACAAATGTTGAATGTGACTGATAGATGCTCAGTACTATCCAGTGCAAATGCAGGACATTTTGTCCTCACATGTGGTCTAACCATCTTTTCTATTTCTATGGATCTCTCCCCCTCCCTCCCTTCCTCCCTCCCCACACCCACATCATATATACACTCTGTGTGTGTGTGTGTGTGTGTGTGTGTATTTACATTTTGCATTTTTGGATCATCCATCTCCCTCAAAGAGGACTATGGGCAGTATGTAGTATACTCTGTATATGTGTGTACATATACATTCTCTCTCTGTGTCTCTCTCTCTGTCTATCTCCCCCCCCCGTGTGTGTGTGTATACAGTACACACACACACACACACACACACACACCATCTTTATGCAAACTGCTTCTGTAGGTTTCCCATGACTGTCTGGGGATACTTTGCAAACAAAATTATGCATACAACTTTTGTCACTACATGGCTGGCATCAACATGCAGCAGAGCTTGCTTTATTGGTCAATTAATGCTTTTTTATTTATTTCATTGTGTGACCAAGTGGTTTTAGTCAAGAGAGGTATATGTTAATGGCACAATAAAACATTCCCTAGAGTATCCTAATGCTATTAAAGTAAAGCTTTGGTTAAGCTTCAATAGTCTTATTAAAAATGCCCTTTTTTAAAACAGTTAAACAGTTTCAGGTAATTCATTAGGATTATAGCTCTTTTTCAAAAACTGTTTTTTTTCTCCCTTTTTTTCCATTTAATTAAACTCTTCATTTCACTCACCATCCCCAGCATGTCAACTTACAATGGGTTACTTACTGCTAAAAAGACATGTAATTAATGTGTTCCCTGCTGTAGCAAGTTCCATTGTTTTTTAAAACTCAATTGTCCCTAAATTACTGTAATTCCTCTTGGGAAGAGAAGTTTGCCACCTAAGCTTTACTCCTGCTGAGCAGACCAGAGATAGCATCTTCTCTCCTTCTTCGTATCACCTATTCATATCAAACTACATTGTGATAATTCAGGCTACCATGATCTGTGATTTGCTTAAAGATTGGCATCTTCCTTCCCAGTTATCATATTCAAAACTCAACCAAGCCTTGCTTCTTCTTTTTTTCTTACTGAATTACAGCTGGTCACATATTATGTAGTGCCTTGATTAATTATTGCAATAATGGCCAAAATTCCAAGCCCCATTGCAGTTGTGAGTCAAGGTTTAGTACAGTACATAGTGCTATATTAACTATGTTTTATTCAATAAACCATAATTGGCTGAATCCCACAATTCATTATGCCATTAACCTTAAATCACAGAATCTAGCTTCACATAATGAACTAAGTCAAAAGTAGGCTAAGCATTATGTGTGAACCAGTCAATGTATTCTAGTTACTGTACCTTAAAAAATGAAAATTGTCAAAAAATTATTTTAGTTGCATCATCATATTTGATCTTATCCCATTTTTAATCATGCCCTTCTAACTTTTAGGTTAGTCCAGTGGTTGTTGGATAAGAAACAGTTCTCTTATTGATATTAGAAATAGTGAATTAGAAACTGAGACAATTGATTTTGGCAATTGTTATTGTATGTTATCAACCTGCATTGGGATCAATGTACATAACAGTGCTTATAAGATCTGGTATAAATTGGACAAAGTTATTCCTACTGCTGAGCACACTGGGTTGTATCCCAAAAAATTGTAAGCTGCCCTGAGTCTTCGCAGAAGGGCGGTATATAAATGTAATTTTTTTTTAAAAAGTGGTATGCATAGATCCTGTAAAATAACAAATTGGTATTCACATATCCTATAAAGTAGATAGCTTCCAGCAAAGCAGGAAAAAAGGTTATAATACCTCATTGCTTAAAACTATCAGCATCCCCATAAAACCCTGAGCTTCTCCATCTTTGTTTTGACTCTTTACAGACCCTTGCATTTATTTCAATAAAAATAACAGTAATCTGAATCTCACTATAAACTCTTACAAATCTGAATAAAGAATAATATAAGGGCTATATTTTCATCTGCATTTACTAATCCAATTATTGTTCATAACATGAACCTGAGGAGGTGAGAGAGAAAGAATCATAACAATACAATTCTTGAAAGATAGCAGCAGCAGAGCAATAGAATATATATGCTATAAAACCCAGTTCCATCCTCAGATATCAGTAGTATAATACCTGTTCAAAGAAAGCAGTTATGTATATAAATTATAGGATAATGTTACTTTAACATTGCAATTTTCTCTTTCATAGAAGAAGAGCTCTAATATGTTCTCTTTCCTTTTTTTTTTAACCAAGATTACACTATTTATTTGCTCCAAACTCACTTCCACACTAAGCTCTGCTCCTGGGAACTTGCTTTTGATTTTCAGAAGCACATTTGGTTCAGGCCCCAATTGCAAAATGTTTGCACCTGGCAAATAACCAGGCACTTTCAATAAATTAAAATGTATCAGTATTCTGCCTCATAGCTTTTCTGAAACCACTCCTGCAGATGGTTATTTATAAAAGACACGATCAAAAACTAAACCTATCTATTTCTGTATCAGTTTCTCTGTCTACATTTACATCCCTATTCTACAACATCTGACTCTATATTTAAACTATATCTATCCTTCGGCTATTTTATCAGCTTAATTTACAGTTTTATCTTAGTAGAGGAAAAATTTGTTAAAACAACTCTGCATGTTTTATTAATTAAATGATTCAGAGGATGAAGCATTTTTCATGAAATTCTTACAAAATTATTCTATATCTTTCCTTTTGTTTCTTCCTTGTGGTAGCTATGGGTTGGTTATATAGCATTAAACAGTTGCCGTGCTGTTTTCAGCTAATCCCATACAACCTTCTGTATGAGTTGAGTGATTGCTTTTCAGACTATCTCTAGGTTCCTGGGTGGAATCAAAAATCCCAGGAACCAGTTTGCTGTCTGGTTGCTGGGTGGGCGTGGCCATAGTGGGCGTGGCCCACCAGCACTTCTGGAAGGGCCATTTTTTTGCCTTCCCTAGGGTGTGGAGGCTTCCCTAGGACCTCTGGGAGGGTGAAAATGGCCTCCCCTGGGCTCGGGAGGGCCTCCAGAATCTGGAAACAGGCCCGTTTTCAGACTTCTGAAACTTCCAATTCAGCCTGTTTTTCACCCTCCCAGAGCCTCTGCACAGACCCTGCCCTTACCTGCATCCAAAACGGGCCACGTAGAGACTCCTGGGAGGGACAGGACAGGGTGGGGAGGGCCAGCGGTCGGTTCAAATATTGGTTCAATGAACCAGATATAAATTTAAAATACGGTTCACCCAAACCGGTACGAACTGGTAGAATCCCATCCCTGGTAGAATCCCACAATTGCCTGGCTTCTGACCAAAACACAAGGAAATACTTCAGAGGATACCTACTAAAACAGTAGATAAGATTAAGTAATTGTTTCCCACTTGCACTGTGGGAAATCCCATAATCACTGGGAGTCAGATTACATACTAGTTAACTTATAATGATTGTTATTGTTTAAAGGCTTGACTGCGGGAACTTGAACTACTTTGGAAATATAAGTTTAGTAGTGGCCTAGGGATAGTAAACCTGGCAATCTTCATAGATTGCTTCAGATATTCAGATATTACTTAAACATTTATAAATTGTTTTAGATATAGTAACTAGGCGTACTATGAATTATATTGCTGTATCTAGTAACTAACAAATAAGCTAAGTCAGCTAGAAATATTAAATATGAAAATAAATATCTATACAATACTAAAACTTAACTGGGTAAAATAGTACTTCATAGGGCAAGGGTCTTCAAACTTGACAGCTTTAAGACTTGTGGACTTCAACTCCCAGAATTCCTGAGTTAATATGACTGGAGGAGGAATTCTGGGAGTTGAAGTCCACAAGTCTTAAAGCTGTCAAGTTTGAAGACCCCTGTCATAGGGAAACCATTTTTTAAACCAGGATAACTTACGGACTGTATTCAAAATCTGAGGTCATGAAATTTGGAAATGTTGTGGCTGCTTCAGTACTATTGGCTGTTGTTGCACAGCTTGGTCACTGCTGCAGTCTTAAAATTTTCATTTTCAACTTTCCATGATAGTTTCCCAGCCAATCTCACAATCCCTTCCTTCCTCCTCCACCTAGGAGCAGTCACCTAGCTATGTTCAAAAGAGGAAGGAAGGAAGGAAGGAAGGAAGGAAGGAAGGAAGGAAGGAAGGAAGGAAGGAAGGAAGGAAGGAAGGAAAAGAGGGAGGGAGGAACATGGAGGAAAAAAACCCTACCAAATATCAAACCACTAAGTTCTATTTTAATTGATCCCATAGATAGAAAACAAAATTGTATAATGGAGTGGCAGCTTTGCTTCACTGAAATTAGGATTACATATTAAATGGCTCAAAGTAAACATAAAATAGAACTTAAAATATTAAGGTTTATCAATTTAGGAATCCCAAAATGAACTTTACAGTTACTAGAAGCCATTGATTTGAGCTGTTAATAATCTTGCATTGAATTCAGATTTATTTATGGCTAAGTAAAATTGAATTTGTTCATCAAAAACTCTTAAGTCATTAATACTTCCATGAAATCAGAGGAATAAAATATGAGGAAATACTATTTTGGGATTAATATTAGGGGGGAGAATTTGGCCTCTGTATACTTCACAAATTATTCAAAAGAAATATACTGAACTTCATGTAAGTAAAGTTCCTCCCTAAAATTCATTAACATGATTCATTTTCTCTTAAGATTTTGTTAGATTTGCACCCAGTTTGATTGTTAGAATCTGGTCTCTCCTCCCAACCCATCTCCAGCCCAATGTCAGCACCCAAGTCAGGTAGTGATGTGCAATCTTCCACTTGTAAGGATGGATTTTGGCATTGTGACAGGTTTTGGGATGGTTCCTGTCGTAATGGCTCATTACACATGGGGTTGATTCTTGCTTGCTGATTATCCTCATGTTCCTCCCCCTCCCCCTAGAAAAGGCATTAGGTATGGGAACCAGAGAGGAACAATTGCGATGTTCCTGAGGTAACCTGGATCTAAGCTGACCAATGTGCCTGCTCCAGAGGACTCCATCCTCTGTTTGTACCCTGTAAGAACGAGGGCCTGTGATTTGAGTTATTTCAGCAGGAATCCATGAAGGTTCACCCATAAGGTTCTTAGCATAAACAGAATCACCCACACTGAACGTGCGAACTTTGCTAGTGGAATCTAGTGGTGCATTGGGTGCGTAAGTGGGATGAAGGCGGTCAAGGGGAGACTAAGTTTCCTACCCATCAACAACTCTGCTGGGGATAAGTTAGTTGATGAGTTAGGAGTGATGTGCTGAACACTAAGAAGTTTTTCTCAGTGATGTCCCCAGGACCAAATTGCTGAAGCTTTTCCTTGGTAAAGCGTACCATTCAGCCCGGCCATTAGAAGGGTGCCCAGGGGCTGTCAGGGCATGTCTGATACCCTGTTGTGCTAGATATGATTCAAAAAGGTTGACGTAAATTGAGGACCATTGTCAGAAACGAGGACATCAGGTAACCCATGAGTTACAAAAAGCCTCTTAAGCTGCTTGATGACAGCATCAGTTGTGGTGGATGCCATAGGGATTACCTCTAGCCATTTGGAATATGCATCTACTATAATAAGGAAGGTGTGCCCTCTGGTAGGGCCAGCGAAATCAATGTGAATCCTAGACCATGGGCCCCTAGGACATTCCCATTCCTGTTTGGGGGCGAGAGGTGGGGCAGGCCTGACCACCTGACAGTTGGGACAAGATGCAACCCAGTTTTCAACCATTTTGTCAATACCTGGCCACCATACATAACTCCTGGCCAATCCCTTCATTCTGACAATTCCCGGATGACCCTCATGTAACATTTCCAAAACCTCCCTTTGCAGTTTTGCAGGAATAACCACCCTGTTACCCCACAAAATACATCCTCTTAATACAGATAATTCAGTTTGCCTGGATTTAAAAGGTTGGGCAAGGTGAGGTAGATCTTGAAGAGGCCAACCTTTCTTAATCCAGCCTATAATAGGAGCCAATAAAGTGTCTTTGGCAGTCTCTCTGGCAATTTCAGCAGCATGTACTGGAAGCTTGGCAACAGTTTCTAGGAAAAAGGTGTGTGCCTCAGGTTCAAAGTCCTCCTTGTGACAAGGAAGTGGGCAATGACTCAAGGCATCAGCATGTCCAATGTCCTTGCCAGGCTTGTGGATAAGGTTGTATAAATAAGGAGCAAGAAATTCAGTCCACCTCAGCATTCTTGGTGACAGGATAATGGGTGTAGGTTTGTCTCCTGCCACAATGCCTAACAAAGGTTTGTGATCTGTGACAATGGTAAATGTTCTCCCATATAAATACTCATGAAATTTCTTGATAGCTGCAACAATTGCCAATGCTTCCTTGTCCAATTGGCTGTAATTCCTCTCTGCTTTGGTCAAGGTGCGAGAGTAAAATGCAGTAGGGGCTTCCCTCCCACTGGGAAGCCTGTGGCTCAACCCCCCCACCACTCCAAAGGGGGATGCATCACAAGTCAGTACAACAGGTAAATTCTCAGAGAACTGTATGAGTACAGCATCAGACGTGATTAGTCTTTTAATACTGTTAAATGCTGATTGTTCCTTCCTGCCCCAGACCCAAACAGACTTTTGTCAAGTAATCTGTGTAATGGTTCTGCAATGGTTGCCTTCTGAGGTAGGAACATGTGATAAAAGTTAATAAGTCCAAGGAAGGCTTGTAAATCTGTTTTGCATTTTGGTCTAGGGGTTTCTTTGATTGCTTGAACCTTGGCATCTGTAGGGTGGATGCCATGCTTGTCAATCATATAGCCCAAGAACTCAACCTTGTCAGTTCTAAGAGTGCATTTTTCTTCCCTGACTTTTAATCCCGCTTTCTTGAATCTGGTAAGGACTTCTCTGAGTCTCTCTTATAATTGAGTGTCATTTTCAGCAGAGATTAACACATCATCAAAGTAAGGCACTACTCCTGGCAGTCCTTGGAGCATCCTTTCCATAAGGCTTTGGAAAATGCCTGGTGCCACGCTTACTCCAAACTGTAACCTTTTACATTTGAAGGCACCTCTATGAGTCACAATGGTTTGGGCCTCTGCAGTGGCATCATCAACTGTTAGTTGTTGATATGCCTGGGCCAGATCCAATTTGGCAAAAACTGTACCCCTGCCAAGTGAATGTAATAAATGATGCACCACTGGAACTGGATATGCTCTGCTGAAGCATGGTTCAATGTCCCCTTATAGTCTCCACAGATTCTTACTGACCCATCAGTCTTGACTGGTGTGACTATGGGTGTCTCCCATCTGGAGTGGTCAGTGGGCTCTAAAACTCCTTGAGCTGTTAGTTTATCTAATTGTGCATCATTTTTTCCTTTAAGGCAAATGGGACCCTTCTGGGCTTTAAACGAATTGGGGGCACCTTGGGATCTAGGTTGAAAGTGATAGGGGTCCCCATATATTTGCCCAATCCATTGCTGAAGACCTCTGGAAACTCAGACTTCAAGGCCTCCTCCCATTCAGTGTTGCTCATGTGATTGATGCCAGTCACCTCGATGCCTAGTAGATTGAACCACTCAAGTCCCAGCAAGCTTGGGTGGTCTTTGTCCACGATGGTCAGGGGCAAACGTTTGGTGTGGCCTTTGAACTTCACGTTGAATTCTCTTGTTCCAACTACTGGAATCTTGTTCCCTTGGTAGTCTTTAAGAGTCAGTGATTGCTTCTGGAAATGCTTCTTCTGAATGTTGGGAAGTAGCCTGTGAATAGTGTCCCATGACACCATAGATAAATAGGAGCCTGAGTCCACTTCCATTTGGCAAGGCCTTCCTTCAATAAGTACCTTCACATGTACTTTTCTGCTTCTTAAGGGTGAAGAATAACCAATAGTGACTGTTTGATGAGTTTCATTCTTCCCATTTGCTTCTGTGTTGCCCCATTTTCTCACTGAAGTTGTTATGCTTGAATTCTTTGTCAGGAAACTTCTTTCTGCTTGGTGGAGTTCTGGATGATTTGCAGACTCTTGCTAGGTGACCTCTTTTTTTCACAACGGAGGCAGATGGTATCAAAAACTTGCATTCAGTGCAGGGGTGCCCCCACAACCTCTGCAATAAAAGTCTTGCCTCTTTCTTCCAAGGTCTTTCCTTTTCTTCTCCATTCTGAGTCTATAAATTCCTTCCTCCATCTCACTACAGTCTGAATCAGAATCTATTTGCTCGCAATGGGTTGTTGTGGATTTTTCCACATCAGGATGGCTTAGGCCTTGTTAATTTTCTTCATGGCTGCTGCTGAGGACTTGGTAGCTTCCGCTGAAGAAGCTTCTTCTATGGCCTCCTTAAGCGTGATCTTAGGTTTCATTAATAATTTGCTCTGCAAAATCTTGTCTTTTAGGCCTAGAACAAATCGATCGCATGGCCTCTTCAAAGTTGATAAACTCACATGCACCCCAATGTCCCTTAAACTTGCCATGAAGTCATTAACGTTTTGCTTTCCCCTTGATCCCGATGGTAGAATTGTGTCTCTTAATGAGGCACGATACTTGTGGCATAATGGGCTCTTAATAACTTTTCTAAATCTGGCCAGTCCATTACCTTCACGTCTGCAGCTCCCGCCAATGCCTTCACCATCTTGAAAATGGCGGACCGCAGTGGGTGAGAAAGACGCCCTCTTCCGCTTTCGGAAATGTCGGCGAGATCGTTTCCTCCAAATACATTTGGAAACGATCTGCATACGAGTCTCAGTCTTCTGCCGTTGGATCAAACGGGGCTGGGGGGGTGTTCAGCTCAGCCATCTCTCTCAGCTTGTTCTCCGCATTGTCTTCTCTTCGGGAAGGATCCCACCTTCGTCGTCAGTGTTAGATTTGCATGAAGAGTCAAACGCAGAGTGCTTCAGTGAAGAGTTTTTTTTTTAAATTACATTTATATGCCACCCTTCTCCGAAGACTCAGGGTGGCTTACAATTTTTTTGGGATACAACCCAGTGTGCTCAGCAATAGCCTTCATTCCATTGTATATGCCTGCTGATTACTAAGTGGCATTTTTACAAGGTCAGCTAATTGCCCCCAACAATCTTGGGTCCTCAATTTACCTACCCCGAGAGGATGGAAGGCTGAGTCAACCTTGAGCCTGGAAGGCTGAGTCAACCTTGAGCCTGGTGGGATTCGAGCCTACAGTAATTGTAGACAGCTGGATCTTAAGAGCAGGCATTTAACAGCCTGAGCCACCAAGTTATTAGTGACTACAGCTCATAACAGACCTGATTTGGCTGGGCTGTGGCTGCTACTTATAGCCAGCAGCCGCAGTTGCCAGCCAATCAGAGTGCAGGGTTTTTCCCGCACTTTTTAAACCAATCATATTTGACATTTTACAAGAACAGTTCAAACTAAACCAATGACATCCAAACCTGCATATATAACAGATTTCTTAAAATTTCTGCCTTTGTATGGAAGAAGCTAACCTTATACCATTTATTGATTTATTTTAGACCCACAATAAAGTTTGAAACAAAAAAGATTAGATGCTTTAGTGAATGGTAGAGAAGTGTTGTGCTCATATGAGGCTGAAACATTTATTCTAAATTGTACCTGAAGCATGTACCACTCTAGAATTGGGTACATGATGTTCCCTGCAGACTGATATTCTTCTTTAATTGCCAAATATATAAAGTACTGGTGCTTATCAGTCTCCTGCAGTGTTTTGTTAATTATCTTGCCATAATTGTCAGAAACAGATCATAATCTCACTAAAACAAAAGGCAGATTTAAAGAGACAGAATGAATGAAAATTGATTTGTGCAGCTGCTTGTGGCAAGATCTGTTGGGAAAAACCTCCTTTCTACTATGAGGCACTGATATGTTTCATGGCATAGGTAGTGTGTCTGTTGTGGAATGCTCATTATGGTCTCTCCATAGGACATGTCTGTCCTGATTGGCAGCTGCATGCATGACAAATATCTTCAGGAGTGGGTTCATTTTGAAGTACTCAAGGAGGACCTAACTATAAATACAGAAAGGTCTTAAGAACCAAAATCAGAAATAAAAAATCAGGACAATTAATGCATTGATTAAGGAATTAATGATGAAATCATTTGCGTGCCAGAAAATATGCTTTGTGTTTGGATGAGGTATCACCATGAAAACCTCAAAAGATGCCATATGAAAACTAACAGCAAGTATAGAAGATATCTTAAAAGGTGGCACTACTACTATTTCATCACCAAAGTAGGCTGTGTCCATCATTCCTGCTGTCTTCTAGCAAGAATGCATGTTTTTATCCAGGAAGACATTAGGTATAAGATTAGGCGGGCTTACTACATTTGATAGATTCAGTTTTAATTGATAGGGTCATTGTAAAAACATATATATGCATATGTTCGAACACTTCCTTTCTTTCTTCTTTTTCTTCAACAATCTTGAGATGGTTTGTAAAGACAGTGGAGTCAATTGTGCCTATTTGATTTTCAGCCTCCAAGATGGTCAAAGCGATTCCATCGGTTTTGACTTAGAACTGATGACTTAGAACTTTCTTAACCTTAAAAATGTACTGTATGTAGGCCATACATCCTGGAAAATGTCTCTGGTCACATAAATCTGCCCCTATGTTAAGAAAAACCAATGAAGTAGCATGTTTCCTAATTTTGTCCATTTACAAATTCTTAAATTGACTTAAATTCTCTTTTTGCTAGAAATCTTTTGGATTCACTTCATTGTTTTAGAAAGGAGAACAATTTGACCACCATCATTATTTTTTCTCCTGTCCCTGAAAAACATCAATGTTGAAACTGTAGAAACTGTATCTGGCTTTTCAAATACACTTCTGCATTTCTATAGCCCTCTGAAACTTTGGGAGAAGATATATTCAGTTCAGGTCACAAGATCTTGTTCGGCACAAGATTCAGGTGTCTCCCAAATCACATGTTTAGGCATTTATTTAAGATTCATCTTAAGGTAATAGCTCTTTGAGTTTGCATTGGCAAATCTTAGTCCATATTTTGCATTTATCTCTAATATAAAGTAGAAAACTGCTGTTTGCCAAGTCAGATTTTATATTTATTTCAAACCAGCATTTTCTGACCAGAAGAACCTGTCTAGAAAGAGATTAGGAGAGCTTTTGCACAGGCTCATCTTGAGCACCAGTTGTAATTTTTCCTCGTCTGGGAGGTTCAGACAGTTACTCATGCTCTGGTCACCTCACAGCTGGATTATTGCAATGTACTCTGCATGGGGCTGCTCTTGAAAACCATCTGGATGCAGTAGCTGGTAACTGGTACAAATTCAGTGGCACCTGTAGCAACGTGCTGATTTCCCACCATTGCTATGCAAGCTCCATTAGTTGCCAGGTGCAATACAAAGACTGGTAATTACCTATAAAGTCCTTTATAACATAGGGCCTGAATATCTATGGGGTCATCTATCTCCAATTGTTTCTGCCTGATCCATATGTTCTGGCACAGTGAGTACATTCCAAGTACCTTATAAATGTCATCATCTTATAGATCTAGGAAGTGTGCCTTCTCTCTTCAGCCTTGCCCTCTGGAGCAGCATATCCCAACTCCCCAAGTAATGAACACCACCTTCTCTCCTAGGATTCCAGAAAGCAGTTAGACCTCATAGGCTGCAATTCCTGGTTTGGTTTGTTGTTATTTGATTGTTTTAATCTGGGTTGCCTACGAGGTTGTATGTTTTTTCTGATTTTTATTGTTTATATTTGTATTTGTAAGCCACCCAGGCTATGGGAATGGTGGCTATAGTAAATTTAAAATGATGATGGTGATGATGATGATGGCGATGATGATGATGATGATTTTGGAGATATACAAAAAAGGAGCTTCCATGTTTTGAAATACTATTCTTAGTACCTTCCAGTGCAATACAATAATTATTTTTTTACTGCAATTAATGCAATAATTTATTAATCGGACTATATAACCCCTTTTCTGCTGATATTCAGGCCTGGTAGCTTTAATATGTTTCATATTCTAGAATATGGAATTAATGAATTAATTGATGAATTCTACACAGTGGGTCTCTTTCTTAATTTTCTTGCTGTTTCCATTACCACTTGACATATTTTTTTTATTCTCTCTTCTTTAGAATAGACATACTCATCCAACTTGTTCATTCTTTAGAAATCATCTCATTCCATATTTGTTTCCAGTGGAGAAACATTGTACAAAATCCAGCAACTAAACAGAGGGTTTATTTAATTATTGTTTTTGATCTGAGCTGTCTGATATTTTTTTTATGTCTTCTGATGCAGTTTTCATGGAACTTTTTTGGAATGTTGCCCCATCAAAAGCTCTGCCAGATGGCTTAGCAATTTATATATATTCTCAAGTTACCCCTCCCCTTCAAAATGGTGATGCAATAATTCTGCATAATCAATGAGACTTTGGATGCATGTTCAAGCAATTAATTCTCATATCTTCCAACAAGCTATTTTTTATTGTTCAGAAAAGACTGAATTAAAGAAGAACCAAGTTCAGTTGAATATTTGTTTTAAAAAAATATGTTGTATATTTTTTAATTGAGAGGAATCTTTGATTCCTAGTTACTATCTTCATATAAGTGTATCATATATAATACATATGCATGTGTCTGTCTGCTGCCTTGGTTTTTTAAATTATGTATTTTACAGTGGAACTATGTTTAATGATTAACTGGCTCTGCTGAAATCTCCTTGTCTGCTCCTGAGGTCACTTTGTAAAACTGAAACATTGATCTCAGGTCTTTCATTCTGAAAATGTGTGTTACTATATGCATAGAGACAGGATTTTTGATATAATGCAGGAATTCACACAATGCTTTAAACAGGTAGAAAATGCTTTTATGTGACATTATTTTATTCTTCCAGAAGCTGAGGAATATGTTTTAAGAAAATCTCTTTAGGAATCAAAATATGAAATAATAATCAGTTTGATTATGATGCTGCAAGTAACATTAACAGACATTGCACCAAATTTGTGCTTCTTGGTCAATAGAAAAGCACAGAGCCAAGGGATGCAGCAGGGAGCTATTGTACAGTCAGCTGTAAAAATGATACTGAGTATTATTTTAAAGATAATGGGGGGAGCAGGCATTGTCACTTTGTTCTGTCATTATTGAATGCATCAAATATCTTACAAAAAAAAACCTGTTTGCAAATGATTGAGTCCCCTACGGTCCAAGTTATCTTACAGTCTAGACATCATAGACTCAGGAAAGAGTTCCATTATTTGAATCATCTTGCTTAGTCATTAACAAGAATATTGACTACCGGGAAATAAAGATTTGCTACATTTCATAATAAATGGTCTTCTCTAGGATTTGTGTACACTCTATGATTACTTATCATTAACAATCATAACATTTCTTCATGTAATCAATTTCCTGTACAGACCCCACAGTCTAGGTCTTTCATGAGATACCTCATAACTTCATATAGCATTTTTCGGAAGCCTAAGAAACTACAAAGAAAGACAAAAGAGAGAAAATGAATATCCCTTATATCATATTTCTTTATTGCACACACAGTTGAGAACAAAGATCTAACTCAATTTGTTTCAGTAGCTAGGAAATTAAAAATTCAACACATGTAAAGAAGAGAAGAAATATTTAAAGTATACCCTTTGTTGATATTGAATTTATTATGAAGATTATCAAATTATTGCCTATACCAGTGTTTTCTGATTTTTTTACTCAGAAACAAAACAAAATAAAACCCCACTATATTCATTTCTTTGCAATAGTGTCCTGTACATGCTGCAGAATTCTCTGGCATGTTCTAGAATGCACACTAGCTTAATGGAAACCTCTTGTCAATCTTACATATCCCTGCATAAAATGAAGCTCTACTCAGGTATTTGTGAATACAGTTAAAAGTGAAACAGTAACACAACAGTAGGTTTAACTCTAATGTCTCTATATTAACTTTGCACTGAATGAGGCATGGTCAGCTGCATGCTGCTAGAGTTTAAGAAACCTAGAAAATCAGATTTTCCAGATCCTGATCTAGAAAATCAGAGTTCCTGCTTAAGTGAGGATTGCACCCAGATTCATCTGAAAATGCAATATTTATATCAGTTATACTAGGAAGATCAGGGATCAAGAAAAAGAAGAGCAAGAGCAGGTGTCTTCTTTTCCTCCTCATAGCCAAATAGCACACCACTTAAAACTCCATCACTTCCCTCTTCATTGCAAGTTACAATGAACCTTTCATTGGTATGTTGATATTTGAGACCATTGTAGTATTTCTGGTGATCTGTTTGAGAATTAATTTAATTTAATTTAATGATGGGATTTCTATGCCACCCTATCTCCCGAAGGACTCAGGGTGGCTCACAGAAATAAAAACAAATACAAAATTTAAAAAGCAATTAAACACGAAACCCCAATTACATTAAAAATTAAAACCACCAACAAATCTAAAAACAATTAAAAACCCTTTCAGTTCAGTTCAGAATCCACTAATAATAGCCCCCTCCCAAAAAACCTTAATAGCTTCTCAAATTTGAAATTTCTATACATGGACACACAAATCTTCATTTTAATTAATTACTCCAAGAGGAAGCCATTGATCCAGGAAGTTGGATAAGTGTTAGGACACTTCCGTACAGGTTCCTTGTACTGTTCCAGAGGTATGATGTATGATGTTGTACTGTTGTCTGTATAACAGCCAAGCTGATTGATTTGTGACTCAGCTGCATAGTATTTGATGATCTGCAGAGCTGATCTCTAAGCTCAAGCAGACTTTTTAACCTTTATATAAAAAAAAAGTTTAGCCACCACAGAATCTGTCTGAAATAATAATGTTTCTACAAACTTTTTCAGTATAACAGAGGAAAAGCTTTGGTACCTTCCCTTCATAGTAACTATTTAAATTTGCAGGGGAATTACCAACATCCACATATTTTTCTTGGCAGCAATATATTGTCCATTTTCTTCTTCCAAGATGGATGGGTGGATGGATGGGTGGATGGATAATTTACTTTTGAGCAGCCTACACACTACCATTTCCTGGTGGTTTTCCATGAATGCATTAACTAAGTCTGATTCTACTTAGCTTTTTCAGGTCATCCAAATCAGTGAGCTGGTGAACATAAAAAAGTAGAACAAATAATAAAACAAAATAGAACAAAATATAGAACAAATATGCTATATTATTTTAAATAGGTCAGTGAAAATCTGTACTTTTTGATATGTAACATAGTTTTTGGGTTTTAAAAAATATTTTGTCACATTCTCAAGAATAGATTCTCCAGATTCAAATATATAAAGTGGCAATGAAATTCCTACAATTTAACATCTCAGCTGTCTGTGATGGAAAATTGTCTTCATGTTTTCAGTTTTGGTCTTGGGTGTTCATATTCTCAGACTGTTGTATATTTTGAGGAAACAGGGTAACTTACATGCACACATGCACATACATATACATATACACTTACTACACAGTTAGATAGAGAAGTATTCTTTTCTAATCTGGTGGTCTCCAGAGGTTTTGAACAGTAACTCCTATCAGCTGTGGCCAGCATGGCCAATGATGAGAGAACATATTGCAGCTAGAACATACAATGAGCTCTCAAGTTTGAAGGAAAAGACTATAGTTTTTATGATTTATGATAATCGTATGATCTTCAATTTGGGAAACAGCAAATTTCTTCTTGTAAGACACAGAGGCACCATAACTCTAAATGAATTAGTGAGGGTTATGTATCTTTCTACAGATAGCATAGATTTTCTTTCATTCATGCATTCAGGCTACATCTTGACATTTTGTGCTGTATTCCTTTATCAAAACTCTATCTCTCTCTCTCTTTTTTTATCCAGAGAGAACAATTTGATCAGAACCCTTTAGGTCATACTATTCATGGCAGTACTTTATTTCTGAGTCTTTGTCCTAAAATCTCACCATAGATCCTGAGCTTTATATAAGCTGGTTTTTTTTCAGTGTCTCTCAATCATGAAGGAGCAATGTGACCTTATTCATTTTACCATTTTTTATGACTGTTATGCAACTTAAATTGGAAATAATTGACATACTTCCAACAATCTCTAAAGACTAATTACCTATGGGGAATCATCCATTAAATCAGCCTGGGTCAAATTAAATGCTTGGTCTATGAGGAACTGAATTTAAGCAGCATTTTGAAAATCTGGTGGATTAGTACAATAGTACAGTTAGATCAACCACAGATAGCCAGTAATTCACATTTTTAAAATGTTTTCCTGAGGAAAAAGTGTAGAACATAATGAATTATAGGTATTTTTTATCAGATCCAAAGGTTTCTTCTAATTCATGATAATTGAAGTGTTTTAATGGGACTGTCATACTTGCCTTTAATGTGGTTACTGGCAGTAAGTATTGTACTTCAGAAATGTTTTTCTTTAATAAGAAAAATATATATGTATGTATGTGTGTGTGTGTGTGTGTGTGTTTGTGTTTTCGTAGATTTTCATGGGTACAGGTTTGCAGGTCTTGGTGTGTTCAGGTCTTTTCCCGTGTAAGATTGAGAGTATCTTGGCGACGTTTTGACCAGGTCCCACTTGCCATCTTCAGGCTGGTGCTTTCGGCTTCGTGCTTGTGCGAGCAAAGAGCAACTTTTCTCACACAAGCATGAAGCCGAAAGCACCAGCCTGAAGATGGTGAGTGGGATCTCGTTGAAACATCGCCAAGGTGTTCTCAATCTTACATGGGACAAGACCCGAATACACCAAGACCTACATACCTCTATGTGTGTATATATATATATATATATATATATATATATATATATATATGTATATGTTTTCCCCAAAGAAGTCCTTTAGCCCTTCAGAAAATGTCACCCATATTACTAAATATTGAGTACTGAAGCAAAACTAAGTATGATGAAAGAGAAAGAATAGTCAAGGACAACTGAGTTACAAAATGACAGGTAAATCTGCAGAAAATAAATGACAGGCTTATGAACAGAGAAGGTCATTCTTGAAGGTTAATAGAAACTGTATACAACCACAATGTGAATTTTGGATCTTTTTTTTATGAATGTTTTATCTAAGCATAGAAATAGCCTCAAAGTGATATTATAAATATATCAGTGAAACATCTGTGATTGGTGGTAGCAAGAGGGAAGTCAGCATGAATACATGAAGAAAGAATGTCCAAAGAATTGAGTGTATCATTCTTCTGCCAAGATAGAAGATAAAGGGAATGTTCATCATATATTGGGACGTTTAGCTGTAAGTTTATCCCATATTGCTATCAAAATGCTGAAATATTCCTGGGCGGTGTCAATCCTCTTCAAGCAACAATCCTACTTTATAAAAACAGAGATGATATTATAAGAAGATAACTTTTCTTGAGCCTTCAAGATTACGTAACAGCATTCTGATGAAGGTCAGAATGGGGAATTGGGGACAACTCTTAGTTTTTCTGCTGCTTTAGGAGAACATCTGCACCTGTTGCTGTCTAGTGACAGAAGGTGGGATTTGGAGTTCTGAGTATGCGTGTGTGTTTTTAGACATAATAGCCTGTGATGGGAAAATGATGGGTCTGGAACCAGGGTCCCTGAATTCTTAGTCACAAGTGATTTAGGAAAGAGCCATTCTTGGAGAATTCAGTGTTTCCTACTGATTCTGCAATCCTATGATTCTCAGACATACAGATTTTTGGCTGCTGTTGAATGTCAGGTTTGCCTGCAGTAAAACATATCTATCCAGGACTTTAACAGAGAAGTTTCACTTGGTATATATTACCAAGATTTGGCTAGGCATAGTGAAATGATGAACAATTCCCCTCTTGGAAATGTGTATGCACTTCAGGTGTGACACTAGGGGAGGGTCGATTTAGTTTACCTCTCATCTCAACACATTGATCCATTTGGGTGTGAAATCTGTGCTTTGCCAGAACTCTTTCTGCCTTTAACATTTCTCAATAATAGTAATAATAAAAAAAATATTCCCAAAACCCTATATTCCATGTTATGTGGACAGGAAGCATTAAGTTATTAAAAAATCTTGCATACCGAATATAAATTAAACCAATAGCCCATCATCTGTGGTTATATATTTCAAAGATTACTAGTTTACTTTAAAGAGACAACTTGTGTAGGGGTTAAGGCACCAGATAGAACCTGGGGGACTGTGAATTCTAGTCCCACCTTAGGCAGAAAGCCATGTGACCTTGGGATAGTTCCTCTGTCTCATTCCTAGGAAGGAGATAACGGCAAACACTTGGGAAATCTTGCCATGAAAACTGCAGTGATCTGTGCAGAAAATAACCATGGGTCAAGACTAACTCAACAGCATATGCAAAAAAGCTCTAACCCTAGATGCCCCCATTTTATGGGCACAAGGCTCCCTATTCCATGTAACATTAAAAAGTTATTTGAATGAAAAGTGTCTGGATAGACAGATAAATCAAGGCAAGTAAGATGACAGGCATCTGGAATGTTGCAAATTAGACAGCCAACCCTAGAAACATATTTATGATACTCTTTTTGGACCCACATGTGTCACATTGCAGTATCAGTCATAGTTCACATTCTCAGTGTGACTGATAGATAGTTGGTTCCAACCAAAACTATCAAGCAAGGAGCTTTCCAAGGTTTCAGAATAAAGTTGTTTTCCTAATCTTAACTGGAGATGTTAAAGATTGAGCCTTTTTTTTTTACAAAAAAAACCCAGAATATTTTCCATTGAAGAGCAGCCCTCCCCTTAATCTTAAATAGATATGAAAGTGCTGACATACTTACATTTATATGTAAAATCATCAAGAGAGCTAGAGTCTCTGCTATACCTTGCATGGAAATTTGGTGTGTGTGTGTGTGTTTGTAGGTGTGTGTATTCACCTTCAGCAGGATCAATTAGGTGGCTGGAATGCAAACAATTAACTATTGACTCAATTGTTAAGAGGGACCATTTGTTAATTTAGCTTGATTCAGGCAGATTTGTTGTATATTTAAAACTAAACAATATAAAAAAGAAGCAGAGGGAGATATAATCCTTTACAAGCCAAATTAGAGATAAGAGATTTAAAAAAAATATTCTCCCAAAACAACAATTGCAGTGTAGACCGATTATGATAAATTAGTGCACACATTTTCTTGCTGCAGAATTCAGCAGCAACATATTTTACATCATACTAAAATGTAGTGTGAAGTGAGAAAACCTTGAATGGCTTTTCAATGAAAAAAATATGCTTGTTATAATAATAATACTATCTTGCCATAAGTTGCAAAATAGGATAGAGTATATATATGTGCACCTATTTATGTATTACACTTTCCCCATCCTGAAAACTGAATGGCAAGATTTGAGGAATCTATGTGTTATAAAGAAAACCCGAATAGCTTCCAAAAGAAAAATACATGTAAACATTTTTTTTAAAAAGGGAACAGTATGTATATGTTGAAAAATGTGTATAAAATACAGAGACATTTCCGCAAGGGATATATATGTTTAAAATATTATTTGGTTTCAGAGGAGTATACTGTGGGATCTATTAATGTAGAGATAATTTATTATAATCAAAGTATAGATCTGCTTGAGGATTCTTCTTGACTGGAAACAAGAATAGCAATTAAATAAATGGAAAGCAGCAAAATTAGACATAGGCAAGAAAAATGTTCAATAGTGTCCCACAGCAAAGTGTTGTAATGCTACGTTTCAGAAAGCTCTCGCAATATTTTCAAAATACCCGGGATTCCAACAAATATTCTGAGGGTCATGAAAATGTTAGCAGTATATTTACTGATCGTCCTCTTCTTCTTTTTTTTCTACCATTCCACAGTCTTTTCCATAGAAGTGGGTTTTTGCTTAATGTGTCCAACATTTATTTATTTATTTATTTGACTTATATGCCACCCAACTATCATTTTTGTCTTTTATAAGTGTTCTGGTTTGATTTGTTCAGTGATCCATCATTTTGTTTTCTTAGCTGTCCAGGGTATTCTTAGGAGTCTTCTCCAACATGAAAGTTGAAAGGAAATCAATATTCTTGCTATCCTGCTTCTTTGTAGTTCAACTTTTGCTTCCATAGAGACTCACAGATAACCATTCTTTGTATGATTCTTATCTTTGTGAATACAGACACTCACAACATTTAAATATCTTTTCCTAGGCTTTCAGGTCTACTCACTGGAATGCTAGTCTGTGGTGTATTTCTTAACTGCTTGTTTCTTTACTGTTGATGGTGGATCCTAAAAGGCAGAAGCTGTCCACCACTTTGACATCTCCTTTGTCAGTTCTAAGGCTGGTTATTCTATACACTATCATCTTTTTGGTCTTCTTTATGTTTAATTTTAATCCCATTTCTTTCCCCTTCGACTTTTAGGACTGGTTAGTTGAGAGACCACTGGTTTTCCAGCCAATTTAATCTTGCAGGGTTGGCATACCTCAAGTCCCTTTCATTAAACGATGTCATGTATCAAGAGCCCAGGAGCATGCTTCTTTTTAGCAGATAATGTACTTGAGAAATGAATTTATATGACTAAAACATTTCATTCTTATTTCATTGAATCTATTTTAGCTGTATGTCTACCTCAAACAATGCATCCTCACAAATATATTGTCAATCAATCATTTATTAATGAAAAACATCCATTTATTTCTTTAAAGCTTTGATGAGGGGGAAATAAGTTTACTGCTGCTTTAAGACAATCAACAACTTAAAGAAGGATATAGAAAAAAATACAAAGTGCACATAAGACTATATTTGCAGTAATAAAGTAGGCTTGTGGACTTTTGTGACCCCCAAATATGGTTGGCGTATCAGACCTTCCTGCCAAATAATTTATGAAATATGAACAGTTCTAGAAAATAGTGTGTTTGTATGAAAATGACACCATTTGGGAGGGCCATGCACACTTTGGATTTCTGAAGTGTGCATGGCCCTCCCAAATGGTGTCATTTTCATACAAACACATGTATGAAAATGACACCATTTGGGAGGGCCATGCATACTTCAGAAATCCATCATGATGAGTCATGTATGCCGGATCTAGTAGAAGACGAATTTCAACACATTCAAAAAGTGATAAATTCCTCATCCATTTATATTAAGATCAAATTCCCACCTTCATTTGTTCTTGAGTCAATCTCTCTTATGGGCTTAGACCCTAAAAACAGTTACATGAATATGTGTCACATCTGTGCTGAATGCAGTCCAATTTATAGCAATATTAAATATTATATTATACAGTATACACTGTTGAGAAATTCTAAAGAGGCTTCTATTAACTAAAGCTCCTCCTCTGATACTCTGGTAAGCTCCACTTGTTTTGAGGTTTGTATTTTCAAGTGCAAGATAAGCCCAAGTATTCAAAAGCTACATCTGTTCAAAGCTTACAGATGGTCTTTTATATTATCTCCAGCTTCTGTATAATTACATGCGATGCTGCATTTCTTTTGGAGGTACTGCTGTGTAGAGATACAGTATAATTGAACGTGAATCTGTGCATGTTCCATAGGGTTTTCCACAATGGTTATAATGAATTCTTCAGTCTGCACACTGGTACCTCCTGAGCAAAGATTAGATTTGCAAGCATTAGGCAATGGTACTGATTTCTACAGTACTCCTGGCAAGATTGAGAAAAGAGGTTAGTTTCAACTGTTTTTTTTTAATGCAGACATCTCTTTCTCTTTACCTTATCCCAAAGGAAAGAGAAAACTCTTTAAGATATAAAAGTATTTGACAATTGTATCATCAAGCAAAAAAAAATTTACATCAATGCTATTAAATATATATTAGAAAAGATGCCTTTTCCTGGAAAAAGTGGCTTTCTTTTTGGAAGAGACTTTGTTCTCTATAGAAGTGAGTTGCTTTCCTATTTCACTTTATCCCAAGATTGGGATATAATATGGGCTCTCCAAGACGTAGATGGCTTTTCCCTATCCTGCATACATTTCAGATGTATGAACTTCAACTTCCAAAAATCTTAGCAAGATAAAAAGTTGGGATTTCTGGCAGCAGGTATGCACATATCTGGAGGTTCCCAAATTGGGAAGTGACTTGCCTAGATGCGTTAGATCTGTTTCACCCAGAATACTTGGCACAGTTCTAGGGGAATGCCACAATGGAAAATGCTAAATTAGTATATATGTTTCTATTTAAGGTGAAGAGAAGTAAAATCATTTATTAAAGTAAATTGCTGAAAAAATAGGATGCATAATTTTTTTTCTGTTATTACATTTGTAATAGTACTCATGTATATTTCTTCTGAAACAGACCTCCAGTTTTTTTTTAAAGGGTGACAATTTTGAAAAAGTCGCAGTTCAAAACAAATATGCTTGACTATGCATAGTCTGATTTCTGATCATACACAAGGTCCTCATGGAGAAAGTGACAAAAGAAGACAGATTAGTTTAATGTGTTCACTTAGATTACCCATAGGCCCAGCAAGAACTGAGAATAATTTTCCAACCCAATTTCTTACCTTATGCCTATTCTCAGAAGACATACTTAAAAGTTCTGTAATAAAAATGTGACAACCTACTGTGCTGTGTGTTTATTAACGAGATTATTAAGCTTGGATGTTGAAGCTCAGTGCTTCAGTTAAAGATCAAATAACCTAGACAGCTTTAGAGATGTGTAGTATCAATTTCTAGAGTTCTTGGCAATGGCCGTTCTGGATGTGGCATTTCAGAAGTTAAAGTACACATATCTAGAAATTGTCCAGGTTGTGATATCACAACACAAATCCTATAACTTGTGGGATCTGGGATCAGGATGCAAGTGTGAAAAGGTGAGGTTTGTATGATCATAATTAGATTAAATGGGTGTTCTGATGCATCATAATACCCATTTAATCTGATTAGCATCATGGTTAATAGCAGCTTCTTATTCAGAAACAGTTTAGAAACATAGTTTGTAAAAACATGATAAGCAATAGTCTTTTAATCATATTTTATAAAAGAATGCAGAATTAGATTAGCTTTGTACTCTAAATAAAGTCATAAAGGCTGGGTTCCTACCATTTAACATGGGGCATGTGAACTTGGGTAAAAGATTTACTGGAGACAAGTTGAGTCTAGAATCTTGAATCTTTTTCCCTGACCATGGGAAGCACCTTTTGACTTTGGTGAAAAACAGAATGAAAAAGAAGATAGTGTGATAAAAGTAATTCACACACAGCTTCTTTAATCAGTTCTTTTATTCTCTTTTCTTTGTAGACACATACAGAGGAACAACTCTTCTCTCCACATATTCCATACCTCAACTGAAATGATCCAGATGATTATTTATTTTTCACATATGTCTCAGACTGTGAGACCACTGTGTTCTTGATCATCTTTCCCAAAAATAGAATATTGGAGATTGATTGACTTTTAAATAAACAGATCTCACAGGAAATTTTCAATAGGGATTTCTATTCCTACTTATTTTTGGTGAGAACACAACTCATACCTGCCCAGAATGAGAACTGCCTCGCTTAAGCCCAAGTTAATTGACTAGAGGGACTAGGGTCATGTAAGCAGGGGATAGATTTCATCTCTATACTACCTTGTCCACATCCTTGAGATGTAAACAGAAAATATTCCAGAATAAGAGGACAAATAATTGTTGACCATTTCTGTTTTGTCTTATCACTAGAGTCTACCCTAGCCTCACAGATGATCACAAAATTGTCATATCCTAGCTACCAATAATTGCAGTTACTGAAGATGAAGAGGACAGTTAAAATCTCAAGGTCACATACAAATGAGGATTTTATTAGCTCACAAAATATACTTTACTTTATAAATATACTTTATTTTAAAAAAAGATCTATTTTGTGTACTGTGATATTATCAACCTGTAAAATCTTATGTGTTAAATCAATATGAAAACAGAAAGAAATGTATTAACCTTAATCAAACTTATCTTTTGTAGGTACAGAAACATTTGTCTTTGATCCAGATTGAAATGAAAGAAAATGTGCTTACTGAGTATCTTTGGATTTTTGTTTTTTTGCTTTTGACTACCATAATAATTTTAACATAGGAGGAAAGTTACTTCAGATAAAGATGGTGGATTCAGCTTTTCGTGACCAAGTTGTCATTTATGGCATTTATGGTAATTCTATGAGCATGCGAGACTATTAAACAATACATTCTTGAGCAGAACATAAAGAGAGATGAACGATTCTTATCCTTTTTTCTTATTTACAAACATATCATTGTGTTAACAGTGTGATACCAGGGTGTCTTACATTTTAAAACAAATTTGACAATATTGTTCATATTCAATACAGTTGACAATCTTATAAATTTTCATATTAATACACATATACTGTATTCTTTGATTATGCACCATTTCAGTATCTTATTTTTATGTCAATCTCCATATTCTAAATATCCCTCTTTTTCTACAGGTAGAATATTATTAATCATATTTGTAGTGTTTAACCGATTTATGTGATTCCAATAATAATTCT
Organism: Naja naja; assembly: GCA_009733165.1. NCBI lineage: Eukaryota > Metazoa > Chordata > Lepidosauria > Squamata > Elapidae > Naja > Naja naja. Next base: position 136,662,843 of record CM019150.1, on the reverse strand, counting down.
CCAATTTATATTACATTATAATCTTCCATTATTAATCCCCTTTCTAATTTTTAATTTTGCCACTATTGTTTAGTCCCTTGTTATTAATTCACCTTATAATGTAAAAGTATCTATTCCATTAATTCCTCTTTCTCTAAAATTATCAATCTTAATTATTCAATATTACCATATATTGTTTTTGTGTTTTTGTGATATTCTTAACCTCACTCCTTTTCCTATAGATATGATATTAATAGTCATATTTGCAGTGTTTAACAAGTTATATAATTATTATCCTCTAGTTGTTATGACACTCAAAAAGCTTGTTTCTACAAGTACAACCTGATTATCTTTATAGTAATCTTTCATCTATAAGCTGTACATGTGAAAATGTCCCCCTGATCCCAAACATTGTTTTTATTATTGCTCCAGTTCACATGAAAACATTTTCCAATACAGGAAAGACTTCATTTTCAGGCAGTGATGCTGTATCCACAGTCAACCTGCTGTTTACTGATGTGAGAAGTGTTGCTTAGGTTTCTGTAAAATATAAGTTCCATTTATTCAGTAAACCTTGTTCTGAGAAAGAATTATCAGGGTTACAGAAATCAAATTAAAGCAGCTGGATGTCTTTGAGGAAAAGCATTGGGTATGAGAGTACAAAATTTGGTTTAAAGAGTCATGGACATCTGAGATGACTTTTGCTCCTATTAGTGGTGCTGCTGAGTTTCAGTAATCGTCTATTTATTACCCTGGCAACATTTTAGAAGGAATCTAAGTTCAATCCCTAACAAACATACTATTCACTTAGATTCATAAGAAGTTCCACAAGTTATGTATAACTACTATGAAATCATATTCATTGAAATATGAAAAACTGAGAAGCTTTTTTTTGTACACAAACTGAAGTCTTTATTGTATAACTGTTATGATCAATGAACATTTCAGGAAGAGATATTAACAGAAATATGTGTGTGTGTGTGTGATACACATGCATACTCAATATTACATCAATATTATATCATGATTTACTGAATGAAGAATGAAAAACATCCCATTGCTTTTGCTTGCCTTATCTTTGGGCTGCCTAACTTACAGAATCTCTCTCTATCTGTGTATCTGTATTTGCATCCTTTCAATTAGATCCTTATTGTTCATCATTTATCTTAATCATTAATTGTCACATTGAGTAACAATGGAGAAATTGCTTCTGTCACCTGTCTTCCAAATCAGAATGCTAGGAAAAAAATGCAGACTTCAATAGAAGGTTTGCTTTTATGATGTGTCTGGTTCTTTTTGGCAGCAATAACATTTGCCCATAGAGAAATGAATTGGTTAGTTCATGTTAGCCATTCTATCCCATAAGGAGTTTTCTATCAGGATTTGTACAATGCTTCTCACTAGAGAAGTTAAGAAACAGTACTTAGCTAAATACCATCTGGTAGCATTTGCCCAATCTCTCAAGCTGAGACCTTCTATATCACCTACCTTTTCCTATGAACTAGAAATATCAGGCATCAAATCTGATTTCTTTTTCTAATGAAAAAAATAGATGAGAAAAGGGGTGGGGCATGACAAAAGTGTACAAAATCTTTATAGTTGAGGATGTTTCCCTAAATAAATTTTGCTCTCATTTGTGCTTACCAGCATCTGGAGCCATCCAGAAAATCTCAGTGCTAAGAGATTCAGAAATGGAAGCACTCCTCTATTCTGTGCAGTCTTATAATGTAGAATTTCTAACAATGGATCTAGCATTGGTTATAGTCTTGGATGTTAATCCTATCTTTAAAAGGAGATGAAATACATTTCTGAAAAGACAGGTAATTGGTAGTCCTCAGATATAATGGCATACACATTATACAACAGCCCTCCCAGGAAAACCAGACAGGGCATATGACTAGAAAAGCTATTTCTACTTTATTGTAAGGCTGGAGTAACAGAATTTTGCAAGTCTGAAGATACGAACTTCCTGTTGCCACCTTTAACCACTGATATATCCTAATTTTCTTTCTTCTTTCTCTGACCACTAAGCCATTGGGGGTTTCTGTCTTGGTTATCTGATTGTTTTCTCATTCTGTCTTTGCCTGGGGTTTATATATTTTGTTTTTAATAATATTTATCTTTTAATACTGATTCTTATATGATCTTTGTTTATTAGATATGTCCTGTTTATTAGATTACTGTATGATGTCCACAGTCACTTTTTTGTATATGTAAAAAAGTCATTTATGGCCTCCATACAAACAACAACTACATACATAAATTAGATTTTATAATGTATCCATGATAGATGTTCTATTCTGAGAGCAGAATATTTTCTGCAGAATAACTATATTAATTGTATATGGCTATTATGTGTTTCACCAATAATTAATTATTTAATATCATTTGGATTTTTAATTTTTGATGGATGAGGACTTTCTTATTTTCTTTCTGAGTTAAGAAACATATTTCAGGAGTATACTTTTGGGCTTAAAAACCAGATGTTAAGATTAGCCTTAGCTTCAGAATTTCAATATTTGCCAAGTTATTTTTGCAGATGCTAAATATCCAGTCCCAATTAGGATTTCTCTTTGAAGTATTTTATTTGTGATGTAAGGATAATAGTTTATTTTTACAGGATAAGGAGTAGAAACAACTAAAACTATATACATCCAGTTACACATCCATCCATAAAGAAATACAGTTGGCCATATAGTTGCTTTGTTGGAAGGTACAGTCGAGTCCCCCAAAAGTCTGCTCTCCCAAGTCACTTTAATAAAATTTTGATTACGATTCCTATTGATGATTTAAGTGATTATGAATGAAACAGCTTCAATAGCATGAAGCTGTTCCATTTATAATAGACAATTCATGACTATTCAACTACTAAATATTATACTTTTTTTCACTAGGGACTGGAGTTTCTTGTGATTCTTTAAAATTTATTATTTCTTGCTGTGCTTTTCCATTTCTATTGTGCTCTGTTCCCAAATAGCAATAACAAAGTTTGTGTTTCCTTACAAACGGAGGTGATGTATGCTTGGAAATTATTATAAAATAGGGCAGATGTTTTAAGAATAATTAATTTGAGAAAATATCAACAAGTTACCTCTGACTTTCTGCAAGCATTCACTATACTCATAAACATATTGACTAATATATGTATACACCCATACCCACCTGTCTCTAGCTTTCCCTCTGTATTTATATTGGTCAGCCCTTCAAGGCAATCCAAGTCAGGGCTGGATTCCACAGCCAGATTCCACAAATTTGATAAGACCTCTACTTTTTTCAGATAGGCTATTTTAACAGAATCTTGAAAGCCTGACCATGTTTTCCTTTCCTTTATTTATTATTAAATTTATATGCTGCCCATCTTGCTGTCCAGAAGGACTCATTTCCTATTATACTTCTGTGAATTACAGTGAAATCTTAACACTTTCCCTATCAGTTTCTCATTTTTTTCTGAGTTTAAAGTGAGCTTTTATTTTTGTAGCTGTTTCTGCGTAGTTTCTCCAAGGTCACCTCTGTGCAATAGCTCCCTTTTACAAACCTGTAATCCCTTAATCAGTGGTGAGATGCTGCTGGTGTAACAACCAGTTCAGTGATCATGCACTTCGCTGCGCAGACGTGAACAGTTTTCTCAAAAAAAAATCTTACTTGCTATGTTACTACTGGGGAGTAACACAGCTGAGGACCAGCAATCCGCTCTGCTGCGCCAATCAGCTGAGAGGATATAGGTAAGTACAGTGCAGGGGCAGGCAGGCAGGCTCACATGGTCATCGGAGTGAACTGGTTCACTGCCAGCTGATTGTCTGAGCTAGGGGTTCGCCTGAACCAGCCCAAACCAAGAGAATCCCACCCCTGTCCTTAATTCAGGGTGGACTCAGGGCTACTGGATGGAGCTGAACATTTACTAGTTGGATGCCCTTCCTGACCTTTTTTCTTTACATCCTAGGAGAGAAATATCTGCTGCTACCTTGGATTGAACTCTCAACCTTCTGAGTGGGAGGCAAACATCTTCGCCAGTAGGCCACCATGCCACTCTGTGGTTGTCTATAATATCTATATCCATCTACAGAGACCTAGAAGAATGTAAATACTGTTATTTGAAATATGATTAGCTAGCAGTCTTCTTTGGCTATAATGCATGTAGGTCTTATTTATGATTCTGCTTTTTGCTTTCACTAATTTTGAGGGGAAGGATTTACTTAGTACCAGAAAAAATTCAAATGGCTTTTCATAATTACTTTTCCTTGGTGTTTCAATCCAAGCTTTGGCAACCAATTAAAAAGCTTTTCCTTGGCCACTTAAAAAAAATTAACATTTTTTTTCCTTGAAAAGAAAAGAAAACCAATCTCCTTTTTTCTCTATGCCCTGGCCATACAAAAGCAACCCAAGCTTGTGTGTTTTATTTATTTAGTTTTCACTGGTAAATTGCATCCTTTTAAAAAACAGCAACTGCCCTGAAGTCCTGAATGAGCTCATGGTCAAGTAGGAATTGAACCTTGGCTTCTGTAGTTGCTGTCTGACACTTTAGCCACTGCCATTCATGATTGCAGTTAACTTCACTTTTAAATAACTTGCCATATAGCAAGTTAATATTCTGTTTGTGGGGAAGAAGGAGGAATAAGGTGAAAGGATGATACTTTTAACTGGATGTATTATTGACCTTGTAATTTGTTGCATTGGAGAGTAGGAGTTGTAGTTAAAATAACAGCAGCCAATTCATTTTCTTCTACTTTCTTCTTCGACATAGAAGTAAGGGAAGAGGGGGGAAAAGCAATAGCAATAATGCTTGGACATATATACCGCTTCACAGTGCTTTACAGCCCTAAGCGGTTTATTGTACAGAGTCAGCATCAGGGTGGGATTTTACCGGTTCGCACCTATTCGCTAGAAATGGTTAACTTTCTAAGCAGTTCAGAGAACTGGTTGTTAGAAGAAATCTCCTTTTGTTTTTTTCCCACTTTACAGGCCCAATCCTGTAAGGAAGGCATTCCTTACATTCTGGTGTTGTTGCTTATAAAAACTGCCTCTCCATTAACCTTTATTACATTCTTGGCAGGACTAGACTTCCTGTCTCCGGAACTTCTCTGAAGGTTTTTTTTCCCCTCCCCCCTCCACACATTTTGCTTGTGTGGAGCCCAAAATTGACATGTGTATCCATTTCACTTGGAAACCTGACAGTTTCGCTTTCTTAAAGGGGAAGGGTTGTTTTAAGCTTTTTACACTGCTGTTGGGAGGAAATACCCCTGTTGGAGTTAGCACTTTGAAGAAATAATTGAATAACAAAGTAGAGCTGCCAGAAAGAAGCTATTAATGACAAGGAAGTAAGATGAATGACATTCAGCAAGGCTTCTTGGCTAGCTAGAAAGATTGACATTAAAACGTGAGTTTACATACCCTTTCTAAGTTTTGGTCTAAAACTGGGTTTTGGTGAACTTTAATTCTGTGCTTGGTGATGCTTAATCCTGTGTTTATTGATGGGATAAGTTTCCTTATTCATCTTTGTTTGGAAGGAAAAAGGTTAATCTCTATTCCTGAAAAGAAACTGGGTTGAGAAATCTGGTTAGTTCCTGTGTCTATTTGTTCTGGTAATTGGTTTAACAAGCAACACCTACTGTTGTGATTTAATTATTTCTATTGTGTTTGAATTTTTTCCTGCCTCATGTTTTTTTTAATCTGGGGAGGGGGTGTTCCTTTACTGCTTTAGTGGTATCTGGCACTGTCCTTTTGGGGTGTACTTCCAAGAGGCAGGATGAAAGCTTGGCATGATTTTTACTGCCTTTCTGGGGGGTGGGCATGTGACCTTTCCTTAAATCTGGATGACTTCCTTAGGATATCTTGTGAGGTGAGTGAGACCAGCAGATATCTTTATATGGTGCAAATGGATCTAAGGATTGCTTCTCCTGGGTGTGCTCTTTCTGGAGAGCTTAAATGACCCCTCTGCTAAAGGGTTTCACTTTATGAGCAAGAGTTGGTTGATTATACTTATCATTGCATTTTAACTATTTTAATTCCTCAAGATAACTCTGGCTTGCAGGTATTTTTAATCTAATGATTGGTATTTGGGGCAGCTTTTTGCAAGCAAAGAAGCTTTTTGTATTTTTGTACAGGTAATTCTTGACTTACAACAGTTCATTTAGTGACTATTGAAAGTTACAATGGCACTGAAAAAGTGACTTATGACCATTTTTCACACTTACGACCATTGCAGCATCCCCAGTCACAAGAGGCCAGGCGAGGAGAAGCAGCCCTTGATGTGAGTGATGTCAAATTGGCCACATCCACCCAGTCACATGACCACCAAGCTACACCCACCAACTAAGCCATGCCCACAGAACTGGTTGTTAAAAAATTTGAATCCCATCCCTGGTCAGCATATTACCTCCAACAATGTGGGCCAGCAAAATTGGCCTGTAGTACTTCATTCTAACCATTGCATCACCATGGCTCATAATGTTTTTCCAGTTCCATTCTCTTCCTGGAATGGAGTCTAATGTTCATGATCAATGTTCTAATCAGTTTCTGTATCAAGTGTAAATAACTGGACTGCAGTATTCATTTCCAATGGATCTGACCAAAATGTAGAACACATTGTGATGTAACCTCTTTCCATTAAACTTCCCATTAAAGGAAGTGCAGGTAGGGAAAAAAACACCTCATATACTGTGGATTAGCATTTCCTTAGTTTGTGCTTCTGGGAGTCAAGAAAACATTAATATACTGACAGACTTTTGTTGAGAAACAGAAATTTGCAGTATTTGGCTTTTATGATGTATCATTTAAACCTTAAGTGATATAGGTCTTAAATATAATTCTTACCCTGTCACCAAAACTATATTATGGTGTTAAATAAATATGTTTTTTTTTCTGGGAAGTATAATATGACATTGAAGAATGTTGACATATCATGTGCAAAACTATGTAGAGAGATTGTCCTTATGAGTACAGTTCTATGTGCATTTGTCTCCTTGTGAGCATGAACCTGAACATTAAAAATAATTCATTGATGGTAAAACTAACAGCGGAAATCTAATGCATCAAAGGTGTCATTCAATTAAGTTGTCCTAGATAGTTGGTACACCAATAAAATCCCTAATCTGTCAGTGTGACTTATCTTTACTCATAGGCATTCCCACTCAGTCACCTTCAGAGCAGAGCTTAATATCACTGAGAAAGTCCCACAAACAATGACATCTACCTCTCCTTCCTCACCTTGGCATTGCAGCTTCTGTATGACCTGAAACCTGGATGGCAAATTTCTAATAGGGTTATATCTCCATCATTGCCCGGTCCACCAAAGTAACACACACTGGATCCATTGCTTGTTCACTACTATATTGTAAATGGATGCAGTTGTGTTTCAAACCAACTTGGCATTTATTCATAGCACCTGGAGCCAGACTCAGGACAATGGAATATTGGAATCAGCTCATACAGGCTTGTGAATGCTGATTGTTAAATTTTCTGAAATTTTACAAGCTGATTGAGAACAGAGCCTAGCATGCCAGTCTGTTGTTTGGTAGCACCTAGAGTAGTCCATTAATGGCAAGGGAACCAGCAAGTGATAGTTCGTACACATTTTTTAGCACGCTGCTGGCCCCAGGTTGGGGTAAACTGAATTAGAAGATGGACTTGCTAGAATGGCTTCACCTCAGTTTGGACTCCATTGTTTCACCCCAGAAATTAATACCAGTCACCTTCTCATAGCCTTCTGGCAAGCCAATTCACCATTCAATAGATCAGAATTAACTACCAGGAGAAGACAAGGCACTCCTATAGGTTCTGCATAGTCACCCATTCATCCATGCTATGTGATCTTGAAATCTTCCCACCCCTAAGGTAGCAACTTCCCATTCCTCCAAAACACTAAATACTCCCTGTCTTGCCCCTAATTCCCCTCTTCTCCCTCAACAAGGGTGGATGTATGTTTTCTGTCATTTTCCTTTCTATCCTCTCCATGGATGCAGTAGAACATCCTTTGGTATACTATGCAGGAAAGAAGCATAAGCAAGCCACAAATGGTAGTTAATCATTGACTCTTGGAGGAAAAGAGAAGGAAGACTTGCTTCAAAGTCATAAATGCTAATAGGAAACTGATCAGACATGCCTGTATTCTTTCTTCCATTGCTCGAGGCAACTGCATGTCAAAAAGTTAGAGCCCTCAGGCACTGTTTATCTTTTTGATTCTTCTCTTCCTTCTTTCCTGTTGTAATAGACAAAACATTTGCAATTGCAAACTTCAGTATAAATGAGTGAAGACAGGGTGAAAGTAAAAACACCAGTAAGCTTTTTTATTCATGGAACATGTGGCATTAAATTAATTGATTCATTTTCAATCTTTGCACACATATTTAATAAACTTTCTCATCTGGGATTCTGTACATATATTTCCAAATATTTAGGAAGAAGACAGAAGTGTTAAAAATCCCATATATTTTAAATATATTTTAGATAGTCTACTATCTACTACAAATTTTAGTCTGAAATAATGACATCGAGTCTAAGCAAGTTATTCTCTCAAAAACATGCATATCTCATTCCTGTCAGAAATAAATCCCATTAACACTGATGTGACTTACACTCTCTACAAGCCACTAGTTCCTGATCTTGGGACCTTCACTAACTTGCCTTCCAATAATTGGGTAGTTTACATTAGCCATTTTCTTACAGCAGCCATTTCATAAAGCAGAACGCATCCTATAACAGTTGTTATGAGAGAGCATCCTTAAACTGCTATCAAGATTCTGAAGCATTTACCAATACTGAGAGATTGCCTACTGTTACACAGGACATTTTAAAAGTTGGAGACTGACAACATTTGGTTTAAGATTTTCAAGTGAAGTAATTTCTTACATATGGCACATACATTTCTTTGGCTTGCAGCTGCTTCAGATCAGCTTTGAAAAAAGTCTGCAAAATCTGCTTAACCAGGAAAGGAAAAGAGATAAGTGTATACCCCACAAGCAGTAATATATCTTTTGCATCACCTGCAGATCTCAGAGGAAAATTATATCTGTCTTCCAGCTAGATGTGTTAAATAACATGTGGTTCTTACATGCTAGGAACCTCATGGGGGGAAAGGGAGGAAAAAGGGAGGAGAATGGAGGGGGAGGGAGGGAGGTAATAGTTACAAGGAGGAGGAGGAGGAGCTTTAAGGGAGGCCTGGCCCTAATGTTTTCTTATTTTGGCCATCTTTCTTTGAATAGATTAAGTTTTGGGAAAAGATGGACTAAAATGAAGAGAGGGGCACTCTGAAATGTGTTCAGTTTGAGACTGGCTTGGTCATGATGCAAAATGGCTCAGGAGTCATATCTTTATAATCAGTTATTAGAGGGAGAAGATCACATAAAAGAGGTAAATAAATGTGCATAGGATCAAGCTCAAGAGCAACAGTCTAATGCACAGTTCCTAGTGAATATTTAGCATAGTTTTAAAGGAATTAGTTGCACTAGTTTTGAAAAATCAAATGAAGAATATTACTATGTAAAATAGTCATTGGCTGTGTCAAAGATGAGAACATTTCCCCTGTGTAACCCACTGAAGTTGCAAGATCAGTTCATATATACTTGGGAACAGAATAGCTTCTTCCTATTTTATTCTCAGATGATTTTGAATCTTGCCTACCTTCAAAATGATCCAAATAATATAATTTATGCTGAGATTACCTAATGCATTACATAGTTGTGCAGGAAACTTTTCCTGTATTTGAAACTGAAATGGGAAAATGGTATATTTTTAAATTTTCAATAGTTTCTTCAAATCCAGTTATCATCCAAGGCTTAGATTTAGAGTAAGAGGCAATTGTTTATGCAAGGAGGCTACACTTTTAAAACATCGAACTGATTTTCGTACAGTGAAAACCATTGTGGGTAAGGCTTAAAGCAAAAATACTCTTTTGAATGTTTTAGCATTTTTTGTTGTTGTTTAGTAGCTTTCAGATCTTAGAATCCTTGCAATTTCATGGCTAGCTTTGCTGAACCTTAGAAATGGAAATGGAACTAAATGTTACATATGCTACATAAAACTACACATTTATTTTTTATCACTGCAGTTAATGTGTCTGTAACAAACGAAAATCATTTACATATACATCTTTATACTTAAGGGATAAGGCTAGCTGGCTGTTTTCGTTATATGCATTCTATTATTATCTCTCTATGCTAACTGGAGAGTTAACTACATTGTACACTTATCTTTAAAACATCACATTTGCTTCCCCTTTCCATTCCACTGCTGACATTATAATATCTGTCAAGGCCATTTGTTGGAGATGGAATGCAAAGCCTTTGATAGAGATGCTAATCCAATGGCCCTGGCTTGTCAACACATTACTATCTAATGATTGAAGGAGGCAGTAGGATGCAGATAAAATTAAGAATTTGCTCTGGTTTCTTTTTGCCTACTTTATGCCTAAAAGAGTCCAAATCTCAGGTCACTTTGATCTGCTTTTCTTTCCAAATACATAGGCAGAAAACACATGCTCTGACTTCTTTTTCTGGTAGGATGTAGTACATGCGGGGATAGGCTTTGCAGGGTGTTGATGGGAGCAGAGATAAAGAGGTCCTGTTTTGTAGGGTGCATAAAATTAATAAAAAATACAATAATAATTTTTATTTATGACATAAGAAAACCTTTGAGAAAATAGTTTCATATGCCAATCACTCTTATTCAGTCAAACCACCACATACACGGAGATTCCTCTAAGCATCAAAAAAGGGGCCAAGGAGGGTGATAATGAAATATAAGAACATAAGCAGTGCCATGTTAGATTGGATCCCTCGTCCATCTAATCCAGTACTTTGTTCTCACATTGGTCAACTAAGCACACAGGGAAGCCCAATTTTTCCAGCAGAAATGGAAAAGGCACAGTGCCACCAAGGTAGTAGTCATTGATCTCTCCTGACTTCCATGAATCAATCTAACATTTTTAAGCCATCCAAGCTGGTAACTGACACCACATCATGTGGCACATACTTCTTGATACAATAACCATAATTTGCATACTTGTGTCAGATGTTGGGAGGCAAATACATAAAATGACATCATGATGTCAGCCTGCAGGTGTCATTTTAATGTAATGTCAGTTTGCTATGGGTACTTTCTAGCAAGAAAAAAAAGTAGAATTAAAATAGGGAGAAAAAAACCCTCCAGAAAGATTACTGAATTGGCATGAGGGAATCAGGCAAAAAGTGTTTGAATATAACATTATAAAACATTAAAATTCAGCTGTCAAGCAATCTTCAATATTGTTTTTCAAATAGATTTTTTTACAAGGACATCAGCAATCAGGTAACTCCCTCCCTCCAATAATCTTTTGGATTTTCAACAACATCTCAAAGAATATAAAGTTTCTCCCCAATTCAGATAAGTATCATTTTTAAATCTATCATCTTTATCTACCTTAAAAACAAGCCTTTTCCTTCCAAATATTAATTATGCAATATTGCTTAATTTTTAATGACTTTTTTTAAAATGGAGAACTATATGACAGAAATCATTGGTGCATTGGCTTGATGTGCAAATTGGTTTAATTTTCATGAAGATGCATATCAAGATTTCCTGTCCCATTACTAATGAATTCTTCAAGTGGGTATCACAAACAATTATGTTTGGCATTGAACAATACTGTGGAGAAGACTTTAGTTCTGATTTTCCTCCATTAAGCAAGTTATTACCTGTGAGAATCTATCCACTCCTTTCTATTTTAAAAAAAGGTTATTTTCAACTTATATGGACTTATAAACTATGATCACTGCTCTGTCCAGAGGTGTTATTTAGCACATGCTGACTAGTTCTGTAGAACCGGTAGCAGAAATTTTGAGTAGTTTGGAGTCTGCTGGTCCTGCCCCCATCTATTCTCTGCCTCCTGAGTCCCAGCTGATTGGCTGTGTCTTCTTTTGTTGCCCTATACAGGAGAATGGAGCTAGAAACAGGTTAGTGGGTTGAGGAGGGAATGGGATATTGTAGTATCCTTCCCCTGCCATGTCCACCAAGCCACACCATGCCCACCAAGCCACACCACGCCCACCAAGCCACACCACGCCCACCAAGCCACACCACACCCACCAAGCCACACCATGCCCACCAAGCCATGCCCACAGAACTGGTAGTAAAAAATTTTGAATCCCATCACTGGCTCTATCTCTCAAAGCTTTTATAACAAACACTAAAAGTGGTAAAAAGTTAAACATATACAGGTAGGAAATTGCCATGCAACATGCATTGTAAGGTTATATTATGAATATGCTACATAAATAAAACTAGTATGAAGTAGTGCTTAATAAAGGTTCGCCTGGTGCATCAGTTGCATCCCTACCTGGACCGAGATGCCTTGCGCATGTGCTCATTACTCATGTGCTCGTTACGTCCCAAGTCGACTACTGCAATGCTGTCTATATGGGGCTGCCCCTGAGGACCATGCGGAGGCTTCAACTGGTGCAGAATGCGGCCGCGTGGATTGTGAAGAGGGTATCCCAATACTCCCATATTACACCCTTCCTGCGCAAGTTACATTGGTTGCTGGTTGCCCTCCGAGTGAGATTCAAGGTGCTGGTACTTACCTATAAAGCCCTATATGGCTTGGGGCCGGGGTACTTGCAGGAATGTCTCTTGCCAGCATCAACTGCCCATCGCCCTGTGCGCTCCCACAGACAGGGCCTCCATGGGGTGCCATCAGCCAGACAATGTTGGCTGGTGGCCCCCAGGGGTAGGGACTTCTCTGTGGGAGCGCTCTATGGAACCAGCTGCCCCTGGAGCTACGATTGGCCCCTGACCTCCACTCCTTCCGCCGCAGCCTAAAGACATGGTTATTCAAACAAGCCGGCCTGGACTGAGGGTTTTTTTTAGCTTTTTAAATGTTAATGTTTTGGGGTTTTAGATAATTTGTTTAGCTTGAATTGGGTTTAATAATTTTTTAAATAATTTTAATCTTTTGTATTGTGTGTTTTTTATGATGTGAGCCGCCCTGAGTCCTTCAGGAGATAGGGCGGCATACAAGTCCAAACAAACAAACAAACAAACAAACAAACAAATAAATAGATCAGACTAAACCACCAAACAAACGGGGGGAATGAGTGACTTGAACTGTTTAGAGGAAAAGTAGAAGCTGTCATTTTTTGAAAATGAACACTAGTTTAATGACAGCTTAATCCTTGATACAGAGGTTGTTTAAAAAAAATGGGGATATACTTTATTTTTCAGAAAGAAATGTAATCTTAATACATACACTGGATTTCATTTTTCTAACAGAAAACTAAATATCAGTATTCGCTTCTACTTTTTTGCCCTTAGAGAAAAGATATGTAAAGCAGTCATCCAGGTTTATCCTTAAATTAGGATAGCTATAATTAAAAGTATGCTGTTTCATGTAGAGAAAAATTCATTTTCTGAGCTCCCATTTCCCCTAACCAAAGGGTAGTTTGATTTGGAAGAAAAATGAAAAATAAAGGTTTTTATTTTTTTCTCTCTCTCTCTGTCTCCTTCTTTCTCTCTCTCCATATTTTATATATGCATGTGTGCATGTGCATACAGACAAGGTGTGCATGCATAAAATTTTGTATCTTATTTGTATTAAGAGTGATTACAATGCAACCATATAATTCATTTTATGCATCAAATGATTATACTCGAGATTGGTTACAACCCCCTAGCTCTATTTCACATATGAACTTTCCAGGTACATAGAATGGGTCTGCATTAATCTGGCTATTGGTTTTTTATGACACATTAACTCAGAAGCTAACTGTATAAGCCCAGTTCATCTGACAGACAAGGATAAAAAAGGCTCAGCTAAAGTTCAACAGCGTTAGCCAGAAAATGTTGGATGAAAGTACAAAGATGGTTACAGGAGATAACGGAACATCAAATAGAATTTAAACCCGAACTATTCCTTTTGGGAATAATCAAAGGGAAATTTAGCAAACAAATCCAATACATCGTATTGCACATAATAACATCAGCGGGGATAGTTTTTGCGCAGGGTGGGAAATTAGAAAACATACCGTCCGAAGAGGTGTTAATACAAAAAATATTAGAATGTGCTGAGATGAACAAACTTACAATAGAACTAAAAGGCAAAGAGGAATCAGATTATGTGGTATGGGATAGATGGTATAAGTGGATAGAACATAGGAATAAGGATTAATGTATAGAAATAAATGTAAATATATGTAATATTGATGACACAATACTGTTAACAATGTAAATATAGATGTGTAAATTTGAAAATAAATAAATAAATAATAATAATAAAGTTCAACAGCATTAGGTGGGAAGGTAGGCATGGGGGGGGGAGGATGAAACTGATGAAATCAGCCTTGTGGCATCATGATGCAGATTTTGATCCTTTTTGGGTAACAGATAACAGATAATCAGAGTTGGAAGGGACCTTATAGGTCATCTAGTCCATCTAGCCCAAGTGGGAGATCCTACACCATTTCTGACAAATGGCAGTCCAATCTCTTCTTGAAAGTCTCAAGTGATGGCACTCCCACAACTTCCGAGGGCAAGGTGTTCCATTGGTTGATTGTTCTCACTGTCAGAAAGTTTCTCCTTATTTCCAGGTTGAATCTCTCCTTGTTCAGCTTCCATCCATTATTCCTTGTCTGGCCTACAGGTGCTTTAGAAAATAGCTTGACCCCTTCCTCTCTGTGGCAGCCCCTCAAATATTGGAAGACTGCTATCATGTCTCCCCTGGTCCTTCTCTTTACTAGAATAGCCAAGCCTGTAACCGTTCTTCATATGTTTTAGTCTTCAGTCCCTTAATCATCCTGGTTGCTCTTCTCTGTACTTTTTCTAGAGTCTCAACATCTTTTTTTGTAATGTGGTGAACAAAACTGGATGCAGTACTCTAGGTGTGGTCTTACTAAGGCTTTATAGAGTGGTATTAGTACTTCCCTTGATCTTGATTGTATCCCTCTGTTAATACAATTTAGGATTGCATTAGCTTTTTTGGCTGCTGCTGACATACATTACCTATGTTGCTAATCTCACATACACCCCTCTTTAATGAAAATAGCAAGATCCTGTGGATAGATTGAATAGAAAATAGCAAGATCCTGTTGTGAGATTGTGACCTCCATAGCACTGATTGAACATGTGACTTTAAATATCCTTACCTAAACTCAACCAAATGACTGTATGTGAACTTTAGAATTGTTACTGCTTTTTAGAAGTTTTAAGCACTAAGAAAGATCACCATGGACTTCTGGAGAGATAACATATAGTCCAAATACTACTTGGTGACTTTATATTTACTTTATATTTCAGATTTTTTTTAGATCATGAGATCATGTTGCACATGTGCATGCATACACACACACACACACACACAGACAGACAGACAGACAGACAGACAGACAGACAGACAGACCTAAATATAGATGATATAGATTGATGATATCATTTTAGGCAATGTCTATCCACTGCAGAATGAAGGTCTCTTCCACATGTTTCCTCTCTCTTTTATCACATACTTGGCCCATCGTTGCAGTTGAACAAGACAGA
This sequence comes from Naja naja, assembly GCA_009733165.1. Lineage (NCBI taxonomy): Eukaryota > Metazoa > Chordata > Lepidosauria > Squamata > Elapidae > Naja > Naja naja. The sequence continues at coordinate 136,647,369 of CM019150.1, read as the reverse complement.
AAAACAAAAACAATTTAAAAAAATACTGAAAATATACTTTTTTCAGGAGTCCAATTTATTCAGAGCTAAATAAATAAATGTCAAGAGCCTTGGTAGCTCAGGCTGTTAAATGCCTGCTCTTAAGATCCAGCTGCCTACAATTATTGTAGGCTCGAATCCCACCAGGCTCAAGGTTGACTCAGCCTTCCATCCTCTCAGGGTAGGTAAATTGAGGACCCAAGATTGTTGGGGGCAATTAGCTGACCTTGTAAAAATGCCGCTTAGTAATAAGCAGGCATATACAATGGAATGAAGGCTATTGCTGAGCACACTGGGTTGTATCCCAGAAATTGTAAGCCGCCCTGAGTCTTCGGAGAAGGGCGGCATATAAATGTAATTTAAAAAAATAATACCAGTATTATATTTGTTGAGAGATTGCATGGCATCCATTGAAGATATGATACAAAACTCTGGAAAGCAGATATGATCAATCATTTTGTAGGTGCGGGATACATGTTTCTTTAGTAATCAAGAATTGCCAAAGCTACATGCAAGTGGTGCTATGAGGTCACTAGAACAAGTACCTTGGGCCTTGGTGGCTCAGGCTGTTAATTGCCTGCACTTAAGTTCCAGCTGCCTACAACTTCTGTAGGCTCGAATCCCACCAGGCTCAAGGTTGACTCAGCCTTCCATCCTCTCGGGGTAGGTAAATTGAGGACCCAAGATTGTTGGGGGCAATAAGCTGACTTTGTAAAAATGCCGCTTAGTAATAAGCAGGCATATACAATGGAATGAAGGCTATTGCTGAGCACACTGGGTTGTATCCCAAAAAATTGTAAGCCCCTGAGTCTCCGGAAAAGGGCGGCATATAAATGTAATTAAAAAAAAAAGTAAAGAAAAAATATTATTTTAATTTTATTGTTGTTGTTTTTTAAGAAACAAAAACAAAATCTCAGTTAGGACTGATAGATTTGTTGGGTTCTACCTCTGAATTTCAGGGGTGTAATTTAAGAAGCCTGTAAGTTGTACAACATGAATGACAAAGCCTCATGGAAGTCAACAACTTTATACAAGATGGTACTGCTCTGATAGATTCCATTGAAATAGTTCCAGTGTTTTCAATTCAATTATACCCACACCTTCTCACAATATTGCAGACTCCAGTATTTTATACTGATTTTTTTTAAGTGAGGATCTAATTTTAGATATCAGACATTAGGGTCTCCAGAGCATTTGCTGCACCAAATACTGTATGAGAATAGGAATGAAGATTTTCTATCTGATACAATTAGAAAGACAGAGTGTGCTATTTGAGGAGTCTTATAAAGTTTTTTTAAAAATGGTGAGAACATAGTATTCTAAGAGATTCACCTGAAAATAGACCTATCTGTTCCACTTTAGGTTCAGAAAGAAACAGACAAAGGGAGTAGGTTTCATATCAAGGTGTTATTTTAATTTCAGATGAGTGAAGCAAATGTTATCAGTTAAGACTTTAAATTGCTCTACAAGCAAAAAGGCAATTTTGGTCTGGTATTCAAAACTATATGTTAAAGTTCAAAGGTTCACATTTCCTTTTTAGCTAGGAGAAAAATTTGTTCAAAATCTTTGAGATACATTTAATAAATTTTAATATCCTGAAGTTAAAGGGTTTGCCTGTTGATTAGCAACTAATGATATTATTACTAAAATTGATCTTTGTATTTTCTGGATTTTTAAAAAATTTCCGTTTGCACTTTATTACATACATACACATTCATAGAGAGAGAGAGATAGACCAACAGTAGGCAGACAGGTGGATGATAGAATTTAAATGTAAATGTAAGCGGAGTTCAACCATGTTTTTCAGAATCATTTAAGGACAGACTAGTTATATGATACACACTATGAGCTGCCAAATCAAATTTAGTTTCTTCTTTTATTACAACTTTCCTGTCTGTTTGCTCTTCCTGATAAGAACAAAAAAAGCCTTTCTCAAGATAAGGGAAAGCTGCTGAGTTTTCCTAACATTTCCCAAGAAACAAGAATCTACAACAGTTATAATAGAAATCTTACTTGTTTGTAGTGAAGTCTGATATTTATTCTCTTTAACATTGAGACTGAAATTATAAAAAGCCATATTCCGTTCAAACACTTTTCTGTATTTATTTGAGCTCTGACAAATTTTGCATGGCACATTATAGGTCTGTTATATAAAATGCTTCATTCAGTATGATAAATCACATATTTTACATACATATTATACCTGCCTATATTGCATTATGCATTTCAAATGCTAAAACCACTCCATACATATCTCAATAATCTCTTCATAAATATTACTTCAACAGTCTTTACTATGATCTTGTAATTTAGCCTAGTGTCCTTCCATAATAGAACATGAAATGGTTAAGTTGGTATGGAAATATCTCTTTAGGAACTTCCCAAAAAATTTCAATCTACTATAACCTACAGGGTGTAAATGTAGTAGGGCAGCAATGCAGAAATATTTAGGCTAAAAGTTTTCTTCCTTCCCCTTTCCCTCCCATCTCCTTCTTCTCTCTTCTCCTTGACAATCACAGATTATGCAATGAACCCTGTTATAACATATTCCATTCATTTTTAAGCCTCTCATTTTCTTCTCCCTAGGAGTTTGTTTTATATATATATATATAAACTCAGAAGAATTACACTATGGATTCAGTGTAGTCTGTCCTTTCACAAATCTTTATGATTCTAACCGAATGAAGGATGGAGGCATACAGTTCTGGGCAATAGCAGATGAGAAACAACTCTTTAAAAAACAATTGCATGTACAACAACAGATCTGAGAATTTGTGATTACAGACTAAGTAAAAAAGAAAAAAGGGAAAATGTTTCATTCATCACCATTATTCTTCCATATTGGGTATTGGACATAATCTAGTAAGCAAAATAGTGTCTCAAAATAGTGTCTTTCAAATAGAATTTAGTTACCTTTAAAAGTAAACCACACACACACAGACACATATATACAAACACACAAAGCACAAGATTCAGAAATGAACAAACGATTGTATAGAATACAATGCAACAGTGCAATGGAGAATTTCTAGATCATTTGTTCCTGTTCAGGAAGCAATTCCCCACTTAGCTATTAGAATTGAGTTGGTGTGTATTGGCAAGAGGGGAGTCAAGATAGACAACATAACATTACAAGCATAGCCCCATCTCCCTTTTCTATGTTGTGCATGTGGCACACATAAAAAATAGGGCTAAAATGACCACCATTGCAGCTAACATCTTTGATTTTTGAGCCGCCACCCAACAATTATCCAGAATCTAAAATTAAACAGCCAGTTAATTCCACATAGATTTTACCTGAAGAGCTATAAATGCGAAACATGTGCATTGCTGTTAAACCAACAGACATTTTCTGTTCACATATGTTATGTACAAAGCTCCATTGTAAGCAGAGGAATAAACCCCTTTGCTAATTGAGGTTTATTTCAAGATTCATTTGACAGTAAGCTGTTCATATTCAGAAGGAGCTGATAAACTAAAATAGGTTGTTCTTTCATTGCTAATGCTAATTTAATTAAGGTCATGAAATGGGAAACAATCAGTTTGCTGTAATATCTCTGCATGCCACTTTTCTATGACTAATAATTTAATAACTAAATGAGACTTTCCCCTCATCTATAAAAGCCTAGCAGACAAATTCAAGCTGGAAAAAGAAATCCTAAAATTTACCCTTATTAATGTTTCACAAAATATTCAAGCTGCTAAATAATAGAGCCAAAATGCATATCAACATTATTTGTACTTAAAAATAAACACTGAATCACTCATTCAGTTAGCTTTAATCCAATATTGAAAATCCTATAGGTTAAAGGGCAACAGATTTTTCATGTAAGGAAAAAAAAAGACATAAATTTCATGGTCTTCACCAAAATTTTGGCATATTGGGAATCATCAAACATGAGTAGCCACACCTTATTCTATGGGGTTCAAACTATCTCTGAGAAAATAAACTCATGAACTTTAATACTTAGATAATTACATACAGGGCATTAGCTTTAGGAGCTATCCTGCTCCAGATACAAAGTGGTTTCAATAAAGGAGAATATTTGTAGCTCATGTTTGAAATGAAAGATCTTCAGTGCAGTTGCTAACACTGATGATGTTACCTAGTTTGGATAATAAAACACCTGCAAAAAAAACAGCCAAGTTCAGAGAGCACCAGGGGCCCCTCATACAGAGGTTTGCAGGAAGGGAGGTCTATATAATCAACTATCAAGAGTAAAGGAAGCAGCCAGTCAAGAAACACACCGTAGACTAGTACTTAAGGAAACAGTGAAAAGATATTCAGATGCAGGAATGTGTCTATACTTACCAAAATCAGAATACTGCAGACCATATTTTACCTGTGACATTCTAAGGAAGAAACAGTTGAACTTTGAAGAAGATAGAGTATTGACATATTTGAACACTAATGTTAGAGAAGACTCTTGAAGTTTCTGTGGAGGCACTACTTTATGGTTTTATCATTATAATCCTGATGATTCCAAAAAGGATGCAAACTGCTAATATGGTACCTCCTGGTGGGCTATGTAACTGAAAATACCATACACTGTGAAAACTAGAGAAATTTCCCTTCATTCTCTGAATGAATGGGGTGGAATGGGTTGGGTGGAAGCAATTTAAAGCCCTGTATATGCAGGCATGAGATAATGTAACAGTTGTATCCCTTTGCTTTGAGAACTTAAGGGGAAGTGGACCTAAGCCTGGAACAAGCCTAATAATGCAATGTCAGCCTGAGACATGTTGTTACCCAAGACAATTCTAATAGAAATTTGCTCCTTGGTGCACAGTGACTGACACTGGTTTTTTTTGCTTTGCCTTTCAGGAATTCCCAGCCTTCATTTATACACTCTTCCCAATGCCCAACATGGCATTGCTGGAAGCAAATTGCATTATCCTGTGTTAGACAAGCCTCCTCCTAATGTAATTAAGCCACCTAGTTCAGTGTTTTTCCTTTTAACAACTAGCAGAAGGTGTGGCTTTTATTCAGTTAGGTCTCATTTGCAGTGATCTCTGTTGTAAAAGCAGTTGTCAAATGCCTCCTGTAGTTTATGAACCCTTTCTTGCTTCTCAGAAGGCATTACTAAATTTATTAGATAGCCATGCAACCAAGGCTTCTGTCCACCAACCATCACTTTTGAGACCTTTTAAATGTCTACTCCAGCAGCTCCATTGACATAACTTTCATCATTCCCTAATTGTCCATGATCCCTTCCCTTCCTTTTCCCCATTAAAGTTAGAATGTTAAAAGCAGTCCGGCAGCTTAAGCCTTTCAGAATCATCAGTAATTGAATCTTCTTTCCCACTTCTGCTTTTCAAATGAATTTAGCCACTTGAAAGCTGAGTCTTGTCATTCTCAGAGCCTCTGTTCAAAACAAGAGGAATGTAGCTGTGAACAATTTAGGGCCATGACAAAGTGGTATGAGACCAGGGGTGGGGGATGGTGAATATGGAGGAATGTGTGGAAAAGAATAACATTTATTCACTCACTTTTCACATTATATGCTTAAACGTTATATGCTTAACTATATTTTATTTAGAAATGTGCCTTCCTGCCAATCAAAAGTTACATGCAGGTACAGTAATCCTCCTTTAGTGACTGCCTTATTTAGCAACTGTTCATAGTTACAATGGTGATGAAAACGTAACTGTACAACCAATCCTCACATTTATAACTGCCACAGATTTGTAAAGGAAAGGAAAGCTGAAGTAAGCTCGTAAGCACAGTCATGGCTTCAGTTAATGACCAAGTTACTGGCCCCAATTGTGGTCACTAAACAAGGACTACCTGTATTGTAGATCTATAACACCAAATAGGCTAGTCAGCCATACATTCTAGTTTGCTGATGCTCAACAATCCTTCAGATTGCCAGAATTTCACAAGCATAAATTGAAATATTTATTGAATCCGGGCAACTATGATAGGTGGCAGAGTAGTGAATCGTCAACATGTATGTTGTAATATCTTATATGTATTGTACAAATATATGTCTATGTTCACAGAGCTGTGAATTCAAGTGCAGTATTCAAGGATGTACTGAAGGCCAGGTGGTTTGTAGACACCATGCTGTTTTATTAGTTTTTAATTAGTAACCAAGCTAAATGCCAGTAGCTCATGGCCAGTATTATCTTTTGAACTGATTATTTCCAGAACAAATCTAAACAAATTATAATTGGCTGTTGTTTAAGAACTGTGCAAGCAGAGCTTAGAATTAAAGTATTTTTTGAAGCCATGTGTTAAGTATTACCAATCAAATATGGTCACAGGACTAGAGTCTGAAGCCAGACTCCACTCATTGGACCGGCCACTGGCGGGAGAAATAAAGTCCCATCAGTTGCTGAAGTGTTGGACAGGGCCAGCTATATAAGCCGGTGCCAGCCACACTGAGGAGAGAACAAAGGACAACCTTGTGGGAATTGGACACCATTTTGCCAGCCACCGCAATGACCGTGACCCTACCAACCAATATGGCACACGCCCAATGTCAATCTCCTACAATCTGGCCAAGGAGAAATGGGCCTCCTACATGGGCCGATTCAACCTACACCTGGAAGTCAATGAACTCCAGGCCGCCCCCGACGCAAATAAAAGTTCCCTGTTCCTAACATACTGTGACGCTGAACTCTATGAGATGGTGGATGCCCTCGTGGCCAATGAGCTGAACAGTGTATCCTGGGACAAGCTCCATTGAGCCTTGAATGAACATTTTGATCCATCCCCATCCTACCTGACCAACCACCATGAATTCTATATGTGGAGCCAGAGAGAAGGGGAGACGATAAATACGTTCGTGTCTGCACTTCGGAAGCTATCAAAGAACTGTAACTTCCCTGACACCGAGAGCATGATCCAGGACCGGCTCGTCCTCAGAATGAGAGACCTGACCTTACAAAAGCAACTGTTGGCCCTAGAGGACGTCTCATTCAAGGAAGCCATCGACGAGGCCCGAGCCGTGAAATCCTCCAACAGCTCCAGTGCATGAATCAAGGGGACCAGGAAGGTGCATGCCTCCCAGGTCAATTGCCACACAACCCAAGATACCTCAAACTCCAAGGCCAGTGACGAGGACAAGGAGCATATCAACCAGGTGAAATCCAGTAAGCCAGTGGGGAAACAAGGTACCAAGCCATGCAGGGGTTAAATCTCATTTAACTTAGACCCCAACATAGCTTCTGTCTGACTAAAGCTGCGGAGAGTCCTGTTTACTCTCTGGCCCAAGGTCGAGGAGCAATTAGATAAATTAATTGCCCAGGGGGTCCTTGAACCAGTCGAATACACCAAATGGGAGACCCCAAAAGTCACCCCAATCAAACCAGATGGTCAGTGAGAATCTGTGAAGATTACAAGACTACCCTGCAGCAAAGCGCCTACCCAGGTCCCGTTATGCAGCACCTCTTACATTTCCTAGGGTGGGGAAACAACTTTGCCAAGCTAGATCTGGCCCAGGCCTATCAGCAACTGCTGGTCGATGAGGCAACTGCTGTAGCGCAAACAATCATCACTTACTGGAGTGCTTTTAAATGCAACCGGCTACAGTTTGGAGTAAGCATAGCCTCCGGCCTTTTCCAAAGCATCATGGAAAGGCTATTGCACAACATCCCAGGATAATACCATACTTTGACGATGTTATACTATCAGCCAAAAGCCAGGGACACTTAATAGATAAACTGAGGGCAGTGCTGGGAAGATTCCAGGAAGCAGGACTCAAATTAAAAAGGGATAAATGTCACCTGGCTGTCCCCCAAGTGGAGTTCCTGGGTTTCCTTGTTGACGCGTCAGGCATATGACCCTCAAGCGGCAAGCTACAAGCAATAAGGAAAGCCCCCACCCCTCAAGTAAAGTGGAACTGCAAGCATTTCTGGGGTTGCTCAACTTCTACAATATCTTTCTTCCACAGAACGCAATCATTGCAGAACTGCTCCACAGACTGCTAGACAAGATGACCAACTAGACCTAGGGACAATGCAAAGCCGACGCTTTTAAAAAAATTAAAAGCATTTTAACATCCAGCAGTGTCCTCATTCAATACAGTGAAACACTGCCCCTAACACTAATGTGTGATGCCTCCCCCTATGGAATCAGGGCAGTTCTCAGCCACCAACTACCAAACAGGAGAGAAACCCCATTGCATATTATTCTAAAACACTGTCCAAACCGCAACAGAACTACAGTCAAATCAACAAGGAGGCCCTTGCCACTGTAGCTGGCATCAAGCACTTCCATGAATACCTCTATGGAAGGCAATTTGACTTGATTACTGACCACAAACCCTTGCTGGGCATCCTCGCTGGGAACAAACCCACACCAAACATCCTCTCACCCAGGATGTTAAGATGGACTGTATTGCTGGCTACTTACAGTTGCTGTCTAATCCACAAACCAAGGAAAGACATTTCCAATGCCACTGGCCTGAGCCGCTGCCCCCTCCCTGACCTCACTGAAGACCCAACACCATCCACTTCCATGTTCCTAGTGGAAAGCCTCCGGCCCAGACTGATGACGTTGATGGAGATCACAAGACTTACAGCTAAGGCACAAAACCATGGCATGGATTTCAAACTGGGTGTGGAGGGGATGGCTGGAAACCATAGATGGTGATGAAGTTAAGCCACTTAAAAACAGACCAACTGAACTATCAGTAATCAAAGGCTGCCTATTTGGGGGGAGAGAGTGATCATTCCACCACCCCTAAGGACTAGGGAAATGGCATTGCTGCATGAAGGGCACCTGGGGATTGTCCACATGAAAGCCCTTGCCAGGAGCTATGTGTGGTGGCCAGGGCTAGACCAAGGAGGCAGAGGTCTGGGTCACCACCGGCACACCATGTCAAGAAACCTGACCTGCACCCCTATCGGCGTCCCCCGTGAAATGGGAAACACCCACATCCCTTTGGGCCCGGGTGCACATTGATTTTGCCAGACCCTGCCAAGAACAAACATTTCTAATAGTGGTGGACGTGTACTCTAAGTGGTTGGAAGTAATCATTATGAAGTCAACCACTACCGAGGCCACCGTAAGAGTGCTTCAAAGACTATTTTCTCCCCATGGCCTACCGGATGTCCTAGTGTCTGGCAACAGGCCACAATTCACATCACAACCTTTTGAGGGATTCCTAGCGGGATTGGGGATAAGGCATGCACTCTCCACACCAGCACACCCAGCCATTAATGGGCAAGTAGAGAGGATAGTCAGGTCCACCAAAAAAACCCTCAAGAGGATGAGCCCAGGGACTGGCAGAAAAGGTGGACAGAATGCTATTAGCCCAACACATCACACCCCATGTGACCACACATCGCAGCCCTGCCGAACTGCTGATGGGCCGAAGGCTCAGATCGACCCTAGACAGAATACACCCCAACTACAGCAACGAGATCCCCATAGACTCCACAGGGAAGTGCAGGCACTTTACCATAGGGGACCCGATCCACGCACGTAAGTACACAGGGGGACCAACATGGGTATTGGCCAAAGTTATAGAAATCACCAGATCCAGATCTTACAGAGTGGAGACAGAAGAAGGAAAGTTGTGGGACAGGCACATTGACCAGATTAAAGGCCAGGCCCCTATCACAGACAACCAGCCAGAAGCCCAACACACACAACCAGAACCGGCCCTGGCAAAGACCCTACCCACAGAACGCACAGAAGGGAGAAACTGCGTAGTCTCAAACCTGACAAGAGCATTGGAACACTTAACTTTAGAAGAGGAAGTCCCACAGTGTGCTGCTGATGCCTCAAGCTCGATGGGCCACACCGCATCTCAAATCGACTTTGAGACTGTTCCACAGGCAGGGACTGGAGCAATGGTGGACCCATCCAAACAGGCCGCCGTCCCAGGAACAAGTGAGGTGCACAGGTCCAGTTGCACCCCGTGAAGCCCCGCCTACCTATGTGACTACATAAGGTATAGGAGTGCAGATTGGTAAAGCGCTAACTAGGAGGGGAGGGGTGTTAAGTATTACCAAATATGGTCACAGGAATGGAGTCTGAAGCCAGGCTCCACTCATTGGACCAGCCACTGGTGGGAGAAATAAAGTCCCATTAGTGGCTGAAGTGTTGGACAGCACTGGCTATATAAGCCGGTGCCAGCTGCAGCTGAGTGGCTTTTACCTAACTGAGAAATAAAAGGTTTTACCTGCTCCTGCCATGTTCTGCCTCTTCTCTCTGTACACCCACCTAACACCATGGATGTTACATCAACATTAAAAAAATGCTTAATGTTTAGATCACTGGGCTCTCTATCCTGTTATATCCCTCCTTTTACTCTCACTTTATATACTGTTCATGTTTGGATTTTGATTATTAGTGATTATTTAATTAACTTGATGAATAGATTTGCATAATTTTTATTGTAGCCTGTTGCAGAAGAAACTGCAGCTTTGAACAATGACTAAGTAATGTATTAAACAAATAAAAATAAATAAGAAAACACATACTTCTCAAATAAGCACAGTTAAAAACGTCCATTCCCTAAGGGATCATACATGTAAGTGAACTAAAAGTTAGATAACAAATAATTTAGATATTCACATAACGAAGATTTATTAGCATGAGTCGCATTTATACTTTTTTCCAACTTTTCTTTCTGAGCATTTGTGCTTTATCACTCTTTTTCTGTATAGTAACAATAGAAAAATATGTTTTTTTTCCTTTTTAATTTATCCATGGTTAATAAGTTCCTGGAATATTTTAAAATGATAGCATGTAAATAATCTAAAGCATTTCTTTGTTAAAAGCAAATCGATGGTATTCTGAATGATCTTATATCAGTGCAGTCTATAGAAGAAATACTGAAAATAACTTTTTATTTTGCAGACAAAGAGACTAGTCAATAATTCCAGGTAAAATATTTATTATGCATTAATTGAATGCAAATAAACTTGACATATTCGGTTTTGCTCACTTTCTCATCTTGCAGTACTTTAATTCATTTCATCCTATTTTTACATTGGTGTGTATTTTCTTTTAAAGAAGCCTTGAAAAAATAATTATACACACTTCTTTTGTTGCATTTCATGGTATAATTTCATTTTTGCATTTTTTCCCCATAAAGAAAACATGTTTTTAAAGCTTTTTCCAAATTTTGGTGCAGTTTATCCTCAGAAATACTATTTTACATACTTTATATTCAGAACGGAATGGCAAAGGCTTAACATAACCAAATAAGTACTTTAACATATACATTTATATACTCAGGAAGGGAAAACTAGATAAGATCATATCCAGCTGCAAACCAAACAAATTACTTCACCATTTTAACAGTATGTGCTAAGAGTATTAGCTATATTATTTGATGTTATCATGACTAGCAAACTGTTGCATTCTTGACCGTTTGCAGATTCCAAGTTTCCATCCAATTTTGCTTCATTTTTAAAGATTTTTTTATTCTGTTTTATATACAATTCAAGGAAGCAAACACTGCTGCTTCCTACTATCCCCACAACAACCCTGAGAGGTAGGGTAGGCTGAAAGAGAATAACTGGCCAGATAACAATCTGGCTGGCTTTTCTACTTAATGGAGGCCTATAACTCACTGTCTTCTGATTTCTGGGAGGGTCTCTCATCATTACCCCAAATTCTCAATAGTTAGTGGCATAGCTGATTGAAATTTCATAAGGCTGTCCTATCTTCATTTTTTTCTTCTTTTACTTCTGACATAAAGCTCATAAGGACCCTTCCTAATTAATATGATAATATTGGAAGGAAAATCCATCTGGTTCAGTTCGGAGCTGGGAGAAAGATGCTGGAAATAAAATGGAGGCTGGAGGCTGATTGGAAAGAAAGATTGTTTATTGATGAACAGAACAACTAGGGTTTGTGGTTCAGTTGTAGCTAACAAAATGGAGGTGAAAGTGGGTGGGTTTTTTATACCTTCTTTGGGCTTGTATTTGAGCTTCCTGTTCCTATGCAAGAATATGTCCTTTAATATTCTATTGGCTGTTGTCAGATTCCTATAGGGTCATGGATGGCTCTATAGGCAAAAGGGAAAATGCAAATTCTAGGTGCTTCTCTGAGCTAAACCTCTCAACCCTTTGGCTTGCCTAATAGCTTATTTGGAATTTCCTGTTTGACCCAGTCTTTCTGAATGGATTACCAAATCTGCATTTTTAAAAGCTGGCCTCCTCAGTTTCTGCTTGGGAGGTGGGGAGATTGGTGTTGGTTTCTGCCTCCTTTAAGATTTTTTTCCCATTTCTCCTTTAGGGGAAATATTCTATCCTGCCTTTTTAATATTCTCCAACATATTTCATTCTTCGGGGGTGAGTGTTCCCCACAATAAGTAGTTTACAAATGTATTAAAAATTATATGACAAAAATGCCTTTATGAGCTGAGCTCTTTTCTGAGACAGAATTGCATCTTTTATGCATCTATAGAATCATGTAAGTGTCCAGTTTACATTAACTTAGGCAACTGTTAGCTCTGATATTTTGTAGCTCTTTGACCTCCCAGTCTCCCACTAACAGTTCTGCATACATAAAAACATTAATCTTGATGTGAACTTGTTTACAGCCAGAGGTCACATTTTAAAATTTAGTTTCCAGAGAGTACAAGAGGTGCAGCTGTTGATGTCAGGATGTCACCAGAGTAGGCAATAACTTACTGTTGTTGTTGTTAGATTTTTAAGAAGTCTGGGATTGGAAAAGTCTTGACTCTTGCAAAAACCTATGGCACCATTTTACTATGTTCAGCTCTTCAGAGATAGGAATACTCTTGATTTTAGAGAGCTATAAGAAGTGAAATGGATGCCTCAAGTTTTTACATATCAGAAAGTATCCATTTCAGCCTTCAACCCCAAATTCCAAAAGATAGATAGATAGATAGATAGATAGATAGATAGATAGATAGATAGATAGATAGATAGATAGATAGATAGATAGATAGATAGATAGATAGATGATAGAGTGGCTGTTTCTGGGATGCTCTAAAGCTGATATGGCTGTTTTAGGGGCCATAAAATGGTTCTTGGAGAACATATGTGGTGTTTTCCTGCAATCATTGTACCTATGGATCATAAAAGGGTGGATAATTTGCCACCAAGCCAGCCTTTCTAATAAGACAGAAAAACAGAAATAAATACATAGAAAGTTCATGGTAAATAGACTTCAATATAAATATATTTTATAAAAATTAAAGATATTTAATTTTTCTCTGTTCCCATCCTGGTGAAGCTCATTATAGCCTTTTCAAAAACCAATAAAGCCAATGGGCAAAAAGTCAAGAGCCCTGATTCAATTTAAAGAGGGAGATTTTGGAAATTCATGGGAAAGGGTGGGTAGAGCATTGCAAAGCCAGCACCATCTTTTTGAACATATGTAAATGGTACACACGTGTTCAGAGGAAATGGAATTTGTAGCAGAAGTTGTCTGCCCATCTTTCTAATTTTTGACTCTGTATGTGCATGTGTGGGCACGCATACTATTGCTTTGGTGGCTATAGAATGCAAATTATGATGTACCTCTGCTGAAGATTTGGAACATCCTGTTTTAATGAATAGAGAATATCTGAATGTTTTACATCCTATTTTGGGTCTGGGCTGTCACTCCACAAATCAATCCTGTATTTTATTTTGCACCTGTCCTATATATACCTTCAGCAGAATTCATTGTTATTATTTTTCATCCTACAGGGACAGCACGTAAAAGAAAAGCTGCATGCAGTCTAAAGATACCTGAAATCATATTCCTTCTGTTTTAGACAATGTCCTTAATTCTTTTCCTTTGACTTGCTTCCTAGGGAGAAAAAAAGTCTCTCATGCTCATTTTAATGATAAAGGTAAATCCATGTAGAAATAGCTGTGATTTCTCCGTTTCCCCCAGCCCACTTTTTTTTCCACCTTCTCCATTGCTCATCAAAACACCAACCATCTGTCGGACGACAATTGGTGAAAGACATGTTGGAGACAGTTTTCTGACAAATTGATGCTGGCACATTTTGTAAGTGTCAATGGCATTGATTTGAGGAAGGGCTTTCTTATTCAATGAATGACAAGAGGAGTCAAGGATACAAAAATACATATTTCTGCTGTCAGTCACACAACCTCTCTTGGCTTTCCAGAGCAAACTTGGAACTGTGTTTGAAGTTTGCTCTGCAAATTTATGCTAGGTTCAGTAGTGCTTCATTTATGAATCACATAACTGAAGGCAATTGTTGTACCATTCTGCCTCATTCCTCTTGGGGGAATCATGTGTGAAGTAGAGGCAGATGTACCTCACCATTGTTTGCTCACTCTCCTCTTTAAACCTGATGGATGCCTCTGATGCTGATGAGATTCTCTGTTCCCATCTGGGGATACCAATTGTATGCAGCAACACAAAATTAGAGCAATATGGAAGCCAACATGCACACCTGCATTTTTAAGAGATGTGCCACAAATGAGAGTATTCCTGACTCTCTCTGATCCTGGTATCCTTTTGGGGTTGTTGGCAAACATTTTACAGAGTTATAGCTCTTACTTTAGTGAAAAAAAATCACTATTGCTAAGCTCATTCAGTTCTTTGGGGTTCTATATAGCCCTAATGCTTTTAGGCATCTGCCTAAAGTAGCTTCCAGAACTTCAGCTGATTCAATAGCAAAGCTACATCTTATAGAAACTGGATCTTCCCACCATAATACAAGCCTCATTTAAATACCACAGTGTGCTGCATGAATTTATCTAAAAATATTTTGAAGTTATAATTAGTGCAAATGTGCCAGATTACACATGCATGTCTCTCTTTCTCTGTCTGTGAGTCTGTAATCTGCTGGTTTGCACTGTGTACACACATCCCCAGAAACACAGATATGCATATCTCCCCCCCCTCTTCTTATACATACACATATGTAAAAAAAAGTACTCCATCTTCAAGCATATGTTTTGGTTTTTATTTTATTTCTGAGCAAAACTATCAGTGCTTTTTTTGACTTCAATAGATTGATTGACCACTCATTCATTCATTCATTCATTCATTCATTCATTCATTTATTCGATTTATATACTGCCCCATCTTCTGAGGGACTCAGGACAGCTTACAATTAATAGGATTCAATACAATAAGACAAATGAACTGATGAGTCGAGGTCTCACTACTGGGTAGGATAATTTGAGATATGTTCAAAATGCTTTCCCGTTCTCCCTCAGTCCAGGTAGGCTAGTTGGAATAGTCAGGTTTTTAACTCACAGCGGAAGGAGCGGAGGTCAGGGGCCGTCCGGAGCCCCGGGGAAGTTGATTCCATAGGGTGGGTGCTCCCACTGAGAAGGCCCTACTCCTGGGGACGGCCAGTCGACATTGTTGTGTTGATGGCACCTGGAGAAGGCCCTCTCTATGGGAGCACACGGGACGTTGGGAGGTTGTTATTGGCAGTAGGGTCTCCCGTAAGTATCCTGGTCCAATGCCATAAAGGGTTTTATAGGTCAGTGCCAGCACCTTGAATCTCACTCGGAGGGTAACTGGTAACCAGTGCAGCTCACACAGGAAGGGTGTAATATGGGAGTATTGGGAGCCTCCCATCACAACCCACGCTGCCACATTCTGGACCAGTTGAAGCCTCCAAATGGTCCTCAAGGGCAACCCCATGTAGAGAGCATTAGTCTAGACGGGAGATAACGAATGCATGAGTGACTGTACGCAGGGCATCTCGGTCCAGGTAGGGGCGCAGCTGGTGCACCAGATGGATCACGGTCCCCACCTGTGTAAGCCAACTGATTTTCAATCATTCTTTGAGTCCCTTTTCAATATCTCATCTCACCAAAAGGCTAGACTGAGTTCACTGTGCAGGGGCTTCGGGATTACTAAAATAGATCTCCCTGATTTTGGATATCAAATTTCTGTATCACACAGACATTACCCATAGGTCTGAAGTTATAGCATGCTTTTGATTAGAGAGAAAAAAAAAATCTGAAGTGACCTTCTAAAAAATGTGCCGAAGTGTATTTTTTTCAGCTGCTGGAATTGTTTTATAATGCTGTTTGCATGATGACTCTAATGGAATAATGGAATAATAGGGTTGGAAGGGACCTTGGAGTTTTTAATCCACCCCCTGCTTAGACAGGAAACCCTATACCATTTCAGACAATGGTTATCCAACATCTTTTAAAAAAAACTTCCAGTGTTGGAGCATTCACAACTTCTGGAGGCAAGTTGTTCCACTGATTAATTGTTCTCTCAGGAAATTTCTCCTTAGTTCTAGTTTGTTTCTCTCCTTGATTAGTTTCCACTCCATTGCTTCTTGTCCCGCCCTCAGTGCTTTGGAGAATCACTTGACTCCCTCTTCTTTGTGGCAGCCCTGAGATATTGGAACACTGCTATCATGTCACCTCTAGTCCTCCTTTTCCTTAAACTAGACTAGGAGTGTCAAACTCGATTTCATTGTGGGCCGCATCAGGGTTGTTCAATAAATAATGCTAAATAAAATCATTGCTACTTGTTTTTGTGAAGAAAGTTTAGATGCTGTCTAACACATTTTGATGTGTTCAGATATTTCATGAATGGGCAATAGGATCTTTTTCTATGTATAACATATTTTACTATTAATAAATATTACATAAAGATGCCCTCCAAAGGCCTTATTTCCTTTTATTCATTATAGTTCTAGAAGCACAATAGGGATTTGTTGGTAAATCTTTATAACACTTGCAGCATATACAGTACATCTAACTTAATCCAAAGCAGAGGAAGAAATATTAGGCACTGATGTCCCACGTGCATTATGTCACCTTGAATATTTCCTCCTGATGTTTAATATAATCTATTTCACTGTCATTGTTTTAGAAATTAATATAGAGAATAGTATATGGGTCATTAAGTTTCATTGGCCTTGGCCTTAATGTGTGATCTTCTGCCAAGAGTATGAGTAATATGGAGAAAAAGCAGGTACAATTTCATTCTTTTTATTACCTTTGCAGGGACCTCTTTATTTGTGCAGCCAATGAAGGAGACTTTCTTTTTTTAAATTCATATTTATATGCCGCCCTTCTCCGGAAACTCAGGGCAGCTTACAATTTTTGGAGCGCAACCCAATGCACTCAGCAATAGCCTTCATTCCATTGTATATGCCTGCTTATTACTAAGCGGCATTTTTACAAAGTCAGCTTATTGCCCCCAACAATCTTGGGTCCTCAATTTACCTACCCCGAGAGGATGGAAGGCTGAGTCAACCTTGAGCCTGGTGGGATTCGAGCCTGCACTAATTGCAGGCAGCTGGAGTTAAGTGCTAGGCATTTAACAGCCTGCACCACCAAGGCTCAAGGTTCAGACTTCTTTCTGATTTCTCTGATTTCTTATTTTGATCCAGTGTAGATGAAATTTTTACTTGGTAAAGAACTGTCCTGCATATGTTTATGAATTATTGCCTCTCTCTACCACCATTATTTTTTCAATGGCTCTAAGTATTGCCATGGATCTTTAAAAGTCAAAACCTTAAATTAATAGTCAAGTAAGATGGAAAAAGTTCCATGTAAAAATTGTTGTTAAGCTGTAGTAATAGACCACAGTACTAGATACAATAAATTAAGTTAAGTTTATTGGACTTATATGCCGCCCGCTCTCCCTAGGACTCAGGGCAGCTCACAATATAAATTACAAAATACAAAATTAGAATTCATTAAAACTCAGTTAAATTCCAGCCCAATAAAATCTAAAACCGATCAAACTTAATCTAAAATACAATTTTTAAAAAAACCCACCCCCCTTCACTTCAGTCCAGGCCGGCCTGCTGAAACAGCCACGTCTTCAGGTCGCGGCAGAAGGAACGGAGGTCCGGGGCTAACCAGAGCCCCAAGGGGAGCTGATTCTACAGTGTGGGTGCTCCCACCGCGAAGGCTCTACCCCTGGGTGTTGACAGCTGACACTGTCTGGCCGACAGCACCCCAAGGAGGCCCTGCCTGTGGGAGCATACAGGGCGATGGGAAGTCGACACCGTCGGCAGTATACAATAGTATACTGTTTATGTTTGTGGGTAGATGCAGGGGTGGGCTGCTACTGGTTCGCACTGATTCGGGCAAACCGGATGTTAATTTTACATCTGGTTTGGTGAATCTGTAGTTCTGGCAACTGGCTGGTCCCACCCACTCATCCCCACCCAGGAGTCCCACGTGGCCCATTTTGGATCACAGGTAAGTGCAGGTTCCATGCAAAGGCTCAGGGAGGACCAAAAATGGGCCTCCCATAACTTCCAGAAGGTTCTCCAGTGAGCCTCTGGAGGCCGCAGAGACCATTTTCACACTCCCGAAGGCTCAATGAAATCCTCAAACACACAAAGAAGTATATTCGAGCAGAATAGCAAAGGAGCAAAAGTAATGTGTAATAAAAGAGACAATTGCATTTAGAAGGAAAGGAAATAGAAAGTTACAAATGAATTAGATGGTAGTGGGACAAGCAGAAGATATAACTACACAGAGGAGGAAAGAAAAGAGAGAGAAAACAACTTGCACATCACAAAGGGGCATTAAAGCCTAGAAACAGGAGACAGTGAGTTGGGCATGAAAGCCTGACTACGTTTTCTGGCTCGTCACACTCTCTCTTGGCCCAACCAAGAGTTGTTGTGTTGTATTGTGAAAAAATAGGAGAAGGAAGATATTTTGGTACAATAACAACAACAACCAGGCAAGCTACCACCATGAAACCAAATGCTAATATTCAGGTTAATCTTTAAAGCCATTCAATTTATCCCCAATATCAATGATTATAAGCTCTTGCACCTTCATCCATTCACTTGTTTTGTGTAGTAGATACATACACGTACTGTATATGTGTATATCATAAAAACTGAGAAATAACACCTCAAATTTACAGATGTATTTATTTATTTGGAAAGAAATAATCTTCTTGCTGCATTATTTATTGGGTGCTAATTACTACCAGAAAGGTAGGCTACAGTATTTGAAGAAATGTCTAGGATTACCTAGGCCATTGCCAGGAGCCTGCAGAGATTACACATATTTATTTATCCATATAGTCATCAGTTTTATTTATTATCCATGTAGTCATCAGCTTTCATGATCTTTAGGGGTTTCTGCAGGTGAAGGTTTTCCTACTTCACCTTTATGTGATGAATAAGAGGTTTCATTAAAAATAATTGTCACATGATGCCCTAGTAGTAAAATTCATTGCCCACATCTTATATTTTCTCTCAAGGAAGCAGATATAAAGCAACTCTGCATATCTAGGCAAGAATTAATATTTGGAAGTGAGACAAGGCAAAAAAGAAATAATTGATAATGTTCTTACACATAATACACAGAAAGAGATCTTAATATATTTAGCGTAAAATTGTTATGTATATTTAAATAAATACATGTTATATGTTTACTTACATTACTTCCTTTAATATAGATTTTTTAATTTTGTAATATTATAAGTTGACTTTGGAAATAGTATTTTGTTTAATGCCTGGTTGAAAATATTTCTGCCAAATTTACCGTTCTTGTTTATTTTATTTTTTTTAAAAAACTTGGATATCAGTATTTCTTTTCCAATCATATCACAGTCTTGTGGGTGAAAGTATATGGGGTGTGAATTTAGCACACGATCCAAAATCTAATTTCAAACAGATTTTTATCAACATTTGTTTTAAAAAAAGGAACAGTTTTGAAGGTTAACAAGATCTTGGTAAAGCATAATATTTATGATATATCATCCAAAATAGCCACTACTTGATTAACTGTACAGGTGAAACTCAAAAAAATTAGAATATCGTGCAAAAGTTCATTTATTTCCATAATGCAACTTAAAATGTCTCACTTCCAAATATTAATTCTTGCCTAGATATATGAGATAGACTCATTGCATGCAAAGCAAGATAGTTCAAGCCATGATTTGCCATAATTGTGATGATTATGGCTTACAGCTCATGAAAACCCGAAATCCACAATCTCAGAAAATTAGAATATTGTGAAAAGGTGCAATATTCTAAGCTCAAAGTGTCCCACTCTAATCAGCTAATTAAGCCATAACACCTGCAAAGGGTTCCTGAGCCTTTAAATGGTCTCTCAGTCTGGTTCAGTAGGAATCACAATCATGGGAAAGACTGCTGACCTGACAGTTGTGCAGAAAACCATCATTGACACCCTCCATAAGGAGGGAAAGCCTCAAAAGGTAATTGCAAAGAAGTTGGATGTTCCCAAAGTGCTGTATCAAAGCACGTTAATAGAAAGTTATGTGGAAGGGAAAAGTGTGAAAGAAAAAGATGCACAAGCAGCAGGGATGACCGCAGCCTGGAGAGGATTGTCAGGAAAAGGCCATTCAAAAGTGTTGGGGACTTTCACAAGGAGTGGACTGAGGCTGGAGTCAGTGCATCAAGAGCCACCACACACAGATGGATCCTGGACATGGGCTTCAAATGTTGTCAGAAGCATCTTACCTGGGCTAAAGAAAAACAGACCTGGTCTGTTGCTCAGTGGTCCAAAGTCCTCTTTTCTGATGAGAGCAATTTTTGCATCTCATTTGGAAACCAAGGATCCAGAATCTGGAGGAAGAATGGAGAGGCACAGACTGCAAGATGCTTGAAGTCCAGTGTGAAGTTTCCACAGTCTGTGTTGATTTGGGGAGCCATGTCATCTGCTGGTGTTGGTCCACTGTGCTTCATTAAGTCCAGGGTCAACGCAGCCGTCTACCAGGAGATTTTGGAGCACTTCATGCTTCCTTCTGCAGACGAGCTTTATGGGGATGCTGACTTCATTTGGCACCTGCCCAGACTGCCAAAAGCACCAAAACCTGGTTCAATGACCGTGGGATTACTGTGCTTGATTGGCTAGCAAATTTGCCTGACCTGAACCCCATAGAGAATCTATGGGGCATTGCCAAGAGAAAGATGAGAGACATGAGACCGAACAATGCAGAAGAGCTGAAGGCTGCGATTGAAGCATCCTGGTCTTCCATAACACCTCAGCAGTGCCACAGGCTGCTAGCTTCCATGCCACGCCGCATTGAGGCAGTAATTGCTGCAAAAGGGGCCCAAACCAAGTATTGAGTACGTATGCATGCTTATTCTTTTCAGAGGTCCAATATTGTTCTATGTACAATCCTTGTTTTATTGATTGCATGTAATATTCTAATTTTCTGAGATTGTGGATTTGAGGTTTTCATGAGCTATAAGCCATAATCATCACAATTATGACAAATCATGGCTTGAACTATCTTACTTTGCATGTAATGAGTCTATCTCATATATTAGTTTCATCTTTTAAGTTGCATTACTGAAATAAATGAACTTTTGCACGATATTCTAATTTTTCAAGTTTCACCTGTAGAATATTTAGCAGAATTTGGGGATGTTCTTAAATAATACCAGGAAATCAAAAAGTCTTAGCTATAGCTACTATAATCAAATATGACAGCATATAAATGAAAGTACATTTTGTTTACTGAAAAAAACCTGGAATTTTGGAAGCTGAACTTTTACCATGAGACATTTATTTTCAGAATTTAGTATAAAAGTCATCTGAATGACAATCATAGTATGTCATAGGAAGGCAAACTGGATTATGTAAGCAGTCATAAGATATTTTAGTGTAGCATTGTTTGAATTTAACCTAATTTTAGGAACATTTTTTACTATTCACCATATTATCAGTTAATTATACAGTTCTGAATTGGGACCCCAAAGCTAATTATATTAGAATTAATAATGTTAAGGACAATCTTAGTATTACTTTTTTTCTCCTGCTTGTTTCAAGGCCCAGTTATGGTTTACAGAACAGTGCAGTTCGTGTCCTTCATTATGACAACTGAAACAGGCATACCCATAAAGGCTCGGGTGCCCAAAACAATGTTGCTGGATGTCTGTCTATAGATTCAACAAGGGCAGAGAAACACTACTATTTTGGTTTATTTGTTGCCTTTACTACCATGGCATAGGCCAAAATATTGGCTGTAATTTGGGTTTTGTAAGATTTGCATTTCATCACCTTCCAGTGGTGCTTCAAGAATCTTTTTACCTGCTTCATTTCTATTAGCTCCTTTGTAAACCAAGGGTAGCTATGGGACCTCTGGTAGAAAAAAGCATGATCCAATAAAGGCCTTAGTCAAACCAAGCTGCAAAACTTCAATAACAACCCCAAACTTCCTCTGAAGCCCAATTAGGTCCATCAGTCAACTGTGAAAGACCATTCTAATAAGTCCTGATCAGTGAAAACAAGTAATTTTCAGACCAAAGTGTATGAGGTTGCTTTAGTAAGGATTAGGTTTAGGGTTAAATATGGAACAAATTAAAATTGAGGGTATTTTTTAACTTCCTTTACACACTCATGCCAGAAATTGGTGGAGTTCAATAGCATGATACTGTATTTATACACAATAAGGGTAGAGAAACATATTCAGTTTGTTCAAAAGATATAAAGGAAAGTTTGTTTTGAGCTGAATTCAGCTCCTGGTGATTTCATAGACATTTTATTATAGTTTTCTAGAGACTGGTGCAAAAGTGATTTGTCACTGCCTTCCTTTAGGATGTTTTTAATACCCCGGGCTAGATTAGTGTCTTAATATTCTTATCTATCTTCTATCTTACTGCTATCTTCTGAAATTGCATATAATATTGTATTCCCTCTCTCCTCCCCACACTTCAGTTCCTTGTTTTATTTCCATAAGGAATGGTTAATTATTGGATATATTTATTCTCAGTCATAAATATGCAGTGGGGTTTTTTTTTTGTCTTCTTTATATTTCTCCCATGTTTCAATATTTCCAATCATTGCATCATGTATCACAAACTTCTGAAACATTGCAAGTAAGTAAACATCAAATTACAATTGCAAGTAAGCAAACATTGAATTACAAGTTGTTGTTTTTTGCATCCTTCCTATGGAATTTGTCATCTAGGAGTTGACTGCAATTTAATGAATGTCTAAACTGTCTCTTTAGCTAAGCTTTTTCTTGGAAGTAAAATAGGTGCCAAATATATTTTACTTGACATAGCTAATTCAGTACAAATGGCTTTGAAGATTTAAAAAAAAACTTTGAAATGGACTCTTGAAGGACCAAAGAACCCGAAAAATTTTTTTCATTCCCTCCCTCCCCCAAAAGAATAAATTATCCAACAATGGCATGAACAGATCTCTTGTATTTTTCCAAACACTGAACTATGATGGATACCAAAGAAAATGTAACATGGTGACGGAGAGAGGAGCTTTGTGTTATTTTTTTTTAAACACTTTGAGGAATTACTCAGAAATACTTTAAGGAATTGTGACCCAGTTCCCAAGTTTAAAATATCTAACATTTGATAACTTTGTACTGTAATATAGCACTTTCAATGTCTCTTTTGAGCAATTGCTGTTTGATTTTGCATTTATAATTGCATTTATAATTGAGTGGGGAAGCCAAATGGAAAGTGAGATTTCAAAAACCCCAGCCAGCTATTGAAAAAAGCAAATATCATTCCTCTGTAAAAGCTTAGAATGTACCTGGTTAAGATTACTATTCCTGAGGAACTCTCACCCTGTGCTGCCTTCTTCAGAGAGTGTAAGCCACACAGAAAGGATTTTGGACAGTGAAATTTTAAAAAGGAGGAGGAAGGAAATACAATGGGGTATTAGACCGGTAGATACAAAAGCTTGAATTTCCAGCTTGCAATTTTTTTTACACAAAATGTCCTATAACTGAAATAAAAAAAATCATATCAACCTGAAGCTTCTTTATTATTAAAAAAAAGTAACTAACTGGAAGACTTGGTGAACTCACTGTCGAACTTACTTCGACATCGTGTCACAGTAGTGAAGTACCATACATCAGTGACAAAGCATAAGCTTT
The DNA here is from genome assembly GCA_009733165.1 of Naja naja. Classification (NCBI taxonomy): domain Eukaryota; kingdom Metazoa; phylum Chordata; class Lepidosauria; order Squamata; family Elapidae; genus Naja; species Naja naja. The sequence goes on along the minus strand of CM019150.1, from coordinate 136,623,629 downwards.
TTAAAGGGGAAAATAGTTTGATACATAGCATCTCAAGACATGCTTGAAAAAAATGTATGAAACTCTGAAGAATAATTCCTAGTCAGTACCAATAGTACTAAGCTAAATAAGCTAAAGTTTTGACTCAAATAGAAATTATTTCTATATGTAACAAGACAACTAGTGACTAATTGGGTTATTGTTTCAGAGATATTTCTTTACCTAAATAGAGAAACAGGACGACACAGGTGGGCAAAAGAAGAAGAAAAAAGCTGTGAGAATGGCAGTGAGTTCTGACTTTCTGCTGGCTTCCCTATTTGCCTTTTTTTTTGGTAGAAAGTGTTCAGGGAATGTTAAAAATGTCACTGCAGCTGTCCTTGGAAGCCCAGTGGTGCAGCACCACAGAAGCACTGAGGCAGCCCCAATTTACCAGATTTCAATCCCACAGGAGTAATGGGTTCTGGATTTTGTTTTTATTGTAGAAGTTTGCCAACTTGAGGTTCATTGATTCAAAAAATATAGCCCTATGCACAGTTTCACACAACTAAAGGATACAAACAATGAAGCAGATGCAAGAGTTTTAGTAGAATATAAATGCAAAAATGTTTGTTCAAATGGAATGATAACTGCATCTCTATCTTTATTAAGAGGACTGCATTCTCTCTCCCTTTCCTTCCCCCTTCTCCTCTTTTTCAAGAACTCAAGGTAACTTTCAGGAATCAGCTATCATTATTATCCCAACAGCATGCAAATTGGATTAAAAGATAATGACTAGTCCAAAGTCATCTGTTGGTTGGTTCTGCTGTGTGTGTGTGTGTGTGTGTGAGTGCACGCACGCGCACGCGTTACTTATTCTTGCAGAAGAAGCTTGTGGGCAGGGTCATAGCAAATTCACTTCGCTCTCTTCATATCTTTGAATTTTGAAATGCAGCTCTCGGCTCAGGGTTATAGAAAAAATAATATCGATTGAGGAAAGAATGAGTATCTTATGGAAATAAAATACAAGGTATGTATCTTCAGGAAAGTTGAAAATTCATGTAAAATTCATTGTGGGATTGTGTTTTTTAATTGCAAAATGTTGTAGCAAAATTATATTCATCCCATGATAGAGGAATAAAAAAATGTCCCTTGCATAGAATGTATGCAAATTGAGAACAAAAACAAACAAACTTATAAAACCTGTTTCCTGCTTCAGTGGGAGAAATAACCATAATAATCATTATTAGTTAATAGTTTCATAGATTTAATACCTATTTTTCACTTTTTTTGCTATTATAACATTATTATAACTTCTTTCATTTCCGTCTTCTTCCCAGTTCTTTCAACCTGTTTAAATAACTGCTTTTTCATTTAGATTAACTCAATCACATATTATCCTCTTGTCATCCCCTTAAAGGAGATAAAAGTATTCTTATCATGAATGGAAAGATGCTATAAATTCTACACAAACTAGTTGTCATAATAAATGAGAATGCCTATATTTAAGTGCCTTTATGTTGTGCTCAAAATGTGTGAAGATGATTCAGCAGTCATTTAAAGAGGTTTTGAGCATGAATCTGATGGTGCAGGAAGAAGAAATATTAAGTATCTCCCAGGTTTTTATTTTTTATTTATTTACTATCCAATTGCATCGGAGATTTATATTGTCTTGTTACAGCTGCTGATATTAGTGATTAAGCTTACTTCTGATATAGGTGAATATATTGTATAGGGTTGCTTTTTCAGTGAAATCACTGACCATTTCATTTTCACATTTTTATGTTTAGGATTTAAAATTAAACACTTGATATCTTTAAAAAAGGATAAAAACACCAATGCTTGTTGTTCGATTAATCTAGCATTGGAGTGCATGCAATTCCATATGGCATGATGAATTCTAGTACAGCGTGTTCAAAAATGTGGGGTTTGCCTCTAGTTTCTTTTCCTGTCTATGGATTATTCATGATAGAGCCAAGACTTACAACTTCCCAAGATTTGTCACCAGATGGGCAGACACAATTGTGGGATAACAATGTAATGTAATCTGATGTAATCTGGTTCTATATAGTTCAGGCCGCATAGGTTATAAGAAGAATTTTGAATTGAGCCGGTAAATTTACTGGTAACCAGTGTAGCATTTCAAGAGAGGTGTTACCTACAATGATGAGTTGACAGAAGTCTTGCCATGGCATTCAGGTCCAGTTGTAGCTCCCATATCTTCTCCAAAGGCTATTGTATGTAAAGCATATTACATAATCCAGACAAATGGTGATTTGAGATTTGAAACATTCCGATTCTGAATGTCATAACTGTGTACTAAGGCTGGGCAATAGTCCCCAACATGGGCTTTGATTACTTGAAAGCAGTAGTCCAAGAGATGCTGCTGCTGATGCATGATGCACAAAACATCTTCTTGAGCAGGATTTTTTTAATCTTTTGGAGGCTGTGGACACCCTTGAGAATCTGGTCACAGACCCTTCTCAGAAAAAATATATATTTCAATGCAAAGAGTAAACACAAAGAATACAAAGGAAACTGTGTTCAAACACAATTATAAAATACTCCAAAAATAATAATTTATAACATAGAAATATGTATGATTTTTTAAAAAAATTCTGTCGAGGCCTTGGTGTTAGCTGAACTTGATTCTTTGTTTGCAGACATTTCATTACCTGATGAAACTATGGTTGAATCTGTTCATGTATCATGAAATTAAGATGCTTTAGTTGGTTTGTGTGTTATAGTGATGCTGTGTACTTGTAATAGTCTGGGTTTTTAATCAATTAAATCAATAACATAATTCCCTTTTTAAATTATAATAATTTTAGGCATTAATATTTATTAAAGTTGAAGCAACATTTTTAGAATCTAAAGATGATAAATTGGTTGTTGTTGTTGTTCAATCACTCACTAAGTCATGCCTTACTCTCCACAATGCCCAAATCACAGCACACCAGCCCCCCTACCCCCACCCCGGTCCTCCACTCTTTCCCAGAATCTGTCCAAATCCATGCCCACTGTGTCAGTGACATCATCAAAAACCAACAATTTCTTTATGGCTATATCCATTTCCCAACCAAATTCAAATAGCCAGTCCAATGAGTCCCAAATACGATGGGACTAGTCATGTAGTGCCTTCTGATGGTAGTGTAATTGAAAACCATAGGATATATGCTATGTAAAAATACAGAAATTCTCTCCTCAAAATGTAACATCTGTATCTCTCTGCTCTGAGAATTTAAGGAAAGCTGAAATATGTATACCATTCTGAAAAATTGATGACAGGGAAGGAACTTAACAAAACTGCAAAACCCAAAGGGGGCTTCATTAAAAAAAAAGGCACAAAACTGTCTGCTTAAAAATAGAAGTTTAAGGTGTCTATAGAATTGAAACTATAAACGGCAAAACCCATGCCACAGAGAAACCTATCTACTCTCTTGGGTACAATAAGTTCCTAACAAAATCACAACGTCAAGACTTGCTATTGGATTCTGTTCAACTGAAGCAAACATGAGTAACTGTATACATGAAGAACTCATGAAATCATCCAGCAAGATTTCTCATATATCCTGCCTCCAAATAATCTGAGTAACTGAGTTGCTGAATATGGATCACAACATCCTGTTCCTCCACTTTAGGAGTGTGCATTAAGTAATCAATATGTTTTTTTTTAAATGGAAAGTTTCTGTTCCAGGTTTGTACTTTGCATTATTAAGAAGATGGAAATTGATGGAAAAAATGCAATTTCAGCCAATATATGTTTTTATTTATTTTAAGCTATATAAAATTGCTTATCTCCAACAGAGATGCTTCCTGATAATTTTCCCCAGGTATATGAAAATAATGTTACCTTTGGTTATATCCTTTTACTATCTGTTCCTTCCTCCTTTTCCTATTAGGATTATATGCTGTGTTTACAGAATGCACTTTCTGAAATTGTTTAATAACCCCCAACCTCTTCAGGTGCTGACTGATTTAGATATACATCTCCTCTTTCTCTATTGATTTCATGAATTAGCCAACATTTATACACCTTCTCTCACTTATCCAGTATTCATTCATCAACTGTTTGAAATTGCAATGGCATTGATCGAGTGGTCCTTATGACCGGTCCTTTAAGTTCCTGCTGTCACTCCAATTCTGTGATCATGTGATAGTTATCTGGGTGTGTTTGGCAACCAGCTGGCAATTACAATGGTTGAAATGCCTCATGGTCAAGTGATCACCATTTGTGCCCTTCCCAGTTTCCCAAAAGCAAAGTCAGCAGGGAAGTCAGCTTCCTGCTTAATGATCCATGTGTCTTGGGGTTATGATGGCACCCAGGACCTACCTGGGTTGTGGTTTCTAAGCAATGCAATCATATTTCCCTTTACAACCTCATTGTTTAGTGGACAGCAATTTGGGTTCCAATGGCCATCATAATCCAAGGATACCTGTAATACATTAGGAAAATGTGTGTTTGTTCTGTTTTAGCAAAAGGACAGATAAAGAGAAAACATGAGCAATTTCTCAGCAGAACTGTTACCATCAGATTAGCACTGAGTCTCTATAGGAGCACCAAATTACCCTGAAGTAATAATTATAATACATTAGTGGTGGTTTAATTTCCAATAAGTGCTGTCTGTTTAAGTAATGGCACTCATACCCAAACTAGAAAAACAGTAGATTGTACCGCTGCTGAGAAGAAAAAAATGTGTGCATGATAAAAAAAGTACAAAAAGTTTTGAGTAAAACATGCATGGAATAACACGAAGACTTCTCCCCAAGATGCAATAAATGAGCAACTGAATAAAATACATTTCTCATCCTTTATGGAGTATATAGAAAGCCTGCTTGGCCAGCAACACATGACTTTGAAACTTTTGAGGGCAGAAGGGCTGCTAAGTGACAAGTCTGATGATGCAAGATAATCAGGCTAAAGATGTTCTGAAGAGAATTTCTTTGGTTTCAGAACTGTTTTGAGATTCCCATCTCCCTTTAAAAAAAACTCTGTTAAATTTATTTTAGGACTTAGCCTTCAATTTGTCAGGAACTTCAAAAGTCAATGCCATTAATTTTAGATAACTACAGTTCAAGGGGGGCAAAAATAAGATTTGAGGGCTGCCTTCAGTTCTAAAATGCCTCAGGTTGCCCATCCTTGTATTAGCAGCTTTTCTAGAACAAAATAGAACATTGTTTTGCAGCACTTTTAAAATTGTGTGTGTGTGTGGGGAGAGTTGGCCAAGGACTGCAGGGACAATAGCAAAAATATGATAGTCTTTCTTTGGGAGGTCAGCCTGTTTTTATTTTTTGGGAAGGGAGGGAGGGAGGGAGGGAGGGAGGAAGGAAGGAAGGAAGGAAGGAAGGAAGGAAGGAAGGAAGGAAGGAAGGAAGGAAGGAAGGAAGGAAGGAAGGAAATGCAGGAATCACAGATTAGCACTCCAGAAGGATTGCAGAACATTTGCTTATCTGCTTGTCTTTGTAACAAAGACTCTGCAACTGTCACACAAAAAGACAAGCTATTTTAAAGAATTAGAAACAGAGTTAGCCACCCCAAGTGTTCCATGGCACATTTTTTGAATTGTATCTGGAGCACTGAATAGCATTAACACTCTGGGTTACAGAGTTACCTGTTACTGCTGTAGAGATTCCTCCAAGTGCATATTGATATTGCTTGAAGCATATTCTCCACTATGTTTTTGGCAGTATCTAATTTTTTTAGATTTTTTTTTCCCAATAGGGAAGCATGGTGGCTCAGCAGCCAAGACACTGGGCTTATCAGCAAGAAAGCTTTGAGAGCTATGTGACTGGGTAAGTTCCCATCCTCATCCCAGCTCCTGCTAACCTAGCAGTTTGAAACCATGCAAATGCAAGTAGATAAATAGGTACCTCTTTGGTATGAGGTAACAGCACTCCATGCCATCATGGCGGCTACATGACTGCAGAATGTTTTCAGACACCACTAGCTCAATGGCTTTGAAATGGAGATGACCCTTACAGTCGGCAATGACTAGCTGAGTAAACTCCTTTACTTTTTCCTAATAGTTCTGTACAAGAGAATTCATACTAATGACTAGATTGGAATGACTGCAATGTCTTCTAATTGGTTCCTTCATATTTTATACACAATTTGTACATATTTTGTAAATGTGTGTACCCTATTTCTAAACAAACCAATTGATTCTGATAAATTGAACCATTCATGCTTCTCTCTCTCTTCACTAAATTCCATACGTTTGTAATCAAAAAGGCCTTTCTGCGCTTTATTATGTTCATTGTTATTCTATTGCTCCTTTACATTAATATTCAGAACCATTTTCACATCAGTAAAATTGGATTTCTGTGTTTTCAGTCCTACCTGCTTCCCCGTTTATATTTGCCAGCTTTATTCCATATTTGTCCTAGTATTGATATATAAAATCCAATATCATTCCATTACTATGTAAAGAGATTAATACTTTCTTTAATCCTGTTTGATTTGTGATTTTATTCATATTTTTCCCCACAGATTTCATAGGTGAAAACTTTTTTTTATGTTTCAACTTGATAGATTTAAAGTCAGGGTGTCAGATACAGATCTAAATAAAAAAATATGAGAGGACAGATCAGGAACACTTTGAATAGACATACAGGTAGACTTAAAAATAAAGAAGTCATAGATCAGCCCCCCCCCTTTTTTTTTGTCTCAACAGAGATCTTGAAGAAAACTGGGAAGTTCAGGCCACACCCCAAATAAATCCATCCATCTCAAGGAAAGCTGAGTCAGCTTTAACAAGACATTGGCCTTCCAAAGTAGAACACAACAAAACTGTTTGACACAGAAATACCAATTTCCTTGAAGAATCACATTTACTCATATCAACCTGCTTATACATCCCCGGGTTACCTTTTGAAGCTACACATTGTCTCCATATGTACAGATAAAACTGCCTCATCAGTTTGTTTGTCATGTTTTTTGACCAGCCTCTCTAGTTTTGCCTACATCAGATCATTAAGCTGAGGTAAAACAATTTTACCTATAGCTACTTGCATTTTATTTTTATTTTTATTTACACTTTCTTTCCTTTGAGGAGTTTTGTCTTTCAAATGGCACAGTATTGATATCTTAAGATGACTAATTGGAAGCCAATGCGGATTTAAATTGTCATGATTTAAAGCAATCGCAGGATCTTAAATCAGTTTTTCATTAGCTACAACTAAAACAGGCTATTAATATAGATATATCTTTTAACGATTATTTCTAATCTTTCTGTCTTTGAAATTAATTTTCTTCAACATCCTTCCTATATTACTTTTATAACTTTAGTCATTTTTCTCTTTTTATGACATTTATTTCTCTAATCTCCCTAATTATTTTTCCAGACTCTTCACACAATTAATTTTTGTTCCTCTTCCCTTTTCTTTTGTTTTATATATTGCCTTTCTTCCCAAATCACCTGTTATTCATTCTTTTCTCTTTGTATTGAGAATGGATGGAGCTGTCAGTTTCAATTTTTATCACTTTGCATTTTTTTTACTTTTCAGTTTGCCCAATTTCCATGTTATTTTGATTTCTTTTAAAGAAAAGTTTCCACACAACTTTGTATAAGTTACTGAAAACTAGTTTATACATATGAAAATTCCAAAATATTCATAGTATTTATCTGAAAATCAATTGGGGATGCCTATGGGATAAAAACATTGTAGTTTATTTAGCTTAATTTCAGTTTTTGGTTTTAGGTAAATGTTTAGGTTCAGGAAAAAATATAAACTTTAAAAACATCTGTGTTCAATGCTTCTATTGAGATTAGTATTTGTAAACTAAATTAGCATTTATAAGAAGGTAATATATAAAGACATTTTCCATATAGCTAATAATAGTGGTCACAAAATGTATTCTTTGTTGTAGAGTTTTTCAAAGCTTTCCCATGTTGCATCAACTTTGCAGTGGGAAACATTTTATAAATTTTAAATTTCATTGACCCATTAAAAGATATCCTTTATTTTTCAGTATTCTGCAGGAATAAATTTGTGGGTTTTCACTATTCAGAAAAAAATAATGGAGACAATTAGAGGGAAAGAAAGAGGTGGGCAAAGGAGCTCAACTAACAATTTAGAAGTAGGGATGCAAAGTAAAAGTTAGGAGACTGGACAATTCATTCTCTACTTGATTTATTAGTTTCCCAGATTAGAAAAAAAAATGGGTTGGATTGTTACCTAGCAATTCCAAAAACCCATATTAGGTTATTGAATTTCCATATTTACTTTTGAGTAAGAAGGAAGCATGGAACTACATCAAGGCTTTCTGCTTACTCAAAAATAAATATGGAAAACGTGGCCTAGTTTTGAACCCTACTAGAAAAAGGACTAAAGGGACCTTAATCCTTTACTCTTCCTTATTGTCTCAGACAAGATCATATATGCAGCTTGCATTGATGAAACATGATTTATTTAGAAGAATGGAAAGTTTCTTTCCTGTCTTAACGACAGGTTTCTCATTGTGTAATACAAATAACATATGATTTGAATCTACACAATGGTGCCAGTGGGATGTTAGAACTGCATTACTTTCCACTAGGAACATCATGTTCTCAAAAGGTCCTGTCCACTTTTGTCACTTTTCCCAAGTAAACTTTTCTTCTTGTTTATTTCCAACCAACAGACAATAGGACCGGTGAATGATGTCATGTACATTATGACATCATCATAAATATTACACTTATGCACTTCCATGAGTTGTCATAATACAAACATATGTTCATCACATAATTTCATCATTTGTTTGATGACAAACAGAACATATACAGTACAGTATATTCAGTATATCAATCTTAACATCAATATGGTCTGTTAAAGATGTCATTGGTAACTTCTCTGTGTTTCTAATTTAACTTGCTTAGCCTTATAGTAATGACAGAATTGTCAATGTCATTACACTTAGTGAAAAATGTAACTCTAAATGATAAGTATTTTTAAAAGAAATTTCCATAACCTAGTGATCTGAAACATTTCCAACTATTCCTGACACATAGAGATGTGCTATATGAATTGGTAATCCACAAACAACTATATGATTCTGAAGCTCATAAAATTGATGGCACAGTAACTTGATTGGTTAACCCCTAATTTTTTTATCCACCTTCCTAGTATAAAAGATATATGACTGTGTCTAAAGGATGGGTGCGAACTCAATAAATTATTTTTCTCTTTTTTGTTCTCTTCAAAATGTTTATTGAAGCCATAATCCTTCTCTAGTGAGTAGAAGTAATAAATAGTTCTGCTTATTATTTCAAGTCAAAACTAAGACACATTTAAATAATATTTTTAGTGCAAGGGCAGTGTTTTACATTTCCTAGTATTACTTACTTGATTACTTCTAACATAATTTTTTAAAAAACTGCTTACTTTGAAAAAAAATGAAGATATGTTCCTATTAATATTGGCCAAGAATACTGAAGGTATGAACTTATTAATAACAGTAACCAAAATGGAATGAAGACAATGTTTCTTTTTTCAAGAAATCAAAAGGCATTAGCCCATTTTCTTCTGAAGCAAGCCATAGATGAACTAATGTATGCTGATGACATCTGAGCTAATATTGAATAATCAGGAAAGTGTTCTTTGAGTTTTGCTGGAGAGCTTTCTGAAAATATCACTATGGTTGATATTTGTGATACAGTGTTTAGTTTAGTGAAAATGATGCATTTTGTTCAAAAATAAATCCCAAGTATTATGTATTATTATACAAATGTATATCAAACATCCAAATTGTACATTAAATGGGAAATGTGCTTTGTTTTGAGATTGGAGTAAAACTTACAACTTATAATGTCTATTGTGCATAAACTACTGAATTTGCTTCTGCATGGCAGGCTGATAGCTGCCAATGTAGTCTTAAAGAAAAGAGGTTAAAGGAATGCATGGTTATAAGCTATTATGACTCCTTCATCTGATGACAATACATTAGTTCCAACATCAGAAGAGAAGATGCCTCAATAATACTTATCACATGAATAAGGATGCTACTGTCTTGTTTAATTATGTGCTTCCATTAGGCCTCAGGGTAGACACTATGGAAAATGGGCTGTTGCTTTACATGTTCTGTTATGAACAGTGAAGGTCACCTGACCATTGTGTCATCAAGTAATCATTCTCAAAGAAAAAAATAGAGAAAGCAAATGATTGTGTTACTGTAAGAACAGTGGAAACAATAGATAATAAAGTCAAAGCTGCAGAGAATGCTTGCAGTCCACCTTGACCTGATAAAGCACTTCATGGAGTTGAGGTTTGAACAGCCTGTCAACACTAACAGTTAGATGTGATTTCTTCAAACGTTTGCTTCAGCTGAAGCTCTGCCAAAACAATTCTATAGAGCCCCAACACAGACTGCTAGCCATCAGAAATATATGATGGCCTACCTTTCTTTAAATGTATTGCTGAATATTTTAACACCCTATGAAAGAGCTGGTGGTATTTTTGTTTTTTTAGAACATTGAACATAGAATAATAGAGTTGGACAAGGCCTCAGCGGTCTTCTAGTCCAACCTTGTTTTTATTTATTTATTTATTTATAGAGAATAAATGTCGTAGGAACAATTTGACCCAGCATTTACTCGCTATTTACCATGGTATTCCTCAATTCAATTAACCTTCAGCTCTATGTTCTCTTAAAGATGAACTGCTATCTAGAATATAATATAATGTAATAGTAGTTGGCTCAACTTTGACTTTCTGAAAAACTTTTCCTTTAAATAATTAAATAGTAATGTTCTTGTGGTTGATGTTCTCAAATATCTCAGTAGAAGGATAATAAAAGTAATCACATTCATTTCTACTTTTGGCTATGTTTAATTACAGTTTACAAACAAACCTGTTGCTTTTGTTTAAAACAATAAAATGAATTGCTTGGGCAGTTACAATTACAGAGATATGCTAGAGAGAAAGTTACAGTCTAATTAGCAATGAATCATTCAAGCACCTTAATGACTAAATATTCTTTTCTAAAAAAAATAATGTGTGATGTTTGGTGGTATAAAGCATATATACACACAAGGTGATGCAAACAAATATAGAAATCAATACTGGTCAGTACAGCCAGGTAAGAGATAGAATACTGTCAAAATACAGCTTAATGTCTAGTAATGGTGAGACTCAGAACTGCTGATGAGAATGATTAAAGATCTTCCATCAGTCAATTTTTCTGATCAAAATTGCTCTTCACCTCCCACACTACTATTTTCTCCATTTATCCAAACTTCTTTAATGGATGATTTAAGAGCAAATACAACACAACCAAATCAACTCAAGCACATTAGTCATGATTATTCACAGCTTTCCACAATTTATTTGAAGAAAAGGGGAGGAGACCATTTTATTCAGAGGAGAATCTAATCATAGATCTTATCTTACTGCTCTTATTGATTCTTGTACCTGCTTAGAATCACCTTTGGTGAGACGGACAACTATATAAATTTGATAAATTAATATTGCTTCTAAGATTAATGCTAAATTCACACATGCATATACAAGGCTGGTATATTTGATAACTGAAAGTTAAATGTGCTTATAAGAATCCCCTCAAACTTTGTGTTTGAAATGATCTAAGCTGATATGGCTGTTCTATATGTGATGATTCATTTATACGTGCCAACAGTATAAGTACTGAAAAAGAAAGTGTCCTCCTAGTCCTAAATAGTATTTTCTACATAAGTGATTTGTTTTCTCTCTTCAAATTATTAGGATTTACATCAGAATATTCTGTGTGCATCACCTCATTTGGTCTTCTTTATGGTCTGGGCACATATGTAGCCTCAAAACAATCTACCAACCAGGAAATACAGAGTCCCAGATAGTAACAAATGTAGAAATGAATTATACATTAAAAACATTAAAAACTCCATATACTTCTCTATTATAAAGAAGACTGCGAGCTGTAAATTCTGCTGCTATTCGTTAGACAAATTCAAATCTCCTGCTTTGCCTTGGAAACAAAAACCTGGAAACTGAACATAACCTTTAAAAAAATCACTTCTCTCCACTTTATGTACTTCAGGTTTTTCTAGTTACTCTTTACTTTAGTCATACTATCAGTTAATAACATTTTCCATTTTCTTTTATCTGAATTTCTTGCTCTCAACGTTCATTCCTTAAACATATCTCCTCAAGAACTAGGAAACTGGACATTCCTTCCTCTCTCTTCAATATATGTTTTGTCCTTATCAAGTGAATTAATCAAACCAGATAACATTTAAAAACAAAACAATCAGAATCTGAAAAACTAAAAATTTGAATTAAAGTAATAGTAATATAATTACAAACAAAAGACTTGAGAGAATCAAATACAATTTGCAAGGAAATGCATGATAAAGGAAAAGGACAATGGAAACAATTCAAGAAAAGATTGTTTTCCTGAATACTCTTTCTGAATATTCTGGAAAGTTTTATACAGAAGGAACAGTCCTTAGACAGTCAAGCTATAAAATTAATCAATTTAAATGGTATTGGCAAATTCCAGTATAGATATCATTAGCCCCTTCCCTCATTTCAACCAAGACACTTTTCAGGATTGTCTTCTCGTAGAAGATACTCACAGTATGTAACTGAGCTGTGGATAACTTCTATCAGCCCCAATCATTTCAGGTGCACTAACAGTACTTGTGCAAAATTGCTCCTTATCATAGTTGCCACTTAAAAATCCAATGATAGTTGAGGGTCTTGGTAAATTCACAGATTATGTATATACTGTTCAATATTCCAACAAAAATATTTATTTCCTAAATTCAGTTTCTTATTTAGAATAGGGCAGGGTAGGATAGAATTGAATAGAACAGAATAGAATAAAATAGAATTCTTCATTGACTAAGTATGATTGGATACACAAGGAATTTGTCTTATTTATACATTTCTCATGTTTATAATCTCATAATTATTTTGCATTCTCTTTGTTTTCCTTCCTTCCTCTGTGAAACCTAAGTGGGTTCATTTGTTGAACATGACCACGCAGATCATACTGATTTACTAGTAAAACATTGGATCTACTTCTCTTACTGCCTTGCATTATTCTTGTTCAACTTTTCTACCTTCCTAATCCCTCATGTTTTTTATTGTTTTATTTTTTTCTATTTTTATGTCTGCTTTTCCATATTTTTCCTCTCCTTTCTGTTGATGATTATTTTTATTTTGTTTTAATAATATTAACAAATTTATTTTCATTTTAAAGGCATCCATATTAAATTACAAAGCAATAACAAGAAAATATATAATAAAACTAAAAATGGAAGTGTGGCATTTAATTGTACAACAGCTAAAAACTATTTCATAAATATACAGACATTAACTCACACAACTATTTTTTTCATATTTTGGAACTGTGGCAATATTTACTTATGAATCTTGAAGAAATATACATGGTTAATATATAATCTAAATATAATATACCATCTATTAATACTTTATTTTATTGATATCCCATTATTATTATTATTATTATTATTATTATTATTATTATTTAATCTTTAGTGAGATTCACAACCTTTGGGACTGGTTGGTAGCTCAAAAGCATTGGTTAGAGTCCTAACCAAGGACCTAGGAACTGTTAAGGTAGCGTTAGAGGATATAAGCTGTTCCAAGTAGGGTGGTTTTTTTGTAGAATCAGGGTATTCAAGTCGGATAAATTCAGAATTTCCAAATAGTGAGGTAGCCCTTTAGGTATTGCTCCAAGGGCTCCAGTTACAATTGGGATAACACACAATTTCTTTTTCCAAAGTTGCTCAATTTCAATCTGTAAGTCCCGATACTTTGTGATTATATTATCATCATCATCATCATCATCATCATCATCATCATCATCATCATCATCATCAATATGAGGTGGCTTGGGATGATAGAGTGTGAGTGGCCCAAAATCATCCAGCTGGATTTTATGGCTAAGGCAGAACTTGAACTCACACTATCCTGCTTTCTTGCCTGGTGTTGAGTCATTTCATTATGAAATAGGTGGCAAATACATTTAATAATTAAATAACTAAGTGGGCAGAATGAAATGAAAATAAGAGTTAACTAACAGACCTTTTTAATTATATTAATTCTTCAAAATTTCCATGGAGTATATTAAAGGATTTTGGAGTTCTAAGAAATGAAAGAAGAAAAGCATAGTAGCTCGTTAATTATCCAGTAAATAGCCTATAAATAAGTTATGGTGAGCAAATGAAGAATATCTCTTGTTCCAACTTAATGAAAACATTTAAGAACTTGAAAAAGCAAGCAAGATTGAAAAGGTCATCTTTTTGTTTGACCACATATTTTTCTCAGCTAGAATGTTTGTTGGCATGGCTCATTGGCCAGTTTCATTTTCTTTTGTCAGTATTAGAGAGTCCATTACAACACTCAACACTTTCTCAATTTTGTGCTTGTATGGAAGAAAAAGTACCACAACAGTTGAAGAAGTAGTGTTATAAAGCAGGGGTCGCCAACCTTTTGGATTCCAGGGCCCACCAAATTCATACTTTTAAATCCTGAGGACCACTAATACAATTTTTTAAAAAACCTAATATATTTAATATAAAAATATATATTAATATATATATATATATATATATATATATATATATATATATTTGTTTTCGTAGATTTTCACGGGTAAAGGTATGTAGGTCTTGGTGTATTCGGGTCTTGTCCCGTGTAAGATTGAGAATACCTTGGCAGCGTTTGATGAAATCTCATCCGTCATCTTCAGGCTGGTGTCTTCAGCTTCGTTCTCCTGGGAGAAGGTATTGCCAAGGTATTCTCAATCTTACACGGGACAAGACCCGAATACACCAAGACCTACATACATATATATATATATATATATATATATATATATAATTATATTTAATATAAAAATTATACACACACACACACTTATTTAAATATAACAAAAATGTAAATGCTTAATGATAACAAAATAAAACGTTCCTGGAAGCCTCCCCACACCTGCACCTTCCAAAGAGACAGAAGAACCTTTCAGATGCCAGGTGGAGGATTGAGAGAGCTCAGATCTGCAGCCGAGGAAAAGCTGGGGGAGGTGGCTCTTCTAGCCTCACCTGGAGGCAGGCAAGGAAAGGTGTCCCTGGGGGCACTTTGCTCGCTTTAGCACTTTGCTGCCAAACCCAGCCACAGCCAATGATTATTTGGGGGTGGGGGCTGGGAGAGAGAGAAAGCATCTCTAGCATTACCAGGGGAGGAAAGGAGGTGAAACAAAACTCACTCTTTCACTGAGACCTACAAAACAACAATCTACCGCGTTCCAGGAGATCTTAAAAACCACCAAATGCTCCCATTTGCAGTTCCCGCGCCTCCCGGCTCAGGTACTTGAGATGCATGCTCCTACACATGGCGGCGGCAACAACAGTTCCCTCCCTCAGCGCCCGCTGTAGCTCTCCCCATTAGTTCTCTAGCTTTGAATTGCTCCCGACTCTCTCTCTTTCCTCCCCCTTCCCCCACGGGTATGTGTAGGCAGGAAAGGAAAGGGAGACGGAGCCATACGCAGCTCTCCACTTTTCCAGCCCTCGCTGCCTCTCCCAACATTGAAGCTTCGGAAACGCAGGCAAGCCGCCACAGCGGTAGCACCCTGAGTTGCTTGCTTCTCCACTACTACCTCCTCCTCCTCCTCCTCCTCCTCCTCCTCCAGCACCTCCTTCTCTGGGTAGGGCGATTCTTAACTGAGTATGCTAAGGCAACTCAGGGCACTACCGCTGCGGTGGCTTTGCCTGCATCCCCAAGGCTTCGATGTTGGGAGAGGCAGCGAGGGCTGGAAAAGTGGAGAGCTGTTCACAGCTCCATGTGGGCGCGGGGGGGAGAGGAAAGAGAGGCGGGAACAATTCAAAGCTAGAGAACTAATGGGGACAGCTTACAGTGGGCGCTGGGGGTGGGGACTGTTGTTGCCGCCGCCGCCGTGTGTGGGAGCTGATTGGCGTGTGCATCTCAGGGACCTGACTCTGGGGGCCCTTGAACAGCCGGGCGGTGAGAGAACTTCGCGGCCCAGATTAATTGCTTTTGGGGGCCATTTCTTCTATGGCCCACCAAACTTTTGCCCACCAGTTGGCAACCGCTGTTATAAAGCACAGAAAGTCCCATCAAATTTTCAAATCGTCCAATTTTTCCAAATCTATTTGAAGATGGCTGTTTCTATTCAATGCTTGAAAATCATTTCAAGAATTGATTTAAAGATTTGGAATGATGCTTTGACTGATTTTCTTTATAATTGAATCATCCTTTCAAACTTCACACAATCTAATATTCATACTTTTCTCCCCCTGCCTCTTTGAATACTTGCAGCTATTATAAATTGGTCAAATCTGTTTTTGCTTCAAGTCAGTCAGGGTTTGTTTAATCTAATTTGCCATTATGGCTTTGTCTGGTTAGATTAAAACACAGAGAATACAGGGTGTGTTGTTTTTTGTTTAAGAAATAAATACATCAGTAGAAACTAAAAGTACTATAACTTTTTTATTGTGTCTTGTTTCTGCCTATTCCATAAACTTCAGCATTGTGTCAATTATAGTAATTTTTTTTGTCTCAGCTGGACAGGGTTGCATTATTTTCCTCAGTTGTAAAATGGATATTGACTTTTCTGGGAGTTAGAACATTTTGTTTCTTTGAAGGAGAAAAAAAGCTTCAGTTCAATTATTATTTGCAGTGTTATTTTTTAAAGGACAGGTTTTTATTATTGTAAAATAATTATTATTTTTATCTTAATAAATACTAATTTATTATTATTAACCTTTTAAAAAATCTGGTAGTATAACCTGTTTTATACAAGAGGGTAAATTATTATTTTCTTTTTCTGTGTCATCTCCAGATTGAAGATGTATCGACTCAACTGAAACAGAGTTAAAAGATCAGGACCCATATTGAATTTTAACTTGATGTGGGTGGGGATGGAGGAGAAGAGAGCATTTATGTATTATTTTTACAGTTAACAATACTCCCTAGCTTTGGAATGACTTATAGTACAGTGAAAAAGTTAATGGCTGTAAACAAACTGCTTAAACAATTAAAGGATGATCCTAGTCTTTTGGTACAGTTACTGTAAATCATTGAGAGACATAAGTTGATTCTTCCAAAGATGCAGCAATCAGGAGGAGGAACTAAAAGAGAAGATTACTGCTACTACCCTGGAAAATTCACATTCATCGTCATTGCCAATTATTCCTAGTTCATAAAGTTTTCTAGTATATACACTTTTCTTAATATACAGAATCTTGTTCATAATTTTCCTCAATGTGACTTAAATAAACCTTCATTCTGTTATGGTAGGAAAACCTTTTTGAAGTTGGCTGTTTCTATATCTATTGAAAATAATTTTGATAATTGATTTAAAGATTTGGAGTGATGCTTTAGCTGATTTTCTTTTCAGTTGAATTACCCCTTCATTCTGTTATGCATATTCTTTTATGCTGTAACTACCTCTACTCTGTGGTTCTTCTGTAAGCATCTTTAGCATCATATTCAGATAATTCTTGTTTGGTGACCAAAGTTGGGACCAGCATTTAAGCTTGTAACTGAAGCAGTTGCTAAGTGAAAATCAAGACTGTGCTTATGATCTTCCTTCAGTTTTCCTTTCGTTTACAGACCTGTGAAAGTTGTAAATGTGGGGATTGGTGATAAAGGTTTTTTTCCCTTTCATCATTGTCATAACTGTACATGTTTGCTAAATGAAGCAGCCACTAAACAAGGATGACTTGTATTCCTTTCCCAAAAGTATACTTCCTCCCCCTCCCAATTAAGCTGACTCCTTTCATTGCTGTTTCTTCCTACCATGACAGATCCTATTTAAAGAGACACTTCAATGTGTTTTCACAAAACAATTTTTTTCATACCCTTAATTAGTAGTACATAGGGCAGGCATTGGAGGGGCATTTTATATCCTACAACCTTTCTTCTTATTGTGTTGGGAAATGCACAAGCTGTAGGTTTGAATGCTTTCATACTGATCTAATAGATTGCTAGTTTGGTTCATAGTTCTTTTTGAACTTCAGGCCAACAAGTACATCATGCCCTTATCTAGAGGAAATTATTCTCATTGAAAAGTATACAGAAGATGCCTTCTCAAATATTTGGAAGCATGTATCATTTGTGTTCATTTTATTCTGAATTGATATTGGAAAACCCCCTTTGGTCCCAGAACTCGTGCACTTGAGTTTTGTTTCATTGGCTTTTGGAGAAGATTAACTGTTAAGAGAGGCTTTTGCTTGAATTACATGGGGCTTTAATTTGACTTTTACAGAGTGCATTTGGTCTTTGCTCTATTGACACTTGATTCCTGTTGAAGATCATCAAAGGACTGACTTCAACTGCAATACCTCTAACAGGTTCAATAAAACATGCTAACCACATTTAAGCTTGAGTGAAATGTTTTTATACCCTAAACTATAAGTTAAAGAGCATTTTCCTGTCTATTTCATGAAATAATACATTTTCTGCCATTAATCTGCCATTTTTTTTAAAAAAAAGGTCAGTCTTACAACTGTATTACATATATATATATATATATATATATATATATATATATATATATATATATATATATATATATATATATATATATATTGCCCTAGGTTCTCAAGTTTTCTTTAACATTAAGAAAATATTTTTTTAACTTTTAAACAATTTTATACAGTGCATCAAAACATTAGTACCCTAAAATAATTACCTAAAAATTCTACAAGCATATTAAAGTATTTTCAATAATTTATTACAGTATAGTAAGAAATATATATATTAAGTATAGTAAGAAATATATATATGTGTGGGTGTGTGGGTGTGTGTAGATAGATAGATAAATAGATAGATAAATAGATAGATAGATGGATAGATAGATAGATATCAGAGATGGCATTCAGCAGGTTCTGACCAGGAGAACTGGTAGCGGAAATTTTGAGTAGTTCGGAGAACCGGCAAATACCACCTCTGACTGGAGATTTTACAGTATCCTTTCCTATATATATGGTAGTAAGGGCACTTCAAATTTTTATTTTTTAATATAAGAAGTTTGAAATAAGGTTGCAAAGGAGGACATCTGGCAGCATAACATTTTAAATGTTATATAAACAATATATTTTACTAAAAATCAGTATATTTATATATTTCAGGAATATATAAATATATTCATAGAGAAAGAATAAAAATATTCCACTTAGTTATAAAATAATATAATTGTACATGACTGTTAGATTTTTCAGGATAATACAGTTCTCTTATGGTTAGGCTTATGAAATATGCGGGGAAAAAGATATGAAATTGAGTCTCCATATGTGAATTGGGTAGCCATAAAAGTCTGTTTAATAAATAGCAATAGCAGTAAGACTTATATACCACTTCATAGTGCTTTACAGCACTTTCTAAGCAGTTTACAGAGTCAGCATATTGTCCCCAACAATCTGGGTCCTTGGAAGGATGGATATCTGTGGGAGGGTTCTTGGAGTCTAGTCGATAATCACTTAAATATGAGCCAGAAGTGTGCTACAACTGCCCCAAAAAAGCCAATAATGCCTTGGTAAGACCATAAGTGGAATACTGCATCCAGTTTTGGTCAGCACAATATAAAATATATGTTGAAACTTTGGAAGGAGTGCAGAGAAGAGCAACAAAGCTGAATAGGGGGCTGGAGGCTAAAACGTACGAAGAATGGTTTCAGGAATTGTGTATGTCTAATCTAATAAAAAAAGGAGTGACATGATAGCATTGTTCTAATATTTGAGGGGCTACCATAAAGAAAGGGGGGTCAACCTATTCTTCAAGGCACCTGGACATGAAGCAATGGATGGAAACTAATCAAGGAGAGAAGCAACCTAGAACTAAGAAGAAATTTCCTGAAAGCTGGAACAATTAATTGGTGAAACAACTTGCCTCTAGAAGTCCCAGGTACTCAAATACTGGAGGTTTTTTGAGAAGAGATTGGACAAACATTTGTCTGAAATGGTGTAGGTCGGTGGTGGGATTCAAATAATTTAACAACCGGTTTTCTGCCCTAATGATTTCTTCCAACAACCAGTTCACCAAACTGCTCAGAAAGTTAACAACCGGTTCTCCCAAACTGATGCGAACTGGCTGAATCCCACCACTGGTATAGGTTCCCTGCTTGAGCAGGGGGTTGGACTAGAAGACCTCCAAAGTCCCTTCCAACTCTGCTATTCTGTTAAATAAAATAAGCTAAAATCTTTCAAAGGACGATAAAAAGGATATAGAGACATGGATGTCATCTCTGGTACTTCTATACAAGCATCTGTTTATTGTTGTACCCATCACCAAAGCCATTTTGAGATAATAATCTCTGAAACACAAGACTGACTTTGATATTACTTGGAAGCAAAAAAGCTTCCAAGTTAAACACTAAAAATAAATGTCTGTAAACTATTAATTGAACTAGCATAAAAGCACATCATAAAAACAGTGGCTATTACCCATATGACTTTTAATGAGAAACAGTAGTAGTTAGGAAATACTTTAAATAATTGCTTAAGTCTTGACTTTTAAGCTGGTAATGAGAAAAGATGGGGACGGGGAAAACCCGTTCCAGTGGAAAACATTTTCAAATGGGTTCATACTGTATATACAGCAATGCCATTCTGTCATCATTTGGCTCTTAATTCAGAGAGTTAAAGGTATCAGTGGAGAAATTTGAATTACAACATATTTTTCCACAGAATATGCATTTGTAAAGTTTACAAAGCTTTTATGTGTATTTTTTTTCTTAAGCAAATAACATGGAAACTGGAAACATGCTAACATTAGTAGTAGCACTTTGTGTAGACCAGATTTCCTGTACCTGAAAATTTTAAGATCAAATTCCCTGTGTGTGCCAAAAGAAGGGTTCAAACAGACGGTAGCAGTGTTTTTCAAACTTGGCAACTTTACAATGTATGAACTTCAACACCCAGAATTCCCAAGGCAGCATGCTTTGTGAAGAATTCTGGGAGAGGAAGTTGACACACCTTAAAGTTGCCAAGTTTGAAAAACACTGGACTGTGTCAACTAATATTGTAAAGTATAATTTGTAAAGTGCATTAAAAAATCACTGCTTTATGGTCCTTCTCTTTTTAGTAAAATAAAAGATGGAGGCAGTGGTGGGATTCAAATTTCTTAACAACCGGTTTTGTGGGCATGGCCTAATTTGTGGGTGTGGCTTGGTGGTCATGTGACAGGTGGGAGTGGCTTGCTGACTGGGCATGGCTAGGTGGTCATGTGACTGGGGTGGGCATGGGTAGGTAGCCATGTGACTGGCAAACCAAATGTAAGTGGTCCTCGCTTAATGATTAGATCCTTGCTTAATGGCCAGTTGCTTAGCAAGTATTTTTGCCAGTTTTCAAGGCCTGGGGAGCCCTGGAGAAGGCAGGGCAAGGCCCGCGCAGGTGCCCATGTGACTGGCAAACCAAATGTAAGTGGTCCTCGCTTAATGGCCAGTTGCTTAGCAAGTGTTCTAATTTACGACTGACCTCCCCAGAGCTACTTGACCTGTTTTTGGTGTTTTGACAACCATACATACACACACACACACACACACACACACTTATTACCAGTTACAACATCCCACACAGTCTTGTGACTGAGGTCTTCTATGTTTTTTGCCAGTTTCCAAGAATTACTTCTGGTTTCTGGTTAAAAATGCCCTTTGGGGAAAATGGACTTGTTTAACAACCAGTGTTTGCATAATGACCACAAGGTTCACTTAATGACCATGGTGTTTGCCTAACCCAGAGGTCTGCAACCTTAAACACTCAAAGAGCCATTTTTCTATTTTCTATTTTCTCTCTCTGTCTTTCTCCTCCTCTCTTTCTCATCTCTCTCTCTCATCTCTTTCTCCCTCTCTCTGTTTTTCATTTCACTTTCTCTCTCCATCTATAACTGCTAAGATTGGAAGCTGTATTTTTATAATCCTATTTCTTTGCAGATTTTTTCACACACAATTGTGTATATGTATCCAATACTCTTTCTTCATTTCAGCTATGTATTCAAAATGTGCAATGATTGTGTGTGTGTGTGTGTAGCATGTGTATATATGTGTTATATATGTGTATGGATATGTATATATATTTCACTTTTAATGTGTGCCAGTGTACTTAGAGTAAAAAAATGTCAATAAAAATTATCTTATCCTATCTTCCTTCTTTCCTTCCCAACCCCATTCCTCCCCACACCCTATTTTGTGTTGGCTTCCCAGGCAAGTACTTACCAGGTCTGATCCTGTTTAGCTTTCTAAAATCAGCCTACTGAAATAAATACAAACTAAACTGCCCATCACTATCACTATCTTGCACCTGATTTCAATGTAAACAGCCTATCTGCAGTATTACTAAATTTTGCTAGGCATCTGCTGCATGTTATTCTCTCTTCCTTGATAATCTAGTTGAGAGGTCCCCAAACTTGACAACTTTAAGACTTATGGACTTCAACTCCCAGAATTCTACAGCCAGCTATGTCCACAAGTCTTAAAGTTGTCAAGTTTGGAGACCCCTGACATAGATCAACCATGTGTACATGAAGTACATACAAAGCACTTCCACACCATACAAAGGGGTGACAAAGACAAAATGATGAAAAATGGGAGACACTGATTACAGCATAGACAAAAAAATCATATATAATTATTGGGTAGGGGATGGTAGCAAAACAGTAATATAAACCACTCATGGTTAGAACTTGCTTGCTTGAGTCCCAGCACTTTAGGATTGTTCAGTCCATTGGCAGCCATGCAAAGCCAACCAGTCCCTTAGAATTATCCATTCACTCTAGACACACATACACACATGCCCCTTATCCTTGCATGAAGGCATAGAGCTCTGAGGGAAGTTCACCTGTTCGCGCCTCAGGTAAACTGAAAGCCCTGCAGGGGGTGGGGGATGCAGCAGCAGTGAGGCAGCAATGGTGATTCCGGCAGCATCAGGGCTTCTGGGATCAGTCGTCCCCCCGCCATCCATGCGGCTGCACACGTGCATCAGGGCTTCCAGGCTCTGCTACCCACAGCCACTGTCAACTGTCCTGGACTTGATTAAGGGGCACCTTGCTGACATGAGCCTCTGGCCGGGGAGAGGAGAGAACATTCTCTTCTCTCCCCGGCAAGCACAGCCCTGGCCTTGTGGCGGCTTTTTCCTGGCCAGTGGGAGGAGGAGAACTATCTCCTCTCACTGGCAAGCATGGCCCCGGCCCCACAGTGGTTTTTCCTGGCCAGTGGGAGGAGGAGAATGCTCTCTCCTCTCCCTGGCAAGCATGTTTGCCAGGCAAGCCCAGGGATGGGGCGGGTTGTTGGGAGACAGCACAGCAGCCTAGGCTGTCGACCAAGGTTTGCTTGTAGGCTCACTCACCCAGGGAGATCAGGGACGGTGGAAGGCAGGCAATGGCGGGTGAAGGTAGGTTAGCTATGGCGGACGAGATGAGGAATGACAGCAGGGTGGGGCAAGTCGGGGGGCAGGAAGGGATGGGGCCAGCCAGTGGTGCGATTTACCGGTTCTCCGAACTGCGCAGACTCATAACAACCGGTTCTACTGAACCGGTCCGAACTGGTAGAATCCCACTCCCTGGATGGAGGGAAAGGCAGAACAAGTCTTCATAAACTAAAAATTATTCTTTGCCTTATAGGTAGAAATGGGAATGGAAAACCCTCCCTCTAATGGAGAGGAACAGCTAGATTTCCAATTAAACATATAGCAGTCTTGGAATTTTGAACCTCTCCAGAAAGCAGAATAAAAGAATAAAAAAAAATGCACGCAAAAAATAAAATCCCGACACACACACACACACACACACACACACACATGCACACACACACACTGCCATGTAAAGCTGCAATAAATCCATCTAATGTAATCTACTACCTTGAGTATTTCCAATACTATTTACAGCCATGCAACTTTATGTGCAACCTTTTAAAATATGTGGTATAATAAATGAGCTTAAGCTTGGTTTGCGGGTAGTGTTTTTCACTATTCCTATTGGCAAGGTATTCATTATTTTCTCATTTTATCTATATGCTAGATAGGGCTGAAGTGTTTTGTCTATTTTATTCTTTTTTTCATAAGAAAACATCCTTCTCTATCAAGTTGTCTGCAATTAAAGCTTCATAAGTTATCACATCCTTTTGGTCTCAGAGAGTCCATCTATAAATAAATTATCTATTTTATGTTTAGTTAATTATAATTTGTCATTTATATTTAACACAGTTTAGTAAATCAGTCTAAAATGATGGATATAAAAATTTTCACAGCAAGTTCACATATATATCCTGTTTACTTCAACGATTCTCTCTCTCTCTCTCAGCACTTCTCATCTCATACTTTGTTCGATATTTTATATTCATTTGAGTCTTTGGAAGGTCCCAACTTGTGGCTCTGAGTTTTAGAGTTTTTTTTCTATCAGTCCAAACTATCCATATTTTCAAGAATATCCATTTTGCTATTATTTCAAAACCTAATAGCAAGGCTCTGCAGATTATCCAAGATGTTATTTCAATTTGCAATCCAAGCTGAATTATAGATTTGATTTGTATTTGTGATAGGCTGAATTGATTTAGTGAAAACTTCATTCAATGTTTGAACTGATAGAAAAAGCACCCAGTTCAACATGTCAAATTGATTCATAGCCTGCATTGGAAAAGGTGAGTTGATTGAATTGTGTACAAATGAAAGCTCCAAAAGGAAGCTGTTTTGAATACACCTCAAATGAAATGCTTTAACTGCTTACCTATTTTGATTCTTTTTTTCTTTTTCTTTTTTGCTGTTTTAAAATGAGGTGATTCTGGCTTGTATTCTAAATACAGTCACATGCAAACTTCTGAAAGATTCTCATCAGGTTATTTTCAACTGCCAGATTACTATTCCTTTATAAACAAATGAGAATCATTCACAAGTGGATCCTCAAATTCACTATTGAATTTTAATATCCGAAACTGCCAAACGTTGTTTCATCTTAAATAACCTGTAGTTGTGTTTTCAATTACATATGGAAAGTAACTTGCTACTTTTAAAAATTCTTATTTTGATTAGACATTCTTATTCCTATTGAAACACTTTTTCAAACTTTTTTTTTAATTCACATTTATATGCCGCCCTTCTCCGGAGACTCAGGGCGGCTTACAATCTTTGGAGCACAACCCAATGTGCTCAGCAATAACCTTCATTCTATTGTATATGCCTGCTTATTACTAGGGCTTTTTGCCCCCCTCCCCCCAGCGGCATTTTTACAAAGTCAGCTTATTGCCCCCATCAATCTTGGGTCCTCAATTTACCTACCCCGGGAGGATGGAAGGCTGAGTCAACCTTGAGCCTGGTGGGATTCGAGCCTGCACTAATTGCAGGCAGCTGGAGCTAAGTGCTAGGTATTTAACAGCCTGCACCACCAAGGCTCTTGAAAACTTGAAAAACTTGGTTCTTATCTTGTCTTCTCTTGAGATACAACCATATTTTTTTCCTCAAAAGTCAAGAGCTCAGTTTTAAATTCTAAAACACCTTGACGTAGTATATCAAATTAATATTTATTTAGACTAAGGATGAGCAGTCCTAACATATATTTGCAGATTTCAATTGTTCAATTCAGTGGATAAGTGGGAAAATATTGAAGGTATATTTTATATATTGAAGGTATATTTGAAGATGGGAGTGGTTTGCTTCCCAGGTGTTTCCTCTTCCCATCTCCTTCCTAATCCACCATTATTCCCAAAAACCCGCAAATTAACCTATCCCTCCTAATCATTATGGCCTCCTACAGCCAACTAGCCTAAAAATTGTAACTTGAAGCCCAAATCTTCTGTAAATATTGGCCATCCCCACTACAGGTTATCAGTAATCTTTATGAAGATATAATGGACTCACAAGTAAACATCTTCCATTTATTTCCTCAGTATCATTTGATCAAATGTTCATACCCGCTAACAGGGAATTCAAAAATATATACAATACTGCTGCAATACTACTGTTGTTAAATCAAGGCCTGGGAAAAGCTTTCTAGGGATCTTACTCCATTGAATTTTTCTGAATCATCTTTCAACATGAGTAGAATGAAAGATAGTCCAATCAACAAAGAAACAAGTACATAAACTGTTTGAAAAACACAGAAAGAGCCCAGAGAATGAATATATTAAAATTTCCAGAGAGAAATTTATACATATATTATTGCTTCCACCAAATTGCAAGAAATAAAAAATCACACATTCTTTTTATTTTTTTTTATTAAAAGAATTTTATTTTTTAAGGCAAACATACACAAACCAAACATAAAAAACATAAAAACCATCTTCCATTTTATATACATACAGTGTGTCAGTTGGTTACAAATCTTTTGTGCTATCCTTTCATAGTCATCACTCACAGTTTATATAAGTTCTCACATTATCAATCCAGCATATGCTTATATATTTATCAATTATTAATCATTCATGACTAATCTGTTTATTCCATCATTTGTATGAGATATTCTAGATTTTATTATAAAATTTATATTACACTTTCATCCAATGGTTATATATATTTGTATTATATTTTATATCAATCTATTGAGCTTCTATTACAAGATTTCCTAATCTATTACATTACCATGTCTTTTTATCCAACCATTGATAAAACAAATCCCATATCATGTAAAATTGTTTATCTTCTTGTTCTCTGATTTCAAATGTCAATTTACTCATTTCAGCACAGTCCATAAATTTTCTTAATAGCTTCCTCCTGCATAGGTATTTTTTCATTTTTCCAATCCTTAGCAAATACAATCCTAGCTGCTGTCAGAACGTTTACAATCAAATATTTCAATTCTTTATTGTATATTTCCGGTATAATTCCCAATAAAAATATCTCTGGCTTAAAGTCTATATGTTGTTTTATCATTTTTTCCAAACACATGTGGATTTTAGTCCAATATCTTTTTGCATCTGAACACGTCCACCACATATGGTAATATGAGCCAGGTATCTGATGACATTTCCAACATTTATCCGATTTATTCTTAAACATTCTCGCAATTCTCGTCGGGGGTAAGTACCACCTGTAAAACATCTTATACAAATTTTCTTTATAAGCAGGTGACATTGTCATTTTATAATTTTGAGACCATAATTTTTGCCATTTCTCTAAATCAATCCCATATCCAAAATTTTTCCCCCAAGCAACCGTTTCTTTAACTTGTTCGTCACCCAATTTAAATTCTAGTAAATGTCCATAAAGTTTTTTAATCACATTTTCATCAGTACCTATCAGGATTTTATCTAAATCAGTCAACTTATCATAAATACCTTCTAATTTAATATCTTTATCAAATCTAGATTGTATTTGCAAATATGAGAACCAATTCATTTTTATACCTTGTTCTTCCAATGCTTGCATAGATTTAAGTTCACCCTTTTCATTCAATATCTCACCATATCTAACTGTTTGTTCCTTTTTATATATTATTGGATAAGAAAAGGATTCAATAGTAGATATCCATAATGGAATTTTTAAGTAGTATTGCTTTTTTATCTTCTCCCATTTTAAAAACAATGCCTCTCGAATATAATGTCTTCTAAAGTACCCCTATGTTTTAGTTCCCTTATACCAGAGGAAAGCATGCCATCCCAACAGCAGGTCATTTCCTTCTGAGGTCAATAATCTACTGTTCCTTAATGTTATCCATTCCTTTACCCACATCAAATTTGTTGCCTGGTAGTAATTCCCAGTTGGGCAAAGTGAACCCTCCTCTTATTCTTGCATCTTGTAACAGTTTAAGTTTTATTCTTGCTTTCTTACCTTGCCAAATGTATTTCAACACAATTTTATTTAAATCTTCAAAAAACTCTTTCCCTAATCTAATTGGAATTGTCTGGAATAAGTATAAAATTCTAGGCAATACATTCATCTTAATTGTAGATATTCTCCCAATCAATGATAATTGTAAATTTTTCCATTTTGCCAAGTCTGTTGCAATCTGTTCTTTGAGTTTAAGATAGTTATTCTCCTTTAGTGTAGTACATCTTGGTGTAACATATATCCTTAAATACTTAACCTTATTTGTGACCTGGATTTCTAAAACTTCCTCTCTTTCTTTCGTCTTGCTAATATCTTTGTTTTATCCTTATTTATTTTCAAACCTGCTACTTTTCCATATTCTTCTATCTTTTTTATTAATTTGGGTGCTGTTTCCAATGGGTCCCCTAATATAAATACCAGGTCATCTGCAAAGGCTTACAATTTATACTCTTCCTTTTTAATTTTCATTCCTTTTATTTCTTTTTCTTCTCTGATATTCCTATTCAACACTTCCAATGTTAACACAAACAGCAGAGGCGGCAGTGGACAATCTTGTATAGTCCCTTTTCTTATATCTATAGACTCTGTCAATTCTCCATTTATCATAACCTTTGCAGTTTATTTATGATATATCATTTCAATGGCTTGAATAAATTTTTTACCAAAGCCCATTTGTACCAGTTGCAATAGCATAAATCGCCAACTCACATTATCAAAGGCTTTTGGGGCATCTAGAAACATCAAAGCCATTTGCTTTTCAGGATGTGCCTCATAATATTCCAAAGTATCCAGAATTATTCTCATATTATCTTTAATTGTTCTCTTTGGCAGAAATCCATTTTGATCAGCATGAATAAAATTATTTAAATATCTTTTCAATCTTTCTGCCAGAATTGAAGCAAAAATTTTATAGTCTGAATTTAATAGGGTAATAGGTCTGTAGTTTTTAACTTGCTATGGGTCTGTATCTTCCTTCAGTATAAGTATAATATATGCTTCTGACCATATTTTGGGTACTCTCTTCTTTGACATGACTTCATTCATGACTTCTAATAATTGAAGATTCAGTACTTCCTAAAAAGTCTTGTAAAATTCCGCTGGCAATCCGTCTGGACCTGGTGCTTTTCCAACATTTTGTTTTTTTAAGGCTTCTGTTAATTCCATCATTGTTATGTTCCTTTCTAACATTGTTTCAATGTCTTTGGGTATCTGTGGTAATTTCACTTTCTGTAGATATTGCTTAATTTTTTCTTCTTGAATATTCTCTTAGTAATACAGTTTTCCATAATAGTCTTGTATAATTTTTTTCTTCTCCTCACTTCTATAGCAAACATGTCCTTCTTCATCTATTAATTGGCTAATCCTTCTTGATTCTCTTTCCTTTCTCTCACATTCTTGAAGTTTATGAATTTTCAGTGCAAAGACTTAGCCTTAAGCCATATGTTTCCCATAAGTGTGGCTGCCATAAAATATCTATAGGCCATGTGATGCTTGATATAAACTTATGACAGTACAATAGATCTTTTCTCTTTGCCAGATGCTATGTGTCACTGTACCCAAGGGTGTGGCATTCTTAATACAACCCACATGGATTCCTAAAGCATATGGAGTAATTAAAATTCCTTAACTTTCTTTTCAGAGTGTGTGTACTTATTTCATAATCTGCATATATATCTCACAGGTGATAATAATTCGATGCATTTTTAAAAAGTGTCTTCTATAGCTGCACATGAACAGTCTTACTACAGTATAGGTTATTCTTCTTTATTTTTGAAAGTTGGCCTAACCATTGTCATTTATGCAAATTCTTGTCACAGTAAGTCTCAAACTCTTATGATTGTGCCTTAATGGTGACACAATGCCTTTAATAAATATCTTGCTTATTTTTTTTCATGTTTCAGAATGTCTCAATTCTTTCTCAAATTTCTTGAGGGTTTTCCCTTGAAGTTCAGTTCAAACATGATCCAGTGACAACCTTGAGAAATTATGCTAGCCTCACTGAAATTGGATGTTCTAAAAGTTCCTCAGATATGTCACTGGAGGTCCCCCCATCTTAAATTCTTATTTGTCACATTTCTGTGGAAAAAAATCATATGTATTTTGCTATAAGCAGTAACAGTAACTATATGCTGTCTCTGAATGAAAAAAAAATATTTATGATAACTTTTTATTGAAAGGCCAAGCTAGATATCATGGAGAAGACCAATCCTCATCTTAAAATAATCTGAGTATTCCACACTAACAAATGAATGAAATAATTCTGATCAGTTGTCACACTGAGATATGGGACATAGTCTACAAATGGAATGGTTATGTATTTCAAGCCATTATAGTTTGAAGTAGAAGCAATTTTAGCCCAGTCTACATACTCAAAACTGGCTTATAAATATTTGTGCCTTATTATGAAACCTTTACCCTTTAGTTTTCCCACTATCACATTTTCTTTAAATTTCTGTAAATTTCATGAATATTCTGTGTGTTTTTCAATACAAACAAGATACTTTATCAAGTTGCCATTTGGATGATTCCCTCAGGTTCCTTTTCATGAAGAAGACAAGAATTAATGACAAAATATCCAATTAGATCATGAAAGTAAATTCAATTGTGATGTGATTTTCCAGTGTGCCCCGAGACTCTTTGTGTTGTTTGTGTCTATTTATTGAACCTTATCTAATATTCATTAACTTTAAAAAGGACATGGAGAAATTTGCTTGCTGTCAGGAACTGTCATCCATTTATTATTTTAAAATATCTCTTTTTTCCCCAGATGATTACTAATTATAATTACCTCTGAGACATTTCTCAATCACATCAACATACAAAAGAGATAAGTTCACTATAGCTTTATTTCATTATTCTTAATTAGCTTTCATACCAAGTCCAGACTATTGGCCCTCACAAAGTTCTCAGAATTTAGTTATTAAACAGAGATTGATAATAATTAATCCACAAGGGAATTTAATGGAGAGGGGGGTTAGCTTCACTTATTATTTATGAAAAAAGAAATCCTACCATAGCATACTAAAACTTCTGTGTTAATTACAGGAAGCTTTATTTCCCATAACATTAGCAAATTAAAAAATATTTATTAGTTTGGAAAAGTAATTATTCATTATTATTTTTTCAAATGCATTCTTCAGGGGATACACATTTTTCTGTTGTTGCATTTGGTATACTACTATGAAGTGGTAAGAGTACCCTTTAAGCTTGGTGGAACACAGCTGAATATCTGTACAATCTGAGATTGAATGCCTTCTTTTTTGGGCTGAATGGAATATTCAAATAAATTGATTTCCACATCACAATTTACTTTTTTAGCTTTTTTAATCCCACTTTTGTTGTTATAAATAACTCAAGGCTGCAAATATGCTTCTATCCTCCTCTTATATTCCCTGCAACAATACCCTGTGAGGTGAATTGGCTCAGACAGAGTGACTGACCCAAAGTCACATAGCCAACTTTCATGCCTAAGGTGGGACTGGAACTAATAATTTCCTAGTTTCTATCTTAGTGCCTTAACTACCAGACCAAACTGGCTTTCATTCCAAATTCAGAAGTTTGTGCAGAAGCAGTTCATTTGGGGAAAAAGGGAAGAGATGACTGGGAAAGGAAATGTAATGGGAAAGGAAATGCTTAATTCTAGTAAACTGTAAAGATAAATGACACCCAAAATATAACCAACCAACCAAAATAGGATGAAGAATTGGAAAGAAATGTTTTCATGGGTATTTATTTCTACCACTTCTTTTCCTTCCTCTTTCATTGGTAATTTAGGATATTTAAGGCCAAAAAACATAAAAAGGGGACAATGACTTCTCTTTCATATTAAGTGAAAGACACAAGTTGAGGCCCAATAATGGGTAGTCCATCTTCAGAAAATTAAGCCTTCTGAGACTCATTACCAGATCATCAATTCCCAACACAAAACTGGCATGAAAATAAAATATTTATTTTATTCAGAAATATATGAAAACAAGGAGAACCAGTGATATATACTTGTGTGCTTAGAGAATAAATATCTAAACAAAGGGAGAAATGGTAGATTCTTTCATAATTGAGGAATCTGAGATCGAGGATTGAGTCTCTGGAAAAATAGCTGGGCAAGGTTTTGAATGTATCCAAAAATAGATAAATTAAATAAAACACTGAATATGCCTGACATCTACACCTAAAAGGTTTCCTGTTATTGATTTTTGTTTTGATTTGTTTTAGAAAATATGCATTATATGATGCTGAAAGTTTTGCCCTTTACCCCCCATTAATCCTGAACCTGGGAAGATTTAAAGACAAAAATCTTCCATGCCATTTTTTTTCTTTCAAGCAGAAATAATCAACTTACAAAGAAAGATGAGCTAATCCACTGTTTAAATATGGACATGTTGCTGATGCAATATGAACTTGTAGATTTACACAGCTAATAGTACCTAACAAAGTACACATTATGTTTAATTTGCTCAAAATCTGGTCATCCAACAATGTCCACAAATAATGCTAATTACCCATCAACATCCACTTAGTTGCTTGGAGTCTAATTACCACTCCCAACCTAATGTAGTCATAAAAACATCCATTTCCCAGATAGCAAAGGCAAATATGTTCCATGGAGCCCTGAGCTTTTGCAAATGACCATCATCTCCAGTAATGCTTCATCTATAAATGGAAAGATGAAAGAGCCCTTTATGAAATATCTTTGTGTCGGTATATCAACATACCTCTTAGTTGATAGGATGCCATCAACAGACCCTCAGCTTGGAAAGTTCTTTCTAGATTAAAGATCCAAATTTATATAGAATGTTTTGAGTATCCTTGGGATAAAATGGGGCTTTGGCCATGCTTCAGGCTTACTGTTCAAAAAGTACCAGCAATGACTCCAGTGCCCTTACTATTAGCAGAGCATGTTGCATGTGGTGTGGGTTCACTAAAGTTAATAACACAGTATACAGCTTCTTCACTGTACTAAGAGAAGTGTGAAAAGCTCAACAGGCCAAAGTCATGGCATGTGATGTAAATAAATAAATCCATCTAATCAGAACAAAGCATTGAAGTTTGCCATTTCAGATGTTAAAGGTATGAATGACAAATGCATGAAGTCATAAATGGAAAAAAAGAAAAGTAACATTGAGCTGTGAAACTAAAAGAAAGGAGAAGCCAGTAACAGATGTGAAGAAAGGGTCTGAACTTATGGATGCTTGATGATTAAATATAAATAGGAAAATCTATCTATGTGTAGATTTAATTATGAATAATAGAATTAAAATATGTGTTAGGAACTATGAATTAAAGTTCTTTTGATTTTTCTGAGTATGAAATTAGGAATCCATACATAGACGATAGCAATATATCATAATCAACAGCTCTGGATAATACAGAAACCAGGAATGAGTTCTGGGGTGGCAAATTGTGCAAATTTCTGAATTTATGTAACTCAAAGGGGGAAAATAACTTGGATTACATGAATGGAAGGATAGAAACAAGATGAGAGAATATAGAAAAGCTGATAGAGCAATTGGAAGACCCAAAACATTTGGAAAAAACAGTGATTATGGAAAAGGGGGGGAGGGAACTAGAGTGAAAGTAAAACAACTGCAAGAGCAGAAAATATGAGTCCAGTATGAAAAAAAAGTATTAGAAGATGGATTAATCTCCTAATAGAATGAATGGAAAGTGAGCATAAAGAAAGAAAACGTAGAAACAAAACAAAAACATTCTGTTTGTCACAATGTCCTGGACTCGCTAATCTGTAACCCAGTGGCTCTATGGAAAACTAACTAAACAGTGAACCTTTCTTGCCATTCAACAAAGGAAGCAGTATTCCATCATCTAAACTTTTTTGAATGCTGCAAATTCTGTAAAACTGTAAAAAATAAACAATGGCATAATAACTAGCAATGAATAACAACTAGCAGCCTTGCTTCATAAACGAGACCATGTGTTGTAAGTTGACCTACTTACTGTCTAGGCCCAAAATACAACTGTCCCTACACCCTCCAGGGCCTAAAGATATGTATGGATATACTACTTACCTGTGACTCCTCCAGATGGAGCAATATTGCATCTGAAAATCTTTGTGTGGTTTCTCTGAATGAAAGATGAAATACCTATCCATCAATGTTCGTAACAAGAAGTGATGAGAAAGGGAAGGGAAAGTAAGTATGGTAATAATCCCTGAACACTTCCTTATGAAGGGAATATGCTGCATCTACTTTGACCAGAAAGGTCAGGGTTGCCAAACATACCTATAAGCTAGCTAAACAGAAAGAAATTAACCCTCTACTGACGGAGCAACAAATGCTCTGGGGAGAGAATACACATGGATGTACAATAATGAAATATGAAAAAGATGTTTGGTGGAATGTCGACATGAATGATGCTGTGTCTGGAAATATGCATGGAGGAGAATGATTGTTGTAAAACAAATCATGGTGAGAAAAATATTACATAAAATATTGGAAAAAAATAGTTGCAAAGAATGCACTAAAAGAGGAGCAATTAAATTTTTAAAAGAAAGTTGAAAGCCAGTTGAAGTTGAAAGCCAGTTGAAGGTGGCGCATTCAACCTCAACAATAAGAGGCTTTGTGCTGTCTTCTCTTTCTTGAGTCCAAAGATCTGGTGACACAATCACAAAAAAGCATGAGTTTCAATCTCCTCATGAATTCAGGTTTTGAGGGAAGATCAATTAGAAAAATGGAAGAGCACATGGCAAGGAGGAGGGGGAGGCCAGAAGCTTTTATTTATTTATTTATTTATTAATGGGACTTATATGCTGCCCCATCTCCGAAGACTCGGGGCGGCTTACAATAAAAACAAACACAATAAATATTTAAAAAAGAATTAAACTAATAGTCCCAATTAATACAAAACTTAAAAACCACCAAAATCTAAAAACACCCCGCCCATGGGTCACAGCCCGGATTGGTCAAATAACCAGGTCTTCAGGTCATGGCGGAAGGTGCGGAGGTCAGGGGCCAAGCAGAGCCCCAGGGGAAGTTGGTTCCAGAGTTCAGGGACCGTGACAGAGTAGGCACGTCGTCAGGGGACCGCCAGCCGGCATTGCCCAGCTGATGGGACCCCAAGGAGTCCCTGTCTGTGACTTCGTACAGGGCGGTTAGTATTGGATGTCGGCAGCAGTCGCTCCCTTAAGTAATAAGGACCCATGTCATGTAGGACTTTGTATGTTAAAGTTAAAACCTTGAATCTCACCCGGAGGGCAACCGGCAACCAATGCAGGCAGCGCAGGAGGGGCTAACATGGGAGAACCGGGAAACTCCCATCACGCCCCGCCGCCGCATTTTGCACCAGCTGCAGTCTCCGGATGGTATGCAAGGGCAGTCCTAGATAGAGAGCGTTGCAGTAGTCGAGTCGCGAAGTAACAAGGGCATGAGTGACTGTACGCAGGGCATCCCGGTCCAGGAACGGGTGAAGCTGGTGAACCAGCGGACCTGGGCAAAGGCCCCCTGGCGACGGCTCCCACCTGCTCCTCCAACCGGGCCGTGCATCCAGGAGGACCCCCAGGTTCCTCGCCCTATCCACAGGGGCAACACCACTCCCCTATGGTCAGCGATGGACATTCTAAGCTGGACTGGGATGCGGTATGTACAACCACTCAGTCTTGGCCGGGTTGAGTCGAAGCATGTTGCCGTCCATCCAGATTCATACCGCATCCAGACAGCGAGTCATCACGGAGAGGGCATCACTGATCTGGTTTGGGGTGGAGATATACAGTTGAGTATCATCCGCATATTGATGATACCTCACCCCAAAACCACGGATGATCTCACCCAGCGGTTTCATGTAGATGTTAAATAAGAGGGGGGAGAGGACTGACCCCTGAGGGACCCCACAAGTGAGCGCCCTTGGGGCCGACCTCTGCCCCCTGCCAACAATGATTGCGACCGCCACGCGAGGTAGGAGGAGAGCCACCGAAGAACAGTGCCCCTCACCCCCAACCCTACGAGGTGTCGCAAAAGGATACCATGGTCGATGGTATCGAAAGCCGCTGAGAGGTCTAATAGGACCAGGACAGAGGAAAAACCCCTGTCCCGTGCCCTCCAGAGATCATCCAACAGTGCGACCAATGCTGTCTCCGTGCTGAAACCAGGCCGGAAGCCCGATTGGTATGGATCGAGGTAGTCCGTTTCCTCCAGGAAAAGCGGAAGTGCCGGGCCACCACACTCTCAACAACCTTCGCCAAAAGCGAAGGTTGGAGACTGGACGAAAGTTGTCTAACACGGTCGGATCCAGGGCAGGCTTCTTCAGGAGGGCCTCACCACCGCCTCCTTCAAGGCGGAGGGAAAGACACCCTCTCTCAAAGAAGCGTTGACAACTGCCGAGATCCAGCCGCAGGTGACCTCCCTGGCAGCATAAGCCAACCAGGAGGGGCATGGGTCCAACAAACATGTGGTGGAACTCAGGCGCCGCATAATCCCGTCCACTTCATCCTCGGAAACAGGAAGTTGCTGGCAGTTTAGTTTTTCCCAGGCTATAAACCTTCTTTTGTCCAACCGCCCTTCCCCATCAGAATTACAAAGCTTCCTAGCCCGAATGCTGTGGACTGGATGATATTTATGGATGTGTACATTTGCGCCGCAATCTTTCTACCAATCGTCCTGGATGCTGAACAATGATTTTTTTCAATGACACTGCAGAATTTTTTGTAGAAAAGAAAGTAAAATGCAAAATAATTTTCATAGGAAAAATGTTTTGAAAGACATGAAAAGAGCTAAACAAAAAACTCTCCAGCGTACTAAGTGACAATCTTATCTGAGATGAAACTACTATAAGGAATATTAGAAAAAGCTTTTTAGAGGTTAATGATATTCAAAAATAATAATTAAGCAAATGTTATAAACATTAATTTCCAATGGAAAAAAATAATGAAAATGAAATCAAAACTGTGAGGATAGTGAAAAATTATCAGTCTTTAGTTAGACTGACTGATAAACTTTAGAAATGGATGTGGTTTAATGTTATCATTCCCTAAAAAATAAAGGAAGGAAAGAAAAAAAATAATCGGTCCTAGAAGGCAATGGTTAGCCATTTCTGAAATACAGAATACAGCATAACAGAGCTGGAATAGGATGCCGTCTATTCCAACCCCCTGCCCAAACAGGAATCCTATACCATTCCACACAAATGGCTGTCCATTCCACACAAATGGCTGTCCATTCTCTTCTTAAAACCCTCCAGGGATGGCGCACCCACAACTTCTGAAGGAAAAGCTGTACCATTGTTTAATTGTTTTTGTTGCCAGGAAATTTCTCCTGAGTTTTAAGTTTCCATCTGTTACTTGGATGAGTTTCCATCTGTTACTTCATGTCTTGCCATCAAGAGCTTTAGAGAATAGTTTGTCCCCTTATTCTTGGTGACCACCTCTCAAATATTGGAAAATTGTGTCACCCCTTCTCTTTGTTAGACTAGACATATTCAGTTCTTGCACCTGCTCATATGTTTAGCCTCCAGACCCTTACTTATCTTTTTGCTTTTCTCTACATTATTTTTAGAGTCTCAATATCTTCTTTTGTATCATGGTGACCAGAACTGGATGCAATATTCCAATTATGGTCTTATCTTCCCAAGAAGGCTGCAGAGACTTCTTCACACAGGAATCAACAATGACTCAAAGGCAATACTACTACTACTACTACTACTACTACTACTACTACTACTAAATCCAGACTAAACATTTGGCTGACTGTGCAACCAATCACAATGATAATTTATTAAGCATCCTTAAGAATTTATTTGGCATAGTTCAGACAGTTAAAATAGTTAAAACAGTGTAAGAAGTGATAGTCAGCAAAATTTCATCAATGCTTTGTGCCAGCAGGGCAGTGCAGACAAGATTTGTGGATTTTTTAGCAAATCGATAAGAAATGTATGAATATGATAAAGTATTGTGTGTTTGTACTGTAGATCAAGAAAATGCACAACATAAATTTTATATGTTTAAATCATGGAATTCACTCTGTGAATATTAAAAGTTTGTTGCTAAAGGTGACAAATGTGATTGATGAAGTAAGTTGTGTGAGAATGAATGGCATGCTTAGAGAATTATTCATTATTCAGAGACTAAGACAAGGATATGTGTTGTCCCTTGATTCTGAATCTGTGGTATTGATGAATATGTATAAAATGTTTTGTATAGGTGACAGTAAAGGTGTGTTGGTCAGGAAAATGAATATGCAGATATCTAAATGGCATGTCATTGTCATTTTGTTGGCTAAGAACATATATTATTTGCAGCAAATATAATGTAGCTTATGTGTTGCAAAGATAAGTGTGGATCTGAAAATTAATATATAAAAACCAAGGTAAACGTGTTTGAAAGTGAAAATGGAGTGGATGATTGCAAGTTACAAATGCAATATATTTTGAAAATCTAGAGCAAGTGGATGAATCTCTGCATTTTGGTAGAATGTGTATTAAAGGTGGGAAAAATGGATGTAGGTATTTCAAGACAGGCAATTGATGGAGACATCACCTATTGTGAGGAATGCATTTTTGTAAAAATAAAGAAAAATGGCTCTGTGTGAACGTATGAGAGATCGGTGGCATATAAATTTAATTATAAATAAATATACCAGGAAAAGCAGGTAAACAGAATATAGTGGAAATGAGGTACTTAAGGATTGTCTGAAAATAAGAAGAGATGGGGCACAAGAATGACTGAGTGAATATGGATTGTATTCAAAAGTACCTTAAATTGCTTTGGTTGTATAGAGAGAATGAATGAGAACTGAATTATAAAACCAGTGGTGAAGGATATTTGAATGAGTCAGGAAGAAATAGGAGCCAGAAAAACCAATTGTATATAGTTGATAAGGTCCTCATAAAAAGGAGAGGTCAGAAGTTTAAAGAAGAAAAAGCCATGTTGAAATGGTACAGGTGAAACTCAAAAAATTAGAATATCGTGCAAAAGTTCATTTATTTCAGTAATGCAACTTAAAAGGTGAAACTAATATATGAGATAGACTCATTACATGCAAAGCAAGATAGTTCAAGTCGTGATTTGTCATAATTGTGATGATTATGGCTTACAGCTCATGAAAATCCCAAATCCACAATCTCAGAAAATTAGAATATGACATGCAATCAATAAAACAAGGATTGTACATAGTACAGTATCGGACCTCTGAAAAGTATAAGCATGCATATGTACTCAGTACTTGGTTTGGGCCCCTTTTGCAGCAATTACTGCCTCAATGCGGTGTGGCATGGAAGCTATCAGCCTGTGGCACTGCTGAGGTGTTATGGAACACCAAGATGCTTTAATAGCAGCCTTCAGCTCTTCTGCATTGTTCGGTCTCATGTCTCTCATCTTTCTCTTGCCAATGCCCCATAGATTCTTTATGGGGTTGCTGGCCGATCAAGCACAATAATCCCACGATCATTGAACCAGGTTTTGGTGCTTTTGGCAGTGTGGGCAGGTGCCAAGTGCTGCTGGAAAATGAAGTCAGCATCCCCATAAAGCTCGTCTGCGGAAGGAAGCATGAACTCCTCCAAAATGTCCTGGTAGACAGCTGCATTGACCCTGGACTTAATGAAACACAGTGGACCAACACCAGCAGATGACATGGCTCCCCAAATCAACACAGACTGTGGAAACTTCACACTGGACTTCAAGCATCTTGCAGTGTGTACCTCTCCATTCTTTCTCCAGACTCTGGGTCCTTGGTTTCTAAATGAGATGCAAAAGTTGCTCTCATCAGAAAAGAGGACTTTGGACTACTGAGCAACAGACAGGTCTGTTTTTCTTTAGCCCAGGTAAGACGCTTCTGACGTTTGTTGTTCAGGAGCAGCTTGACAAGAGGAATACGACATTTGAAGCCCATGTCCAGGATCTGTCTGTGTGTGGTGGCTCTTGATGCACTGACTCCAGCCATAACTTTCTATTAATGTGCTTTGATACAGCACTTTGGGAACATCCAACTTCTTTTGCAATTACCTTTTGAGGCTTTTCCTCCTTATGGACGGTGTCAATGATGGTTTTCTGCACAACTGTCAGGTCAGCAGTCTTTCCCATGATTGTGATTCCTACTGAACCAGACTGAGAGACCATTTCAAGGCTCAGGAACCCCTTACAGGTGTTATGGCTTAATTAGCTGATTAGAGTGTGAGACTTTGAGCCTAGAATATTGCACCTTTTCACAATATTCTAATTTTCTGAGATTGTGGATTTGGGATTTTCATGAGCTGTAAGCCATAATCAGCACAATTATGACAAATCATGGCTTGAACTATCTTGCTTTGCATGTAATGAGTCTATCTCATATATTAGTTTCACCTTTTAAGTTGCATTACTGAAATAAATGAACTTTTGCACAATATTCTAATTTTTTGAGTTTCATCTGTATATGGATGGGGTGAAAGCAAGGCTGCTTTTCATGAATAGAGAGTTATAGAGAGGTATAGTGAATGCGGTTGGTGTTAACTAGATTTTATCTATTCCTTTTTGCTCTTGGCTTACAATTTGTTTCTCCTTCTATGGTTTCCATGCAAAGGGCATATTGTATGTGAGTGTCTCTTGACCCACTGTAACTTCAGCTTTCAAAAACTGCAGGTAATGAGACTATGAAAAAAAGGGAAAGGATTGAATGGCTTTAAATTATGTGATAATACACCCCTTGAGTCAAAACCAACTTCTGGAGCAACCAACTACTTGTTGACAAAATGTCTTCTTTAACTTTAAAGCAATAAGAATTGGAACAGCCATTGTGCCTCCATTATCTCCTAAGCACGTGGACAAGAAGTGAGTCAGATTAATTAAATGAGATTTCATGAAAAGACCCTTTCATAATTGGAATCTATACAATCATTATCAATAAATCATGGGCCATACTGCCTTCCATCTTCTTTTCCTGTAGTGGGTTGAGATCTCTTTAATAAAGGAAGATTGGGTTGTTACTTCCTTTCAATGAATACGCTGGGACTACCAAATCTGGGATACAGATTGATTACTATATATCAGGGATATCAAACTCATGGTCCACGGGCCGGATGCATTATGTGCTAGCCCTGCCCCACCCAGTTTAGCGAAGGGGAAAAAGTTCCGATACATCAATGATGCCACCATGATGACGTGAGTTTGACAGCCCTGCTATATATCAACAAAAGTATCTGTTTCATGTATCTCTTTGATGCCATCTAGAGATTATCAGATTTTTTTTCAGCCTAGATCAAATATCTATATAATACATTTCAGTACATTTCAGAGACATTTGTCCATCTTGAGTGAGCTTTTGCTTTAAGTGATCCATGACAATAACTTTATTACAGTGGTAGGATTCAAAAAATTTTACTATCGGTTCTGTGGATGTGCCTTGGTGGGCATGGCAGGGGAAGGATACTGCAAAATCTCCATTCCCTCCCCACCTAACTAACCTGCTTTCCAGCTCCAATCTCCTGTGCAGGGCAACAAATACCACCTTTGCTATATTCCAGAGGACTCCTATAATTTTTGCTCTTAAGTTCTTAAGACACATGCACTTATAATAAGGATTTGCAATGAAGAACAAAGAATAATTTTTGTAATATATCAAGCAAACAAAAGGCAAGAAAAAATGTGAGTCATTGCGAGTGGTTTTAATGAGAAAATACTTTTTAATCATGAGATGGTCATGCGAGAGATGCTGCAATTTGGGCCAGCTTGATATCCATGCAAGGCAATTTATTTTCATTTATTTTTTCTGGAAAAGGAATAATAGCTTGCACATGGTGCTGGTGCAGTAATTTGAAGCATTTGGATTTGCTGGCTTTCTCTCCATCGCCTCTATTGCTGATTTCAAATCAAGCCTCCAATTATGGGAGGCAAATAGCAAGAACAAAGCTGTCACATGAGGGATGAAGTAATAGCTTTTTAAATAGGACAAATCATTCTGTTAATAGTCTCAGTGCATATTAACAGTGTGGGATTTGCAACAAGGTGTTGCAGTATGTGTTGATTTTCTTCACGATCCCATTGAATTCGACTCTTTCAGGTGCTTGTCCATCTCCCCTGATTCTTTAGTTTTAGTTAGCCACCAAAACAGACAATATTCCATGTGTTCATTGAACTGTGTCAGTTTCCCAACAAATTAAGATGTTGCTTGTTTATGTATTTGGATTTTGAGTTCTGCAAGCTTGGAATTCTAATTCCTCCATAGCTGTCTTTTGGCTCCAGACTTTTTAAACATTAGTTCACAGATACAAGGGACAATGAAGTCAGTAAATACAGAAATACTAAAAGCATGATTTCAAACAATTTCCCCAATGAGGGGGGAAATAAAGGCAATATTAGAAACCAAATGTGGGTTCCTCAAAAGATTAGTGAAAATCTGAAAATACAATAAAAAAGTGCAGATAAAAGATCTGGAAAAAAGAGCAGATCTCCAAGGAAGAATATATACTGGCAGAGATAGCAGTAGAAAGGTTAAACCTTAGAGTGGACTGAAATTGACAAAGGTTGCTAAGGGCAACAGCCCTGGCCTTTTTCAGATTTGGTGGGAAAAAAAATAACAAGGAATGAAAAGAATTAGGATACCAGCTGGTCAGTGAAAAATGCTAGCAGTTGAATAAAGCAAAGCTTAATTTATATTTTGATTCAGTTCTCAAAAAAAGGTATGTGTTGTACTAGTTAATGGTTTGAAGAAACATTCACCATTCACCCTTTAATGTGT
The DNA here is from genome assembly GCA_009733165.1 of Naja naja. Taxonomy (NCBI): domain Eukaryota; kingdom Metazoa; phylum Chordata; class Lepidosauria; order Squamata; family Elapidae; genus Naja; species Naja naja. The sequence goes on along the minus strand of CM019150.1, from coordinate 136,581,307 downwards.
AAGAGAATACATTAACAGTGTAATATATATTTATATGTGTGTGTATGTATTATGTATGTATATTATGTATATATGTATGGGATTCAAATTTTTTTACTACTGGTTCTGTGGGTGTGGCTTGGTGGGCATGGCAGAGGAAGGATACTGTAAAATCTCCAGTCAGAAGTGGTATTTGCCGGTTCTCTGAACTACTCAAAATTTCCACTACTGGTTCTCCAGAACTGGTCAGAACCTACTGAATACCACCTCTGGTGTGTGTGTGTGTGTGTATATGTGTGAATAGTGGAAGATACCATGGATTCATTAAAAACAAACTACAGTATATTATATTAATCTTATTTGGATCTGATAACTAACTTTTTTAAAGAACGTGCCCAAGTATAATATAGCTTGATTTCAGCAAAAGAAATCCTTAATATTATGAATAGCATGTCAGTAAATATGGCATGATAATGAATTAGAAGTATAGCTGCTTCAACAAATTATCAAAATTCCTTCATCATCCAATAACCATTCATCATTGGCTTCTCATCAAAATGGTGTTAGAATTGATTGTCATATGACATCATTAAGTTCTTCCATGACCTCTCTATTTCTTAAACCTTTTTTTATTAAGGATTTAGATAGGGAGTTGGGGGGGATATGATCAATCTGTAGATGACACAAAATTGGGTGGGATCTACGGAATGAAAATAACTGAGTAAAATTCAACAGATTCAAATGCAAAGTTATTCAGTTAGGAAGCAGACAGGTGTGGATCCTTGTCTTAGAGAACCATGAATAAACTATCATGGAAGGAATTTTTGGAAAATAGTGTCTGATTTAGAATAAGGATTTTGAATTCTGTCCTCTGTGGCTATGTTTTATATCACTATATATAAAAAAGAAAAGACTTCACGCAAAATTTCATTTGACTGTTAGTAACTGCAGTCCTAATGGAAGGACTGCAAATGCTCTGGAAAAGCAAGATATTTTTGTTGTTATTCTGTACTCAGGAGAAAATCATGTAGCTGTCTCTATGCACTAACGGTAAAGGTTTCTGTCAGTCATATCTGACTCTGGGCATGGTGCTCATCTCCATTTTTGTCCGAGGGAGCCAACATTGTCCAAAGACAATTTCTGTGGTCATGTGCCCAGCATTGCTATATACCAAAGGTGCACAGAACTTTGTTACCTTCCCACCAAAGTGGTACTGTTTAATCATGTTGCATTTGCATGCCTTGGATCTGCTAAGTTTGAGGAGCTGGGGCAAGTAATTAGAGCTCACCCCATTGCATGGAGCTCGGATCTCAAACTTGGGCTGTCAACTGTCCAGCTGACAAACTCAGTGTCTTTTAATTGCTGAACCATCATGCCCCCTTTTCTATGTAGTAGGACAGCCATATTTTGCACCCAGGACAAACAGAATAATTTATTTCAACTATAGTATTATCTTTTAAAAATTGAAAATATGAGCCAAACTAATTTTTTCATATAGGAAAGAGATGTTGCTATGTTTAAAAAGGGTAATGTGATATGACTGGCACTTGGCACAAGTTTGCACTTGTTGATCCAAAAAGCAGATCCTGCACCTGCAAAAAATGATGATGATGATGATGATTGTGTTATATGCTGATTATTTTTCGGGGAATGTTCATTGAACTAATCATCAGGAGTGCAAAATCCTAGCATAAAGCAAGGAGGTATAGAAAATCCATTGGTGCAATTGATTGATTTCTGCATTTTGTGAGCCAGATGTGTGCACCATCAAGGAATGTACTGTATAGTCATATTTGCACCTTTCCTTTACAATTTTCTCCTTTAGATTTTCAAATCGTTCTATCATATGTTTCTTTGGAGTTCATTAAAATCCTGCTTGCCTTTATCTTCTTGCCCAAGGCCTTTTATAGTTCCATTATGGTTTTTATGTGGGCTTTTTATGATTATAAGATGGGTGGCTATATAAATATTCAAATTTCCAGGCCAAACTTTTTTTAGATCACAGGAATATCTTTCAGTAGATTCTGAGACTTTTCAAATAATGGAGCTGGCATCCTCTCAGCTCCATTAAATCCCCACAAGAGCATTAATAATATTACAGCATGTAAGAGCATGTCAATTACTATGAATCTTTCTCCTTAAAGACCCAAACCATCTCAGTTCCCTACACAACATTCCATTCATAAACAATGTATGGCTTCCTTTTGAATGATGAATAATGTAAGACATTCCACAAGAAACTTCAATAATCCATCAAGGTTCTTTGAACATACTTATTACGGGTATTGAATAATGAAAGTTTTATTTACTTAGAAAGAAAATAACACTTAAATAAAACAATGATATTGCCATGAAAGTCAGCTTTTGAAAAACCATAAATAGCCATTAGGAATTTTTTATTCAGTAGTTCATTGATGGGAAAAAAATGCTACTAGATATAGCCTGCTGAAAGAGTTGATCAAATAACCTTGCCCTTGCTTGTGAAATAGACCATGCAGGTAATATATGTACTGTATAAACATACAGTATTCAAGTTATTGGTCTACTGTTTATGGTTTTATTTTCAAGAACAGGGCATATTTTAATGGGGTTAGCTGAACATCCCCTTCCCTTCTTTAATCAATGAAGATTTATATTAGTCAATAAAGAGTACTTTTACATTCCAGTTGCCAAAAGTAATAAACTCTGACATGAAATCCAAATTTCACTCACTCTCCTAATGAAGTATCGAGTAACCCCAAAGGGAGGCAGCATTTTAGAGATGAGAAATGCCGCAATTATTTCAGTTGTGTGACAAGTTCTGCTTACCATTTGTTGTGTTGTATAATTACTGGATACTATCATACCCAGTTCCCTTCAAAATAATGAGACTTGATTCAAAACAGATTCACTTTCAGACTGTCAGTGGCTCTTCCTCCCTTGTGATTATTTTTCTCTTCTTTATTCTGTCCCCCAGATCTGATCTTCTTTGGCATTTAGATTTAAAAGTTTTGACCTGATTTTATAAGATTCCCCTACCTTAGGCTATTCATCCAATCTGACCCTAAGTAATATATGTCTCTGTCTAACTGTCTGTCTGTCTACCTACCTACCTACCTACCTACCTATCTCTCTATCTATCTATCTATCTATCTATCTATCTATCTATCTATCTATCTATCTCTTTGTCTATATCTATCTATATTTCTCTCTTTCTTTCTCTCTCCTCCCTCCCTCCCTCCCTCCCTCCCTCCATCCCTCCATCCATCTCCCATCCATCTATATCTATGTATCTATCCAGTGGTAGGATTCAAATTTTTACTACAAGTTCTGTGGCGTGGATTGGTGGGCGTGGCTTGATGGGCATGGCAGAAGGATACTGCAAAATTCCCATTCCCACCCCACCCCGCTTTCCAGCTCCATTCTCCTGCGCAGGGCAACAAAAGAAGACCCAGCCAATCAGCTGGGATTCAGGAGGCAGAGAATAGATGGGGGCAGAGCCAGTCAGAGGTGGTATTTTCTGGATCGCCAAAATTTCCACTACCGGTTCTCCAGAACTGGTCAGAACCTGCTGAATACCATCTGTCTGTCTGTCTGTCTGCCTGCCTGCCTGCCTGCCTGCCTGCCTGCCTATATTTCATGAGACACCTTAGACCCAGAAACTTTGCTCTAAGGAAGTCAAAAACTTTGCCCATGTATTTTCACATTGTCTACTACATGATGTTCTAAGAGGTGTCTTGCTCTCTCCTTTTATTTTCAAATTTGAGGGTTCTACAGATACATATGATCATTATTTTTAAGGGATGTTAACCCTTCAGACACATTTCAGTTTGCCAGATGCTGTTTCAAGCCTTATTACAGTACACATGTTTTTCCACTTAGACATGCTGTTCTGTTGTTTGATGATAATTTTTGGGGGGGGAAATGAGTTCTCTGTATCAACCTACCTTATTCCTTTTTTTATTTTATTTGTAATGCTGGTCAAGGAATGCCACAGAGAAATTTAATTTCATACATATTTACTCAGAGATAGATTTCACTGAACATGGTGGGTTTACTCTGAGATAAATGGCATAGGATTGTGACTGAAAAGTATCCTTTATTTCCAAAGATATTGAATTTCCCACTTGCTGATTTGGACATGCAAGCGCTTTTCTTAATGCATATTTGCCCAAACATCTGATGCACTTTGCTTGATGTAGTTCTGTATTTTAAGAAGCACACAACCCTTCATGATCTTTGTTCAGAAGCCCATAATTCAGAACAGAATCACTGCTGTTTCCTTTGTAGTTTCATTGCACATGGCCCATTCACCCATTCTGAGCTTTGAAAATGTTGTCAAACATGTCACTGATTAAAATATCACACAACAGCAAATATGTATGCATTTTTTGCATAAAGCTGGAAAATACATCTTGCAATGTACTTTGGGAGTCTGTGTGGTTGGCTTTCCCCCCACCCTTTTTGGAAATACTAAAAGCTGCCTGAGGCACTTGTGAGAATAGCTGGCAAGATGTCCTTGGGTTGAAAGACAAATGCTGGAATGAGAGATAGAAGCTTCTTTGTCAGTATTTTATTTCTACCTATCTGTCTATCATTTAAACTATGAAGCAGATTGTGTAATATTTCTTTCACTGACAAGTGATCCTGACAGGGCAGTCACTGTTTCACAGCAAAATGATTGCCTGGTTAATGTCAACAGTGTTACAAAGTGGAAAAAAAGCCAAGAAATGAACAATTTAGTTGGGGGCTTACAGTAACTGTGATCATACAGTGTAGCTTAAGGAGTCATTCCTTAGGATCCTGGGTCTTTCCATGCACTGGATGTAGGGGTATTCAATGAAAAAAAAAACAACCTGTTTATCAAGTTTGCAGTCTGCATTCCTTGAAAAAGTACAACATGTACTTTGGAGTGTGCAATATTTTCCTGACATCTCCAGCTTTTGAATTAGAAATGAAAAATAACTGCTAATAGTACATTGTGAAGAATAGGCCAATATTTATATTAAAAAATTAAAGATGTTTCCACCATCTCCTTCCTGAAAATTTTCATTGATGATGTTAATTAACTTTAAAAATGCAGTCCCTCCCCAATCCATGGCCTTAGTGGTCTAGGAAAGAGCTCTGGTCTATGACTATAATAAATTGAATTGAATTGAGTAGTCTAGGCATCAACTGAAAGTCGTTTAGTTATATCTGCGGAGTTTAACAATTAGGAAGACAGTCAAAACCCTAGTAGATTTCAGAGGGAAAAGTTTTACAATTATATGGCATTATATTGACTTTATATAATGCTATATAATTGTAGAAGTTTCTTCTCCCTGAAATCCATGTATGCTATTTTTTCAGTCTTTGCTTTTACTAAGTGAATTGGATAATTGTTTGCTCAAACAAGATTGATCTAAGGTTAGGATGGAGCAAAAGGGAGCAGATGCTTTGTTTACCCATGTTTCACAGGCATGAATTAACATTCAAATTCTTTCATTTCCAACTTTCCCCAGTATGTTTACTTTACTAAGTGTATAGCTCTGAATACTGTCAGTGGGTTGATTGGTGTTTGTAGATTGAATAGGCATCAAATATGCTTATTTAATGCGTAAGTATGCATTGAAGTATCATATACTCTCAGTGTTTCCCTTTCTCTCTTTGTATTTCTTTAGGTGTAGAAACCTTTGTGACACATTTGTTTAGATAGTATACAAAGTGGGATATCTGTCATTTCTAGGCTGTTAGCCTAGTTCTTGTCATTACATTTCAGATATTTATACAGATTATAAATTCCCCAAATAATGATCCCATGAAGATAGTGGATGAGGACTAAGGGGGAGGAGGCTAAATTACTTAAATGCTTGAGAGTAGGCTTCAAAGGTGACCATTGTATTGATCTTCAGATATTATACACTAGTAGTACACCACAAAGCAATATGATACCATTAGGCCCATTATGGTGAATGAGAGATCTCAGGGGTGTGTGTGTGTGTGTGTGTGTGAGAGATAACCATAGAATAGAATTATTTATTGATGCAAATGCTCTCAATGTACAGGTGAAACTCGAAAAATTAGAATATCATGCAAAAGTTCATTTATTTCCGTAATGCAACTTAAAAGGTGAAACTAATATATGAGATAGACTCATTACATGCAAAACAAGATAGGTCAAGCCATGATTTGTCATAATTGTGATGATTATGGCTTACAGCTCATGAAAACCCCAAATCCACAATCTCAGAAAATTAGAATATTGTGAAAAGGTGCAATATTCTAGGCTCAAAGTGTCCCACTCTAATCAGCTAATTAAGCATAACACCTGCAAAGGTTTCCTGAGCCTTTAAATGGTCTCTCAGTCTGGTTCAGTAGGAATCACAATCATGGGAAAGACTGCTGACCTGACAGTTGTGCAGAAAACCATCATTGACACCCTCCATAAGGAGGGAAAGCCTCAAAAGGTAATTGCAAAAGAAGTTGGATGTTCCCAAAGTGCTGTATCAAAGCACATTAATAGAAAGTTATGTGGAAGGGAAAATGTGGAAGAAAAAGGTGCACAAGCAGCAGGGATGACCGCAGCCTGGAGAGGATTGTCAGGAAAAGGCCATTCAAAGTGTTGGGGACTTTCACAAGGAGTGGACTGAGGCTGGAGTCAGTGCATCAAGAGCCACCACACACAGACAGATCCTGGACATGGGCTTCAAATGTCATCAGAAGCATCTTACCTGGGCTAAAGAAAAACAGACCTGGTCTGTTGCTCAGTAGTCCAAAGTCCTCTTTTCTGATGAGAGCAACTTTTGCATCTCATTTGGAAACCAAGGACCCAGAGTCTGGAGGAAGAATGGAGAGGCACACACTGCAAGATGCTTGAAGTCCAGTGTGAAGTTTCCATAGTCTGTGTTGATTTGGGGAGCCATCTGCTGGTATTGGTCCACTGTGCTTCGTTAAGTCCAGGGTCAATGCAGCCATCTACCAGGAGATTTTGGAGCACTTCATGCTTCCTTCTGCAGATGAGCTTTATGGGGATGCTGACTTCATTTTCCAGCAGGACTTGGCACCTGCCCATACTGCTAAAAGCACCAAAACCTGGTTCAATGACCGTGGGATTACTGTGCTTGATTGGCCAGCAAACTTGCCTGACCTGAATCCCATAGAGAATCTATGGGGCATTGCCAAGAGAAAGATGAGACATGAGACCAAACAATGCAGAAGAGCTGAAGGCTGCTATTGAAGCATCCTGGTCTTCCATAACATCTCAGCAGTGCCACAGGCTGATAGCTTCCATGCCACGCCACATTGAGGCAGTAATTGCTGCAAAAGGTGCCCAAACCAAGTACTGAGTACATATGCATGCTTATACTTTTCAGAGGTCCGATATTGTTCTATGTACAATCCTTGTTTTATTGATTGCATGTAATATTCTAATTTTCTGAGATTGTGGATTTGGGGTTTTCATGAGCTGTAAGCCATAATCATCACAATTATGACAAATCATGGCTTGAACTATCTTGTTTTGCATGTAATGAGTCTATCTCACATATTAGTTTCACCTTTTAAGTTGCATTATGGAAATAAATGAACTTTTGCATGATATTCTAATTTTTCGAGTTTCACCTGTACATATATCACCAGTGATATATCCATCAAGTTCAATTTAGAATTTAGGGTGATTTCAGAAAAACCATATAGGTTTTTGCAATAGTACTTTTACCATTATCATTTCCTTTTAATTTCCTAATCTACAGAATCTACAACCCCGCAATTTTGGATAGTCTCCCATTTGAGAGCTGATTAGTCCTGAATGTTTGGCTTTGAAATCCAGCAAGTTCAGCCAAGTGCTGCCATCTGCTGAGATGATTGCTTATGTAGCTAATCATAAATAATAGTGAATTACTGCAAGAATTTAATATTTGCAATTGCTTAAAGATTTTGTGCATGTACTCCAAAGCCTCAGGAATACTTAAAGAAATATCAACATAAGGCAGCAATGAATAAGTGAAGGAACCTTTCAATGCACACACAGAATATTTTTTTCACCTGAAAACAAATAATTCTGGGATTACAAGCTTCAGAAACTAGTGATAAACATGTTATTCATGTTCTTCCCATCAAGGGAAAGGCCTTGGGGACAGAATCTTCTCAACACACTTATTTGATTTAGTTCATTTGAATTAATTTTGGAGTGTGAATTCACTATCATCATGACATGCTTGAATTCGATGAGACATGTTTTCCAGGTTCTGCATGAAATTTAAGAACCCTCAAGAGATAAGATACTTAAGAATCAATAAGTTAATTTTTGTTAGTCCAGTATTTCTGGAATGTCTCTCTTGGTAAGTACCACCCTGTTCTTTAAAGTTTTGGATGGCTCTTACAAAAATAATATTATCTGCTTTATAGCCTTCTTAATTAATTTACTGGAATTACCTACCCTAGAAGTCATCAATGTAGACTTTTGCCAGTTCCTCAAGAAATATCTTTTTTTCAGTGAGGAAGATGATGATGGTTGCTGTTTCATAATGCAATTTTAAGTGCCCATTGTCATTTTTCCTGTATTTTATTGTAGCTCTTAAATCTCTGCATTTTATAATTATTATTACATACTAATTGCCTAAAAAGTAATAATACAATTACATAAATTGTAGTTTTTCAAGCTTTCTGCTAATTGTTTGTGTTGGCATCAACTTTAATCTGATACTGTTTTGAAGAATAAAGCAATTTTCAAGGATGCTAAAGTAATTTGATGAAACTACTCAAGGAAATGAATAGTTGAACATTCCTGTTAATATTATGAGATTGGTAGCACATGAGAGATGGGAAGGATCACCCTCACAGGAATGAATGAATTCTTTATTGGCCAACTGTGATTAGGCACACAAGGAATTTGGGTTGGTGCATGTGCTCCCAGTGTACATAAAAGAAAAGATACATTCATCAAGAATCATAAGCTACTACACTTAATATAGTCCTAGGGTACAAATAAACAATCAAATTATAGTAGGAAACAGTCAATATAAATCTTAAAGATACAAGCAACAAAGTTACAGTCATACAATCACAAGTGGGAGAGGATGGGTGATGGGAACAATGAGAGGATTAATAATAATAGTAATGCAGACTTAGTAAATAGTTGGACAGTGCTGAGGGAATTATTTGTTTATCAAAGTGATGGCGTTCAGGAAAAAACCTGTTCTTGTGTCTAATTGTTCTGGTGTTCAATGCTCTATGATGTTGTTTTGAGGGCAGGAGTCGAAACAGTTTATGTCCAGGATATGAGGGGTCTGTAATTACTTTCACAGCCCTCTTTTTGACTCGTGCAGTGAACAGGTCCTCAATGGAAGGCAGGTTGGTAGTAATTGTTTTTTCTGCAGTCCTAGTTATTCTCTGAAGTCTGTGTCTGTCCTGTTGGGTTGCAGAACCAAACCAGACAGTTATAGAGGTGCAGATGACAGACTCAGTAATTCCTCTATAGAATTATCCCCACATCATGGGGATCCATATATAGTATAATCAACATTCCTCGTAAGTATTGTGTTAGGGAGATTTGAGATGATCAATTCATACTGATATCATGAGATACATGCAGCCGTGATGTTTAGTCAATTAATAGTAGTACTATTGTAGTAATAATTGTAAAGGCCCTATTAGTAAGTATTTCCAACATTAACTGGGATAGAAAATTTTTTTTTCAAAAAAATCTATATCACTCTCATCACAATATTTATCAAAGAAATAAGTCCCACTGATTTACTTAAAGTAGGCCATAACGTGGAACAACTTAATGTTCTTCTGCAAATAGCATATTTGTTTACTTATTGTGTTGGTGAAGCAAATATAGACTCATTGCAATTTGTAATAAAGATATGGTAGCTTACAATATAAGCTGTTGTACATGCCAGGTTATCTTTCTCTTGCCTATAGGCTCATTTATCTCAAGGGTAAAAAGAAAAAAAAACAGTTTTATAGTTCTTTGCTTTTAAAATTAGTCCTTCAAGGGTCAGAAGGTGCATGGCAGTAACACAGTGATATAAACAGAGAGGTGGTCCAGAAATGTCATCTTGCTTTTTTCCAAAAAGTTCTCAGTTGCTAATTTGTTTTACTTGGTTTTAGTAGAGATTCAGAACATATATTTTCATGAAAGGTTTAAAAAAAAGCAGCACTGAAGATTACAGATTTTCCTTGAATTTTGGTGATGTAAGCTTTGGTTACCCACCTTGGATTCCATTGACATGCTATCCATGGTGGGATTCATTTTTTTTACTACCAGTTCTGTGGGCGTGGCTAGGTGGGCATGGCAAGATGGTCATGTGACTGGGTGGACATGGCTGTGTGGTCATATGACTGGAGGATCAAAAGTCTTTTTTCTTTTGCCAGATAAAATCTGTCATCAATCTATTCAAATTGTCAAAAAAAATTTTCTAGCTTTATGGGGCATTGTGAAAAAGAAATAACAATTTAGGTAAAATGTTCATCTTTATTGCAGCTATTCTTCCCATAAAAGATAAGTTTATTTTATCCCATTTTTTCAAACCTTCAGATATTCATTTTATTAATGGGTCATAATTATCTTTTTTAATGTTGTATATTTTGCTGAAATTATAATTCCCAAGTATTGTATCTGGCAAAAGAAAAAACCCAGAGTGAAACTAAAGTTATTGCAAGATGCTATGGAAAGAGGATTTGGCCTCCCCGACTGGGAGTTGTACTACAGAGCTGCAATACTAACGTGGATTAAAGACTGGATTAATCATAGAAATAAAAGAATACTAATATTAGAAGGGTACAACTTGCAGTCGGGGTGGCATACCTTCCTCTGGCAGGATAACTTAAAGGGATACAGTTATGTGCAAAAACATAAAGTTAGACAGACTCTCTTAAATACATGGTACAAAATTAAAAGACAAATGTACATAGAAACACCTATTTGGCTATCATCATTGGAAGCACTAATGCACCCGCACCTATTGCAACAGGGAAAAATCATTACGTATGAGGAGTTGTTGAATGACAAGGGGGAATTACAAACTAGACAAGAATTGAAAGACCAGGGAATTGAGGTGGAATGGTGGGCCTATTTGCAACTCCAATCTAAATACTTAAAAGACAACAAAGAATGGGGTATTAGCAGAAAGAGAACAGAATTGGATGAAATTTTATTAGGACCTGAGGAGAAGATGATAAAAAAATATATCAAGTTCTATTAGATTATAAATTGGAAGAAGAAAAAGTAAAAGGAACGATGGTGGTATGGATAAATTTTTTTGGCTATAACATAAATTTAGATGATAGGCAAAAAAATTTGGACTAGAAACAAAAAAATGACTTTAGCAATACATTTTAAAGAAAATTTATACAAATTATTTTATAGATTTATTTATTTATATTTATTTATCTATTTATTAGTTCGACTTGTATGCCGCCCCCTCTCCAAAAGGACTCGGGGCGGCTCACAGCTAAAAATACAACAATAAATAAATTACCTAAAACATATTAAACAATTACAAGCCAATTGGAATTAAAACCCCAAAGTTAAAATAAACAAACCCCAGAGGGTCAGCACAGCCCAGATTGTAAAAATAGCCAGGTTTTTAACTCGTGGCAGAAGGTGCGGAGATCGGGAGCCAGCTGGAGCTTCGGTGGAAGAAGATTCCATAAAGTGGGAGCCGCCACAGAGTAGGCCCTCCCCTGGGTCACCGCCAAGCGACATTGAGTCGCAGAAGGCACCCGAGGAGACCCGTCTGTGCCCATACAGGGTGGTTGGTATTTGATGCTGGGAGGAGTCATTCTCGTAAATATCCTGGACCCATGCCATGTAGGACTTTGAATGTTAACACCAAAACCTTGAATCTCACCCAGAGGGCAACCGGAAGCCAATGCAGGCCACGCAGGAGGGTGTAATATGGGAGTATCGGGAAGCTCCCATCACTACCTGCGCAGCCACATTCTGCACCAGCTGAAGCCTCCGAGTGGTATGCAAGGGCAGTCCTAAATAGAGATGTTACAGTAGTCGAGTCAGGAGATAACGAGCGCCTGAGTGATCATGTGCAGGGCATCTTGGTCCAGATATGGGCGCAACTGGCGAACCAGCCGGATCTGGGCAAAGGCCCCCCTGGCCACAGCCCCCACCTGCTCCTCCAATTTGAGCCGTGAGTCCAGGAGGACCCCCAGATTCTGTGCCCTGTCCACGGGGGCAACACCTCCTCCCCCATGACCAATGATGGAACCTCCAAACTGGACCGAGATGTCGGTATGCACAACCACTCTGTCTTGGCTGGATTGAGTCGAAGCATGTTCCTGTCCATCCAGATCCGCACCGCTTCCAAGCGGAGAGAGCATCACTAATGTGGCCCGGAGTGGAGATGTATAACTGCATATCATCAGCATACTGATGATAGCTCACCCCAAAGCCACGGATGATCTCACCCAGCAGCTTCATATAAATGTTGAACAAGAGAGGCGAGAGGACCAACCCCTGGGGTACCCCACAAGTGAAAAACCTCGGAGTCGACCTCTGCCCCCTGCCAACACTGTTTGCGAGCATCCCGAGAGGTAGGAGGAGAACCACTGTAAAACAGTGCCTCCCACTCCCAACCCCCGAGACACGCAACAGGATACCATGGTCGATGGTATCAAAAGCCACTGAGAGATCTAACAGGACCAGGACAGAGGAAAATCCCCTGTCCAGAGCCCTAGAGAGATCATCAATCAGCGTGACCAATGCTGTCTCCGTGCTGTACCCGGGTTGGAAGCCCAATTGGTATGGATCCAGGTAGTCCGCTTCCTCCAGGAAAAGTGGCAATTGCTGTGCCACCACACTCTCAATAACCTTCGCTAAAAAGCAAAGGTTGGAGACCGGACGAAAGTTGTTCAACACGGCTGGGTCCAGGGCAGGCTTCTTCAGAAGGGGCCTCACCACAGCCTCTTTCAAAGCGGCAGGGAACAGCTCCTCCCTTAACGAAGCGTTGACCACTGCCCGGAGCCAGCCGCACGTGATCTCCCTGGAAGCATAAACCAACCAGGAAGGGCACGGGTCCAATAAACATGTGGTGGAGCTCAGCCGCTGCATGATCCTGTCCACTTCATCCTCAGAAACAGGATCGAACTCAGTCCAGATTACATTAGCCAGACCACTCGCATCCCCTTCCTCAGACCACTGCAAGTCCGAGCGCAACCCTTCCCGGATCCGAGCGATTTTATCCTGCAGATACAGACCAAATTCCTCAGCTCTGCCCCACAGAGGGTCACCACCTCCCCAACTGTAAGAGGGAATGGGCAACCCAAACAGGGCAGCTGGGCGATTATCTGCAGATGCTATGAGGGCGGAGAAATAAGACCTCCTCATTGCCCCCACAGCTACCAGGTAAGTCCTAATATGGGCTCTTAACTGGGCTTGGTCAGATCCGGAGCGGGTCGCCCTCCACCTACTCTCTAGTCCCCTTCTACAACTCTTCATCCCCCAGAGCTCCTTGGTGTACCAGGGGGCTGACCGGGATCTGCGCTGAGTAAGGGGATGCATGGGGACAACCCTGTCAAGAGCCCCCGCGGCTGACTGTTGCCAGGTAGCCGCAAGGACCTCGGCAGGGCTGTGGGTGAGGGATGCAGGAAAAAACCCCAGTTCTGCCTGGAACCTCTCAGGGTCCATCAGGCACCTGGGGCGGAACCATCTAAGTGGCTCCTCATCCCAGCGGTGTGGGGTGGCTTGATGGAAGACCAGCCGTAGGAGATAGTGGTCTGACCATGGAACGGGATGGCATATACCTCCATCAAGATTGACAAAAATAAATTCTAAACTTTCTCCCACCTGCTGGAAATGTAATAAAGAGAGAAGAACCTATTATCATCTATGGTGGAGTTGCAAAGAGGCCCCAAAATATTGGCAAAAAGTATGTAAAAGGATGGAAGAAATGTGCGAAGTTGAAATATATTTCAGACCTGAATTCTTCCTGTTAGGAATCAATTCTAGGACATATGTTAAAGAAAGCATGTATTTGATGATCCATATAATCACTGCAGCGAGGATGGCATACGCACAGAAATGGAAAAACGAAGACACTCCAAGCGAAGCCGAAATATTGAGAAAAATCACACCATGTGCAGAAATGGACAAATTAACAAAAGAACTGAAAAATAAGGAAGACACAGACTATTATAAAATATGGGACAAATTCTACGGTTGGTTAGAGAAGAAGAAGAACCAGCAATATTTTGAATGATTGAAATAAACATAGGAGTATATAGAGGGGAAGCACATAATCTTAATATTGGACTTAGCGATTGAAGGACAGTGAGGAAAGCGAGGATAACTGTACCATGTTCAGTGTGTAGTGTTTATTTGTTTGTGTTTGTGTTTGTGTTTGTGTACTTAGCAAATAAAAATTATTTTTAAAAAAAGTCTTTTTTCTTTTTCCATGCCCCATTTTTGGCCTAGTGGGCCTCAGGGAAACCTCCTGGAAACAAAAATGGGGTTTGGGGGAGCCATGCAGCCCCCACCACACCCTGTTTTTGGCCTAGTGGGCCTCAGGGAAGCCTCCTGGGTGCTGAAAAAAGAAGTATTTTGAAGCCTTCTGAGGTAAGTAGAATAGCAAGGGAGGGATCAGCTGTGCCGCACAATTTACATTAGCTAGAAAGCAAGAAATCTGACGATTTCCTGCTTTCTAGCTAATCTAAATCACGCGAAACAGCTGATCATCATTCAGCAGATCATCAGAAATACCAGTTAGGCTGAACCACTAGCATTTATTTTACTACCGGTTCGCCTGAACCGGTAGCATTTTTTTTACTATTGGTTCAGGTGAACTGGGCTGAAACGGCAGCATTTCACCTCTGCATGCTATCATCATCTTCTGCATTCTCCTGTCTTGATCTCATGGTTTATAAACTCATGGTTTATAATCAAAAACTAGTTATTACATAGTATGTTGATGTGATGACTTATGAGGACAGAGACAAATCTAAAGAGACAGGATTGTGTGTACTTCATGCAAACTTTCTGCACTTATTCCTTAAGTATCCTGATTTCAGTGTTAGCTGATTAATAATCTGCTTTATAACTAATTTAATCAACTGCATTTCAATGTTTGTGCACATTACCAAAATCCTTCTTAGTATGCAGAAGAAAGTGTAGGGTAATATGCAATTTAATAATCATAACACATTGTTTCAAGACAAAGCCACCTTTAATTGTTTCTTTTTCATTCCATTTTTCTTGATGCATATGAGAATCAAAATAACTTCAAAAAACAAACAAATGTGTCTTAACTTGCAGTTCTGCTGATTAGCATTTGCCCTCACCAAATAAACAACAAAAGCTTGAGTTAATTAATCTACTGTTTTATCCAATTAAAGCTTGCAGCTCTAATAAATACTCTTAGTACTGTATTAAAGGACTCAACATTTGCTATTTGTTCCAAAGGCAATACAGGGTTGGCAGGAAAAGCTCAATGACATCAGCTGTCAAATGGATGAAAGAAGATTAAAAAAAACTGTTAAGGAATTAAATCCATTCCATAAATTCTGCATTTAAAAAAAAGGCTCCCAGAAGATGCATCCTGCATACAATTTTGTCTTTCAGAAATAAATTTTCCTACAAAGTGTTAGAGGTTTGAAGGAAGTAAATATTGATTTGGGTGACCATTCAGTGCATCTTTGGAGAAAGGAGGGGAAGATGGACTGCTTACTATTCTCAAATTCTTCGTTTCCAAACCAGTTCTCAGAGTTTCTTGTTTATGGACTAAGCTCAGTAATAAACAACTTCAAGAAACTGTTAGATCAGGACATAACACAATTCAGGACCTTACAAACCCATGATGAAATGCTATTTCTCAAGTCAGCACTGAAGGATCAGGAAAGCAAAACAAATTCCTGTTACCAAACCAAAGGCTTACATGCAATGCTGTTACAAAACTCTACATACTGTCAGGTCCCAATCCTCATCTCATTCAGAAGACAAATTCTCCCAGAGAGGTATGACCAGAAGAAAATAAAAGTACTGAATCACCAGAACTGGAAAAAGAAATGGATTATCCAGTATTTTGTCTTGGAAATAACTATTATAAAAACAATGGAAGCATCCAGTCTTGTAGCATTTTCTTTTAATTCAGTAGTAGATTTCACATTCTTAATATCTAATAATGGAAGTGGGTATAATGTTGTAGCACAGGTAGGTGGGCATACAACAACAATTAAAGAAAAGAGTTAATTAGTAATTTGGATGGAGGGATTTCAACTGCTGCCCTTTTCTCATCAATCAGAACCTTATAAATGGTTGAGTCTATTGTAGATCACCCATAGACCTGATATTTGTCCATCCCTGGATGATGGAGGAGGAGGAAGAGGAGGGAGGAAGGAGGGATGGAGGAGGAGAAAGCACTTGGGCCACAATGATCAGAACAGATTTTTTTCTGTGTAGATCCAGAATTCTGTCTATAAAGTATCTGTAGCAGAATAGTTATTCAACCCTGCTCCTAAATTAAGACCTCCCAGCAAAAGTCAAAGACTATTTTGAACAGCACAGGTATATGCTCTTTTGTGTTTTGATTGATGAATTCTCTGGACCCAAAAGATTGAACATTGGTATGAAAGTTACAATTGAGATTAAGTCTGTACAAATTCTTCAAAAGAAGTAGAAACCTGTATGAAGTACCTTTCTTCAAATCATTCAGAAGCCACATCTTTTTCCATACTTCTATAACTTTGAAAACTATTCTGCACCTGTATACATAGCTGCTCTATTTAGCATATTTCTTAGCAAAACAGGCTATGCACACAGGTGCATGCCAAGACAGCCAGGAAAAGCCTCCACAGCTGCTTTTATCTTCCAAAGCACCTCCTCTGAATGTTATTTTTTTTCAAGGAATATGAACATTTTAGGCTAGGATTAAAAATAGGCCTTGTGAATCTGTCTATTCGTATTCAAAATTCATGACTCAATTTGAGTTGGTGAATTGAGATTTAAAGGCAAATCAGTTTGATCAGATCTGTTTTGATATTTAATTTGGGGGTGTCCATATGTGTTAAGGGGAATTATTGAAAAGGCTGCTATATCTGCTACACTTGTGACCAATGCAATGAATATAGCAGGGATGATAGAATGCTTTTCAAGTTTGAACTGTTCATTTTCAAGGGTTTTACAGGAATAAATTGTTGAAATAAATGGTTGAAATATTCTTCCTGCATCTGCAGAGATGTTTGAAATACTATTGCAGTTTCCAGCAAAAATCTACATTGTCTTTTAATTTTCCACTTACTTTTCTAAAACTTGGCCTGATTCTGAAAAACAACCCTTGATTTGTTGTCCTTTTGCTGTTTTTTTCAGGGGTTATCTGTGTTGTTAGGATGTTGGCATAGCTAGTTGGCAAATTTGACCTTTTTAAGGGGGAAAAAAATCTCACCATTGGCTTTGTGGAATATTACAGTTGACAGAGAACCCTGAGTAACTATGCATCTTTTGGATATTACACAAAAGAATGATCAATAACCCTTATTAGTGATACCATTTTCTGTCTCTGATAGCTAATTTTTACCAGCTGAAGGGAGAGTTGGCATAACTGGTTGATAAGTTACATCTATTTTCCCATGAAAACCTTTCTCAAAAGCAAAGTCTGCCAAGAAAAGTGCTTGCTGGCAATATTCTACTTCAGTTAATTAGCATACAGAGCACAGCCAATCTAACTTAGTATGATGTAATGCCATGGAGATAGGCAGTCTATAGAGAAAGAAGATGGAATAGATAAAGTAATAATGGTAGTTCTCTCTCTCTCTCTCTCTCTCTCTCTCTCTCTCTCTCTCTCTCACACACACACACACACACACACACACACACAATTTTCTTAAAAATAATAACCATTTAGGCCAATTCCTCTAAGTCAGGGGTGTTAAATTCGTGGCATCACGGTGGCATCACATGATGTATCAGGACTTTTTTCTCCTTTGCTAAACTGGGTGGGGCAGAGCTAGCACGTGACACATTTGGCCCACGGGCCACGAGTTTGACACTCCTGCTCTAAGTCCTGATCTTGATCTCATTTATTCTCTGGCAAGAGACTTGCATTTGCCCCAAAGGTTGAACCAACAAGCAGGTCAGCCTTGAGCCCATTTTCAAAGAACGGAACTACTTTGAGCCCATTAAAAAAAAAATGGAACTACTTTGAGCTCCCAGCTGCGCTGGCAGGACTAGCATAATAATTTCCTTCCCAGCACAGGAAAAGATAGTAAAGTTAAGGCTGACACCATCCCAAAAGAGTTTTAATGTCACCATCTGAGAATTTATCACATTGTTCAATCCTTCTCAACATTTCCATATATAGAGGTAGAGCTGAAATAGCATATGTTGCCTGTAACACCCCAGAAACAGGAGAAAAACCCCTGAATCTGTGGAATATTTCAGAAAACTATAAAGCAATTCAAAGCTGCTTGGCTTGAGTTACTGCTTTAAAGGAAAAAACTCTGCTTCAGTTAACAAATTTGTCTTGCTTCATCAATCTGAAACATTGCTTTGAAGCTTTGTATAACTCCAAAAACTGTGAACTGAAGATTTTGAGAAAATTTCTGAGATTTTCTTTTTCAAATCATCCTTAAAAAGTTCCAATTTTTCTCAGAACTTTCTCTAAATTTATATTTACTTAATCTGATGGCTGTTGGAAAGAAGGTGGCCAAAAACAGTAAATAACCAAATAAATGGAAGTGCTGTAGCATGTTGGAATTTTGTGGTAAATGAACAAAGTTTTGCCATATTTTGAGTAAAATGGAAAGGCCAGTAAATCTGGTTTTACATATATGTACTTTATGTGAACACTGGTTCACATAAATATCTATATTCTTATTCAAATAAATTCTTGTTGAGATCTTGTCACTCAATGCAGCAAGACCAAGAAATGAAGAGATGTATACAAGCAGAAACAAAGTTAACAGACAAAAGATTATCATATGCAATCCTGATACATTACTGTATGCAATTTGACCCTCACAAGTAGAAGGAAACTTATGCAAAGAAATATTGGGAATTGTTCCATAGGAGGTAATATCCAGGGCTTTGTTTGCTCCCATTTTAAGGATAATTAGGACAAATAAACATTATGAGCCTGGGAAAAAAATAGTCCTGCTGCAACAAAGTTTCCACCCAGTCTAACATTTTGTTTCAATGCATACTTCCAGAAATCCCATAAGGAAGATAATTATGGTAATTGTCCCCTCCTGCTATGATTTAAATGAGCATTGCTTAGTGACATGTTGACTCTGAATTGTGACTTACTGGTACTCAGTATTTCTCTGCTTCTAGTTTACTTATAACTGCAACCTCAAAGCAACTTCTACTTTATGTTTTCTCCCCTAAGAGTTCATCTGTGCAAAATATAAGCATGTAGGGAAGTAGTTTAGCCTATTTCCCTTAATTAGAACACCTAAAGAGAACTCCCATATACACAGAAATAGAGATAGGAGCCATCTAAAGAAGTTGCAATAAACAGGGGGATCAGTAGGTGGTAGAATATGGTACCACAAGATTTCCACCAATACATATTTATTCTATATGAATAATATGTGAAAAGACCTTAAACCACAGGAGTCTAACCTTTTGGTTTGCCTGGAATACATTCAGTGAAGAGGAATTGTCTTGGGCACAAAAAAAATGATATAGTTAATTATATGAATAACAACCTTCCTTTATTTTTTATATTTATTATACATTATGGGATGGCCTAGGGCCACATATGGTCTGTGGGCCAAGGACTGGACATGCCTGCCTTAAACAAAATGCTTTTAGGCAACAAGAGATATACAGTGAAATGACATAGATTGGATTAACTAAATATTAGAAGGAAGAGTAGAAAAAGTCAAGCAATTTTATTCACATCTACCTTTGACCTTAAAATGATATTAGTATTCTCTACTACTCTGTATTCTGGGAGGATCCACAATAAATATTCTTGAATCAACAGCAGATGTCAAAAATAACTTATAGTAGCTCCTGAAAAATCCAAAAAAAAAAAAACATTCTGCTTTGATGGCTATCTTTGCTTTATCAAGGTTTTTAAAATACATCCATCAGCCTGACAAATGGAGGTCTGATTTCTGCTGTATTTTCTTTTTTCGTTATATATGGAAGATGAGGATCATAAAGTTTAACTACAGGGCTCTATTAAAAAAAAAAGCCGGATCAGCTGCCATTGAAGAGTTGTATTTCTAAGCATTAATACATGTAAGAAAAGAAGCTAAATCCTAAAATGTGTGTCTGTGTGTCTGTAAGTAGTTTAGTATTTATGGTCACTGACTCTGAGCTACTGCTGCAACGGCCCTGTAACGGTGAGAACTAATCATGTGCAACAATTCATGGTCTTAGGCCTTCAGTGGAGTGATCTGCAGAAGAATGATTGCTTTGCATGGTGTCCTGTGTTTCAAATGATCAGGGAATAAGAAAAGTTCTTTGCTTCAGATTTCACAAAATTGTGGCTAATAGCAATAGCACTCCTTATATACCACTTGACAGTGCTTTACAGCCCTCTATAAGTGGTTTACAGAGTCAGCATATTGACCCCAACAATCTGGGTCCTCATTTTACTGACCTTGGAAGGATGGAAGACTGAGTCAACCTTGAATCACTCAGAATCGAGCTCCTGGAGTGAGCTGCAATTAGCTTGCAGTACTGCATTCTAACCACTGTGCCACCATGGCTCCTAATGCAGCATACAATGTGAAAATAAAAGGAGAAACTCCATTCCTGCACAAAGCAGCTCCTCTTAGGATGTAAAGAGTGGGTGCAAGGTCAATATGCCTCTTTGGGAAAGCATATTGCCCACACATCTGACCCATGATTTGCATGTGGTCCCTGTTATTTCTCTCCCCAGAGTTTATGCCTGAGTTTCAACAGCAAGAGCTGAGAGAGATTCACCATTTATTTTTAACAGGAAATCTCCCTAGAAATCCTGGAATCATTACTGGTTCCAGGGAGATCAGTTGCCTACCCTACACAGGAGAAGAACCATCCCTGAGCTGCTGAAAGATAACTTTTTTTAAAAAAAAATTCATATTTATATGCCGCCCTTCTCCGGAGACTCAGGGCGGCTTACAATTTTTGGAGCGCAACCCAATGCGCTCAGCAATAGCCTTCATTCCATTGTATATGCCTGCTTATTACTAAGCGGCATTTTTACAAAGTCAGCTTATTGCCCCCAACAATCTTGGGTCCTCAATTTACCTACCCCGAGAGGATGGAAGGCTGAGTCAACCTTGAGCCTGGTGGGATTCGAGCCTGCACTAATTGCAGGCAGCTGGAACTTAAGTGCTAGGCATTTAACAGCCTACACCACCAAGGCCCGTTTTAGCTTTATTTTGTGTATTTTCAATTAAAAACCCATATTAAAAATCACATTCTTAATTTCATTCAATAGGTTTCTTCTTAGTGTACATATTTCTCATGACTTTCAAAGAGAGATTTTTAAATGTATGCTGATATGTTTAAATGCTAAAATTATGAAAGAAAATGTGATGGTTCCAATCTACCTGTTGGGTTGCACCCAAAAAGTACAGGTGAGGGATAACTCTTTTTATATACATATACTCAAACATCTGCAGTGGCTTTATTTTTTGGTAGCACTGTATGCAGGGGTGGGATTCAAAATTTTTAACAACCATTTCTGTGGACGTGGCTAGGTGGGTGTGGCTAGGTGGGCATGGCCATGTGACTGGGTGGGCATGGCTTCGTTTTTGCAGCCCCCCCCCATTTTTGGGCCTCCTGGGCCTCAGGGAAGCCTCCTGGGTGAAGCAGTAAGACAGCGAGGGGGATCCCGGAACAGCTGATCATTGGAACAGCTGATCGTTGGGAGGGGAGAAAAAGAAATACTTTAAGGAGTGACTGGGCAGGGGAGAATGCAGTCAGTGATGTTCGGCATGTGCAATAAGGACTTACTGGGTGGGAAGGGGAGGGGCGGACAGAGAAGGTGGGCCAGCCAGGGGCACGATTTGCCAGTTCTCTGAACTATGCAGATTCATAACAAACCGTTTCTATAGAACTGGTCTGAACCAGTAGAATCCCACCCCTGACTGTATGAAATAGCATGTACAGATAGATTGAGTTACGATCTTTTATTTAATGACCATTCCAAGTTACAACAGTGCTGGAAAAAGTGACTTTTATTATTTATTTATACATTTTCTCTTTGCATACTTAAGTGCTTCGTGAACGGCATGTTGTCTGAGTTAATTTGCTTACATAATACTATTTTTCCAGTTCCTAGCTTTTACCTCTGTGTCTAGCCATATGTAAAACAAGTCCCATGTTCGAGAATAGTTTGTGTCTTCTTTTTCTTTTATCTTCAGTGTCAGTCTGTCCATTTCTGCACAATCTAATATTGTTTTTTTTTATCATTGCTTCTTCTGTAGGTGTTTTCTCATTTTTCCAGTGCTGTGCAAATACAATTCTTGCTGCTGTCAAGACATGAAATATTAAATATACATTCTCTTCCTCACATTTTTATCTGGCATTATGCCTAACAAAAATAAGTGGGGGACAACTCTTGTTGACCTACAATCTCCCCCAAACAAAGGCAGTTGAACTAAAATATACAATTTAAATTCCTTTTTTTCCTGCAGAACAAAATGCTGAGGATGTGGAGGAGGATTCTTATTCTTGGGAAATAGTGTTATAAATTACATGTAATTTTGTCTTGTCCCTGCTCACTTCTTTATTTTGATCCCCACTGTGCAAACTAAATACCAATTGGTATTATTGAGCATAATCTTAATGCCCGTCTGCTTTAAAGGTATACAGAGAGAACCTTATTTAACAATCACAGTTGGGATCAGCCACTAAGTAGTGAGGTTGTTAAGCAAGACATCATGTGATTGCAATGGGCCTTCAACCTTATTCCTTTCATGATCATGATGTGAATCACCTATGGTTGTTAAGTGAGACATCATATGACTGTAACTTGCAATTTTACTGGCAACGTCTCCCTTGACTGGTCATTGGAAGCTGGCTGTGAAACACACAAATGATGATCCTAACTGTGGGATGCTGAAATGCTCATAAACATCTGCTGGTTGGGAAGTGTCTGAATCTCAATCACAATGACCATGGGGATGCTGCAATGATTGAAAGTAGGGGACTGAACATAAAGTTAAAGTATCTAAACAGGCAGTCACCTGTAGTATGTTCCAGTACACATATGCAGATATGCAGTGTCCATTGTTGGTTTAGGCACAGGGTTATGAAGTTAGATCATTGTTTTTGAAATGATGGTTTGTTCAGCTCCTTTTTTGCATATATTTGCTCCCTTAGACATCCCCTTTCTTCACGGCTCTGTCAGCCTCCAAAAAAACGGCTTGTTTACTCTCTATTGATGCTATTCAGTGTTGCATCAACATGATCTTTTTTTAGCATCAGCTTCTTACAAGAGTATAATGTATAATGTTCCTGAGTATAATGTTCCTGATTGTTATGCATTATAATCAAAGAGAGCAAGAGTTTGCCTTGCATACTAATAAATAAAGCACATCTCATCCATGATTTCTGAATGTGGTTAGATACTTTTGCTGCTGTATAAGGGTTATCCATAAAGCAGGCCACTAACAGCATCACTCACAAAATTATATTGCCTTCCCTATATCCTCTCACATTCTGCTACATTTTGGAAGAGACATTTGAGTTTTCTTCATTTGCATAAAAAGTAGAAGTTGAAATCCTTCTTGCTTATTTCTCCCAGGAGCCTGCTGCTTGAAAGAGGGAATATTACATTCATAGAAAATATCTGTTTATTCCCGTCGTCTCCCCTCTGAAATCTTTCCTGCAAATTATGAAGCAGACTATATAAAGTTCCATGGGATGGCATGTCTTAACGTATAGTGCTTCAGAAAGTATTTCCATCCACCATTTTCCCCTCTCCATCTGATCTTTTCCTGGCTCACATGAGGGAAAAAAAAACATATTTTACTATGTAGCTCAGCTGCTTAGTTCTCTGGCAGATGTGCTTTGTTGTGTTATGACAAAGTCTTGTTTTATGAAAAGGTTTTAATCCAGAAAACAGCTGGCAGGAGCCCCATAAGGCCTGCTATTATGCTAGTCAGAGCTCAACCTCCTTAGAAATATATATTCCCAAGTGATGCTAAACTCCTGGATCTGAATTTGCATTATACTTTCCCACCATATTTCCAATATAATATCAGTATGAGTGCACCGAGTTTTGAAGATATGGCTATCCACTACCAAGGATAAGTTCAGTATAGTTTTCCATAATTGGAAAGTACAATTTTGACAGTATCATATCAAAATCTAAGAAATTAGACAATTCATATATGTTGCTTCAG
The DNA here is from genome assembly GCA_009733165.1 of Naja naja. Taxonomy (NCBI): domain Eukaryota; kingdom Metazoa; phylum Chordata; class Lepidosauria; order Squamata; family Elapidae; genus Naja; species Naja naja. The sequence continues at coordinate 136,557,067 of CM019150.1, read as the reverse complement.
TAGCAGCAGCAAATACATGTACCTGTTTTGCCATGTTCCTACTGTGTTCTGGCTTCCTGTCCTCTCTACAAGTTTTCTGTGTGAAGAATAAGATGTTCTGAGATTTCACTTTCCCTAAATACATTTGACAGTTCAATATGCTCAGCACAATCAAAACCCTTTCTATAGTCAATGAAGCACCTATTTACACATTCTCCATATCCTTCTCCTCAGTTGCCCAATGCATCAGCAATAATGTATGTTGTTCTTTGGCCTTTTCTAAAACCACTTTGAACATCTGGCAACTCCCTTTCACAGTAGGATTTTAATCTGCATTGGATTATGCTAAACATATTTTGCCAGAATGTCAAATGAAATAATATGATAGATAATTTGCACATTTAATTTAGTTAAATCTCCTTATAATTGTTTATTATGAATGAAAATTAAAACTCCCAATGTACAGAAATTAAAAGATGAATTTCACAATTGCTTGGAATGTTTTAAACAAACAAACCACTGTTCAATGACTGGAATATGATTGCTTTTTCTTAGAAAAATTGCTGTCAATAAACCCAGGTACACTGATTTTTTTTTCCTCCTTAGCTTCTCATGAAACCCTATCTGATTCTCGCAGAACTCCAGTGTTCACAGAACACCATTTGAGAAACCCTGCTGTAACGTATTTTGGAAAATTACATTCCTCTATACAGAATTTTAGTATACTCCTTCCACCTGAATATACCTAACAATTTACCCCAATCTTGGGATTCACACATGCTTGAGTCATTAGTCCACCATTTCCTTTCTGGCTTTTTCATTTATTTTCAGCATAGCTTTCATATTCATAGATCACTTCTAAGTGCTGCTAAGACACACATTTTAGAATGCATTGCTCCCAAAAGTACATTTTATTTTTCAGAGAATGCATACAATAGTCATAAAAGGGTGAATACTAAAGCAGAACTACATTTCAGTATTTGTAATGTTTCCGGAAATGCAGCTTACAAAAGTTTATTCCAAAATAGCACCTGAATGAACTTTCCCCCTCTTTTATTCTAAACATGTAGTTGTAGCATGAGCCATTTCTTAAATACAGACCTCCATATAAAACTCTTCCAACTACCCCCACCCCCCAGTGGTGGGATTCAATTTTTTTTACTACCAGTTCTGTGGGTGTGGCTTGGTGAGCATGGTAGGGGAAGGTTACTGCAAAATCCCATTCCCTCCCCACCCCACTAACCTGCTTTCTAGCTCTGTTCTCCTGTGCAGGGCAACAAAAGAAGACCCAGCCAATCAGCTGGGACTCAGGAGGCAGAGAATAAATGGGGGCAGAGCCAGTCAGAGGTGGTATTTGCCAATTCTCTGAACTACTCAAAATCTCCACTACTGCTTCTCCAGAACTGGTCAGAACCTGCTGAATACCACCTCTGCCCCCCCCAAATGGTGTTTATCAGAGTTGAGAAGAACAAACTATCCATTTTGGAGGGAAGGGGAGGTTAAATGAACACTTTGTCATATTAAATGGTCAGATTTGCTCACCCACATCCAGGCAGCTGCTGGAAAAATCTAATGAACTGGCAGTGATGCAACTAATTAGGCCAAATAGGTCTGGATAGCTGGAAGCATTATGATTACAAATGGCATTGCAATTTCCAAATGAGACATATATTCACTCTTCATTTCACTATAATTATTTTTACATTTCTTATAATCTATACTGTAGTCTTCAAGATAGACTATAGGAAATCCTAAGGGTTTGTTTTATGGCATAATGGAAGTCAAATACCATAAAGCCAAATAAGAATAATGACAGAGTTTCTTGTTGCCAGCACATTTGGGATTGCATATCTTGTTCAATTCTAATGTAATGTTTTGGGAAGGTGTTTGTTTGTTTGTTTGTTTGTTTGTGTGTGTACCAAGGTCAATGAATGAATCATTGTTGTAGAACAACAAGCCACAGTTTGAAAATATTTCTGCATGTTTATATTTCACATATAAAACGACCTTAGAGAAATTAAGAAAATGCACATTACAGTAAAAGAGACAGAGAGGCTTAAAATAAATACAAACATCCATCAGGTCTCAAGATCTTAAATAGTGACATAAAGTCTACTACTGCTTTATGTCACAGAACAATGTGGCCTGGCTACCTGATTATTAAGGCATGATTCAATAAGCAAAGCTGATGGACATGGACAGAAGTGTCATACACATGGCAGAAGAATCATTCTCAAAACTAAAAAAAAGGTTCAAAATAAGGCAATCAGGGAGGCAGGCATAGATAATCCATGTTTCAGCATCAATGGAAAATAGCATCAGGCAAATCCAACTATTTGTGATCCCAATTCTTATATAATTTAGACTTTGAACTTTGAAGTCTTATCCCTGTTTCCCAAAGGAAGACCATTATCCCTATGCAAATGAATAAGAAAGCAGGGAGGAAAACTTCATTGAAGGAGAAGCATCTGGCCCAGACTTGTCTACTTATTTGGAGCTGTCTGGTACTGAACTCAGGAGTCACCACTGCCAGATGTGCTCAAGCAAAGCCTGTAATTTTCTCCATTTAAGGTCCCAGCTGAATTTGATTAGTTTGGAGTAATGCATGTTAGGTATCATGTATCAAGCAGGCTGCTATGTTTTGTGTTTCAAAGTAAACTCTTGTTGTATCTCACTGTTTTCCCGCCCTCCAATCATTATTTGAAGTAGATTGGATAGAGAAGAAGCTGAAAGCAGACTTGAACCTGGGTCTCCCCAGTCTGGCATGTCAGCTACTAATGGCTAGTTATTTAACTCCATGTGATGGGGACCAGGATGAGAAGCACTCTTATCAGCTTGAAAGGAAGCAGGAAAACCATTGTACTGCCATCAATAGAGTATTTTTTGCTTTACAGCATTACTCCAAAGAAGCACTTTAACAAAGCTTCAAACAAAGTGCCCTTTGAAGATCTGTGTGGCCTTTTAAGTAGATCCTGACAGCTGAGCTGCTACATCATGAACCGTCTTTGACACTTTGGAACTTATTAGTAATGGTAGATAATCGTCCCTCAAAAAAAGCATCCCTAAAAACTATCCCACATAGTTTTTTTATTCTCCTTATAATATAAAATTATGGAAAATATTAGTTAAGCAGGTAGCCAGATAAAGTTTGGCACAGCAACAGAGAGCCATATAATACAGTTGCTTACAAAAATGTCCTATTTTTTAATACATAAATACATCCAAAATGTCCATGGTTTATCATAATTTGTTTTGACCAGAAGCCAATATGTAGGCAAGCAATTTGACTGCATTATTATAGTCTGATAATAATGAAATTAAATGAGAGCCAGATTTTCTTCCCGGCAAGATTTGTAGCACAAATATTTATACTTCACTATAAAGGGACAGTGTAAAAGAAGATGAGGTAATTTCACTTCCCTGGAGTCACAGAGTCAGATAAAGAGTATTATTATATCCTTCTCTTAACAGTGCCAAAGAAAGAATGAATCAGTTCTGTATATTGGGTAAGATGCCTTGAGTAGTTTGAAGGACACCTCAGACATTTTATTATAAATACATACATTTTGGCACAGAAATACTGGATAGGTAAGGAAGAATAGTAAACTTGTTCTAAGGAACATTGTACTAAGGAAGTGCTGGACAATGAGTATGTTCTGGTGGGTTCATAAAGAATATTAACTGGTCCCTTAGCATTTTCAAGATGCAACATGATGAGAAATTCAGAAGAAAAGCAGTAAGACCGAAGTTGCTTATTTAAGTATTTTGTTCCATTAGAACTTATAGAACAACCAACTTCAAGCCAACAAGCTGGAAAAGAAAGAAAGAAATGGGGGCTGTACCCTCACTGAAAAAGGTTCTACCAGGATATTGTAGAACACATATGGGAATTGCAGTGAAAGAGTATAAGAACTTCTAACTATAGAACTGTAGAACTTCTAACAGACTGCAGTCCTTGTAGTAACATTTGACATAAGACATTCAGTTCAGGAAGTTTCTTTTCAAAATGTTCACAGCAGCAAGGGACATCCAGAAGTATTTAAAACTGTGGTCCATATTGCCTTAAGCACATTCTACAGAATATCTGTAGTGCAGCATCCCAGGTGTGAAACCTTGGAAGACAATCTCAGAATTTTTTTTTTTAAAAAACAACCTCACATATTCAATAATCATCCCATCTGGATCCCATGAATACATTTGCTGATTCTTTTCTTTCTAAAGCCAGATCTGTTTAACTGTAAGATTAGTGAGAAGGTCCTACAGAGTTCTTCTCACGCCAATAATGATTCTAAGCAGTGTCACTTTCCAGCCTTGTAATAGGGTGGGCAGCAGTTTATCAGCAAACCATAGGCATCAAACAGGGGAGGGGAAAAAATCAAACATTATGTCATAATGCAAACTGATCCTTATGGACCTGAGTACAATCTCATGACAACAGTAATAAATGACTTAATTTGTATTGTGACATCATTGCTGGCAGTTTGGTATCATTCTGGTTAGGAACAAATGCATATGCAGCAAGCTTTTGAGGAAAAATGGATTAAATACAGGTGAAACTCGAAAAATTAGAATATCATGCAAAAGTTCCTTTATTTCCGTAATGCAACTTAAAAGGTGAAACTAATATATGAGGTAGACTCATTACATGCAAAACAAGATAGTTCAAACTGTGATTTGTCATAATTGTGATGATTATGGCTTACAGCTCATGAAAACCCCAAATCCACAATCTCAGAAAATTAGAATATGACATGCAATCAATAAAACAAGGATTGTACATAGAACAGTATCGGACCTCTGAAAAGTATAAGCATGCATATGTACTCAGTACTTGGTTTGGGCCCCTTATGCAGCAATTACTGCCTCAATGCGGCATGACATGGAAGCTATCAGCCTGTGGCACTGCTGAGGTGATATGGAAGACCAGGATGCTTCAAATAGCGGCCTTCAGCTCTTCTGCATTGTTCGGTCTCATGTCTCTCATCTTTCTCTTGGCAATGCCCCATAGATTCTCTATGGGGTTCAGGTCAGGCAGGTTTGCTGGCCAATCAAGCACAGTAATCCCACAGTCATTGAACCAGGTTTTGGTACTTTTAGCAGTGTGGGCAGCTGCCAAGTCCTGCTGGAAAATGGTCAGCATCCCCATAAAGCTCGTCTGTGGAAGGAAGCATGAAATCTCCTGGTAGACGGCTGCATTGACCCTGGACTTAATGAAGCACAGTGGACCAACACCAGCAGATGACATGGCTCCCCAAATCAACACAGACTGTGGAAACTTCACACTGGACTTCAAGTATCTTGCAGTCTGTGCCTCTCCATTCTTCCTCCAGACTCTGGGTCCTTGGTTTCCAAATGAGATGCAAAAGTTGCTCTCATCAGAAAAGAGGACTTTGGACCACTGAGCAACAGACCAGATCTGTTTTTCTTTAGCCCAGGTAGGACGCTTCTGACGACATTTGAAGCCCATGTCCAGGATCCGTCTCTGTGTGGTGGCTCTTGATGCACTGACTCCAGCCTCAGTCCACTCCTTGTGAAAGTCCCCAACACTTTGAATGGCCTTTTCCTGACAATCATCTTTAGGCTGCGGTCATCCCTGCTGCTTGTGCACATTTTTCTTCCATATTTTCCCTTCCACATAACTTTCTATTAATGTGCTTTGATACAGCACTTTGGGAACATCCAACTTCTTTTGCAATTACCTTTTGAGGCTTTCCCTCCTTATGGAGGGTGTCAGTGATGGTTTTCTGCACAACTGTCAGGACAACAGTCTTTCCCATGATTGTGATTCCTACTGAACCAGACTGAGAGACCATTTAAAGGCTCAGGAAACCTTTGCAGGTGTTATGGCTTAATTAGCTGATTAGAGTGGGACACTTTGAGCCTAGAATATTGCACCTTTTCACAATATTCTAATTTTCTGAGATTGTGGATTTGGGGTTTTCATGAGCCATAATCATCACAATTATGACAAATCACAGCTTGACCTATCTTGTTTTGCACGTAATGAGTCTATCTCATATATTAGTTTCACCTTTTAAGTTGCATTACGGAAATAAAGGAACTTTTGCACGATATTCTAATTTTTCGAGTTTCAACTGTATAGGTGTGTTGGTGATGTATGTGTCTGTGTGCATACATACCACTGATTAGTTTGCCAGTTCTAGTTATTTGTTTCTTTTGGCCATTGAGAGGCACGGATTCAGGATTCTTGGGGCTACCATTTGAAAATTGTCTCACCATCCAGCCCATAGTATCCAGTTCTCAAGACATCACTGGACCCAACAATTCTGCATAGTCATTGAAAAGCTGTGGTTGGCAATTGCATATAATCTTGGAAGAAATTAATTATTTCAATCCATTTCATGTGGGCTCCAGACTGGGGCATACTACTGCAAAAGCATTTATTATGCTTGTTGATGACATTTGGAAGTACCAGTGTAAAGGGGTGCACCCATCCTGATCCTTTTTTAAAAAAAATCAACTTTTTGTTTTATTCATTTAAAAAGAATACCCCCCACAAAAAAAGGGGGGGGAATGCTGATTCTTATTTATCTCTCATCAGCTTCAAATCATGGTATCCTTCTGAACTGCCTGAAAAGGTTGGGAGTGGAGGAATATCATGTTGTGGTAATTCTCTTTCCTCTATGATCACTTCTAGTTTGATGTGACAGGAGTGGGGGAAATTTGAGGTGAGGGATCCTTGGTACCCTCTGAACTTGATTGTTTTCTTGCAGACATTTCATTACCGAAACAAGGTGACATCTCAGAGCTTGGACTGTTGTGGGATACCTAAGGGCTCAGCATTCTTTTGTTTAATTTCTACATAAAACTACTGGTTAAGTTCATATATGAGTCCAGAATTAGATCCCATCAGTATGCTGATAAAACCCAATTGTAATCTGAACTCCCAGGCCACCAAATTATGTTGTTGATGTCCTATCTTGAGGCTATTTGAATCTAAATAAGAAGAAACAGTTTCAAGGTCAATCTTGACAAGACTGAGTGACTTGTGATTAAAACCCTCAGATTCTGGAAAATGAGGTATTTAATGGGGTTGCACTTTCCCCAAAACTGTAAATGAATTTTGAGTTGAAACATGTTGAGGTGAGTTGAACTATGCTGGGTTGGAGAAATGTAGGTGTCTTGTGTTTCCTGGCTAAATGAGCCTCCTCTTTTTAGGTGCTTAATGTTCACTCTATGATTATATAAATTCCCTTGCTTATACATGGTTCCTTATCTCATGTATACAAGAAATGTCATATTCCTGGAATTCAACTAGGTTTAGTGATATCAACCAGTGCAGACTTTTTAAATAGGAGTGGTTGCCTTTATCTGGAACACACTACCATGTGTTCTTTCCAGTTAGTTTTGAAACTGTTAAAAGTTGATGCCCAATATTCTTTGATCCTTAGTACTCACATATACACTCTTATACAATGCCTTTAAACTGACTTAAGATGAATGAAAAGCCATACTATGAAAAATGTTGGTCAATACATGCAAAAATATGATGGAAAGAGGTTACTGAACCATTTGGTGTTGAGGATATGACAGCTTTCATCATAATATATAGCTCCATTCAGGGTTTTTTTAGAAAACAAAGGCTCTAGTAACTACAGACTAGTTAAGTTTCTTTCATTTCTGATTCCAGTTTCTATAATTCCTGTATTAGGGCTTGTGACTGCTTTAGTATATTCCCCACTATCTTTCCCAATCTAAAAGGATTCCATAGCAGATGGATCATCATAGAAATGTTCCTCATGAGAAAAAAAGATAACTGCTGATCTAAGCATGCAAGGAACTTTTTTTATTTCATCTGTATAATTAAGGCATTTGGGAACTCTTGGAAGGCTTAGGTTGTGACTAATTGATTGGATGAAACATAACTGGCCACAAATCTTGCTATCTGATATGATGAGATATTAAGCATTAATGAAGCAATTTTGTGGGAAAAGATTTTGAAAAATGTGAAGAGTGGAGGTTTGCTCAAATCTGATTCTCAAAAATACACCACTTTGGACTGTTAACTTGTGAGATCGATAAGCCTGAAATTCACTTATTAAGTGATGCACATAGCTTCAATGGATTTACAGAATAAATCTGCTTGCTATGATTGTACATGCCAGCATTAGAATATCTGATATAATATTCTGTCTTCCTGCCAGAATTCAACTACAGAACCTTGCTATTCTCCAATACAACTAGGTCCATAACCTTTGTAGGATAAACATTTACTTCGTTAGCAAATGATCTGGTTCACACTGGTGAAATAATCCAGTGTGTTTAAGGATATACTGTTTAAGGATGTCCTATTTTTTCCAATGTTGATATTATAATTATATGTATTATTATTGGGGATTTTTTTCTTTATTTGCTAAATGGTGCAACAGTGATGCTTAATAGCAAAAGTTGTAATGTGAAGCCAACTTACTTGAGGATAAATCTAATGAACTCAAAGCACCATATTCCTAAGAAACTGTGCACTATTAGTGCCAGAGGCCCAAACCTCAAACTGCGGAGTGCTAATCTTAATTCAATGAATAGTTTGAGTGAAAATGAGATACTATTTCCACCTTCACTGCATTATACGAATAATCCTAGTTTAATCATCAGATTTGAAATATTTCTTTTAAGGCTATTCTTGTTCCAACAGGATGGCCATCTGAATAGAGCAGAGGTGGTATTCAGCCAGTTCTGACAGGTTCTGTAGAACCAGTAGTGGAAATTTTGAGTAGTTCAGAGAACCGGTAAATACCACCTCTGATTGGCCCCACCTTCTCTATTCCCTGCCTCCCGAGTCCCAGCTGATTGTCTGGGTCTTCTTTTGTTGCCCTGAACAGGAGAACAGAGCTGGAAAGCAGGGCCATGCCTACTAAGCCACAACCACCAAGCCACACCATGCCCACCAAGCCATGCCCATATAACCGGTAGTAAAAAAAATTGAATACCACCACTGGAATAGAGAGCTTTGGGAGAATAATCTAGAATTGTGGAGGGGGGGTGGAAATGTAAAAGGAATTTTACACCATTCCAGCATTGTTTTGAAGAGTTTACAAATCTGCTGGAGCAGACTTCAAAGGGCAAGGCAGGGGAAAATAATTTCCCCCAAAAGCAGGGATTGAAAGAAGCTTGGATTTATCTGCCTTACTCTACCACATGGTCTCTATCATATCTGACTGCACAGAGTGAAGATCCTTCAAACTCTTGCAGGACATTTCAATTGAAGTTCCCACAATCCATCTGGTACCACCCCAAACCCAAAATGATATGACTGGTGCTCTTTAGAGATTTAAGTTTAATTAAGATGGAATATCATACAGAGTATATCCTCATGAACCTTTCCATAATATTTATCTTACTACCTAGGATTTGTGAGCATATAAAGGCATTATATCTGCATACAATTTAACTGCCATAATTGCAGCATTTTTTCATTTTAAATCAGGAAGGCTTTAATGCATAATGTTTTCCTCTGTTGTAAAAATATTCTGCCGACAAGCTCAGCATCTTAGCCACAAATTCTCAGCCAGTGCACAAGTTCTGGAAAGAAATTTACAGTATCCAATTTTCCATGCCAATTATTTTCACAGAGCAGCAAACAAACAAAACACAAAAACATAAACAAGGAAGCTAGGAGCACCTTTGTGTGGTGGTAGGTGAAGGGGATAACCTTTGTCTAATTCTGAATGGTATGTCTCTCTATGTGTGTTTGTGTATGCAGCTACTTTTACAATACAGACAGATTTAGTGGTTCGAATCCCTAGCACCGTGTAATGGAATGAGCTCCAGTTACTTGTCCCAGTTTCTGCCAACCTAGCAATTGTAAAAATGCAAGTAGAAAAGTAGGGACCACTTTGGTGGGAAGGTAACGGTGTTCCATGTACCTTCAGCATTTAGTCATGTCAGCCACATGACCACAGAGATGTCTTCGGACAGCACTGGCTCTTCGGCTTTGTAACAGAAATGAACACCACCCCCTAGAGCTGGAAACGACTAGCACATATGTGCAAGGGGAACCTTTACCTTTACCTTAAAAATATTCCCCTGATTTTAAAGGGTTAAATTGCTCATAAATTAATCAGCTTTTGGTTCTGAAAAATTGAATCAGAAAGTTGAAAGATAGTGTAGGTGAATGGGGCTAAACCCTTATAAACTAAGAATTTGTTCTTGCACAGACATTTCAGCTTATATTGGACCTTATAATTATTTACAAAATGTCTCCACTTTATGCATTTATTTAATCTGTATGGCTGTTCACCTCTCTGGCCAGCAAATAATCATAAACACACATATTTATAAAATAATATAAGAATTAGACAGTGAGTATAGTGGTCCCAATTGGCAAAAGAAAGCTCAGAACTATATTGCTTGGAAACATTCTCAGAACTATATTGGGTGGAAGAGTTCTTCATCCCAGAGTGGATAGACCATGGCTAAAATGATGGTGGTGATATCAATTAAAATGCACACAGCAGCCAAGAAGAAAGTTGCAGCCTATGCTTGTTAACATAACCAGAATACTTCAAATACTTGGGCACATAACCAGGGGTGGGATTCTACCGGTTCTGTCCAGCTCTGTAGAACTGGTAATTCTGAAGAGCAGCAGACATAGAATTGGTTCGATGTCTGCTGCTGTTTTGGCCCACCCGCCCGCCTGGGCTCTTACCTGACCTTTATTTCCTGCTTTTTCAACCTCAGCTGCGGTTGAAAAAGCAGGAAAAAAGTGCTTTTTCAACCGCTGCGCACCCGCGCGCAGTGCTGCTCAGCTGTTCAGGCAGCAAGTAAATCACTGAACCGGTAATTACACTGGTTGGATCCCACCCCTGCATAATCTGTTTTTTAGGGCCTTACAAAAGTCCATAAGGATTGTGGCCATCCTTATCTCTCAAGACAGGATATTTCACAGGGCAGACAAGGCATGCTTCCTAAACCCTGAAGTTGGTATTCTCTGCTCAACAGAACCCAGAAATGCCCATCCTGCCAGACTGGGTTGAATAGTTGGAAACAACTGAGGAAAGACTGAACCAGTCTTTTTAGGCTTATTAGACTCATATTAAGTCTAATTTACTATTTCGATATTCCTTTTCCACAATTTGGAGATATGTTGACAGTTCTTTACAAAATCTCTTACTTAAATGGTGTCATGTTATCAGCAACTTCTCACTGTTCACCCTAAATCTGGATTATTGCTGTACAAATTAAAAACATAGGATATCAGGACAGACCGTTATGGTCCCCACTTGCCATTTATGTAACTCTGTTTATTCCTATTCTGTTTTTTAACCAGTTATTATCCCATTAGGGAACATTTGGTTTTATCCCAGAATTGTTTATTTTGTTCAGTAACCTTATCAATCTTTTTTTAAAATTCCAAATCCAATATGCTGTATTATTGAAGTTAGACATGTGTGCTGAGGGGATTAAAATATTTTTAAAGGTCAGTAAAAGATGTGCCTAATTTTGTTTTTAAAAAGGCTATGTTGATTCTCTGCAGCAAGGGATGTCTACTTTTTGCCTACTTTTCAGTTCTTTGGTAGAAAAGACAATATAGGGATACGATGTTTGCAATTAATAAAAAAAATTAACACATTCACTTTCACAAGATTCTTGTATATACTCTCTGTGTGTGTAAGATTTTTATTAAAACTTTTTTAAATTAAAAGCTAATTAATTCAAGCTATTATAACAGAAGCAAAAAAATGTGCGAAAAAGAAAAAAAGTTGAAGAAAAATACAAAAGGGAAAAAATATTCCCAAGTTTTTTGTGACTTAAATATTTTTTTATTTTTTTCCTAATGCATGTTTCTTATAAGCAAATCACATTTTTAAAACTTTTTCAAATAATGATTTTTCTTCTGTTTTGAGAGAATTTGTTCACGTTAACCATTTATAATCCATAGTTAATTCAAGACAGTACCTGTGCAGTTCAATGTATAATTCTCTTCAGTATGTATTGTGGAATTTGTTTGTTCTTATATGTCATTGGCACTTTTATTAGTATTTACTTCAGGTCTTCTTTAAATTTCCCCCCAAAATTTCTTGCTCTTTTCACGAAATTCAGTTGGAATCTTTGTTGTTTAAAAGTAAAAATCACACCTTCCAACTTATTTCATCTAAATGGAATTTTCTTCTGTTTAAATTGGTCTGTCAGAAAAAAAAAACACTGTTTTTTATTGTGTGGTATACTAATTGGAATTTCTGTAAGTACAATTACATCTGTATCCTCAACATAGTATTGAAACTGTTAAATACGATAAAATGTTACCTTTTCCTGACAAATTACACAAGGATATCATTTGGGACAAATCTTCCAATGTGTTTTTGAACAGATTTATTCATTCTATAGATCTTATTTACTTCTATAGATAGATCTATAGATTTCTGTTTTCCTGTCAGAGAGAGAGAGAGAGAGAGAGAGAGAGAGAGAGAGAGAGAGAGAGAGAGAGAGAGAGATTTTATCTGAATCCTTATCTGGAATTGTTCTAGATCTTAAGCAAAATTCTTTTTCTCTCAATGTCAGTAATGGATTATAAATGTCAAAATCTTTTTCCATCTATTTATAACTTCTGTCTTCCTTTCCATAACCTCAGTTTGGGCAGTAATTTGTTTTAAGTCTGTAGCCACGTGCCCTACAGATTCTTCAATCTTCTTTAATTTCTTCTTTCACACCTTTTTTATTTCTGAAAATTCTTCTTCCTTGTTTTATTTTTAACCACTGCAGTCATCTTATTGCTGAATTATTCATACATTTCTGCAGTAAATTTCATAAAATGTACCCTAAGTCATTAACTGTTGTAGTGAACCCCTGCATCCTTCTCCTGATCAGCTTTTCTTATGGTTGCCATTATGGGAAATTATGTCCATTGCTTTCATGAAAATATATGTATATTTCTCTTTTTAAAAAAATGTTTTGCTAGTCTCTATCTTTAGCACTTGATATCCAATTAGCTCTCTACAATTATGACCTCATAGTTCAGCTCATATTATTCTTATCATGTTTTATAAAACCTACCAATTACTTCTTAAAAATAAACTGTCAGCCTTCCCTTGAAGATCTAGTCTGTTAGTCTAATTAATTTTGTTATTTTCAAAAGCTCTTTCACTAGATTTTTTTTTAAATACTGTCTCTATTCTTTTAAAACTGTCTTTGTTAAGCCTTTTGTTTTTAAATTAAAATCCCTTAAAATAATGCATGTGGGGTGTTCCCTATTTTTAATTTCAAAAAGAAGACCCTTACCAAGGATTTTTGATCTTCACTGCCATTTAGAATGTCATTCTTAGGCTACAAATTAATAAAATTCAAAAATGTTTAAGAAAGTATAGCTTTTGTCAGTCAAATGTCCATTAAGTTGAACTGCGATTAAAGACACATTATAAATTATTTGGTTCTGAAGGCACTTCACTCATGGTTCACCACAAGAAAGTCAATTCCTGCCATCTTCTTGGGATGAGCAGCTTTTCCAGAGCATAAAAAAGATAATCACTAAAATGTCTCTTTATCTCCAGAGACTTTTGTCAGTCAGAAACTAGTTCTTGCCTAGCAATTCTACCACATTATTGTCCTCACGAATGGAGTTGATTGCAGGAACATCCACCATCAGTCCTCACCTGTAAGCTCATTTTCACAGAATTATTGATGTAGCAAGAAATATAAAGTTCAGAGAACTGACAATAAAAGCCAAATATAAAGTTCAAAGAATTGACAATTGAGAAATGTAAGGCAGCAGAAATGATATGTGTTATGTATATGTAAACAACGTAGTTGGGTTGACAATATATAAATCACAAATACATATGTTCGTAGCTTTAAGGAAAAATACTGTAATGTATTATACTGTTTTGGTTGGTTGAATATGCTGCAAATTGCCATAAGAGGGAACTATAGATCTTGGTTTAATTCTCTTTCTCTTTCTCACTGATGATCTCTCTTGATACTGATACTGACTGAATACAGACAGATACTGACTAACTCTGTTTACTTTGATATTCTGTTGATATTGAAGGTTATCTGTTGTATTATGGTTTGATATTTGTCTGCTGTAGAAGATGTGAAACCGGTAAGAAGACTTTATAACTGGATATTTCTGGACTGTAAAAACGTGTAAGACATGGACTGGTTTATTGGACTGTGCTATTTCTTCAAGTAAACATTAACACAACTTGATTTAACTCTGTGTGGCTGAATATTTATTCATAACTGTTCTCATATACGTTTCCATGTGCATATCCTTGTTATACAAGGGTTACTCTGCACAAATCCTAACAATATGTTTTCTGAGGTCTTAGACCAAATAAACCTGGGTTCCTGATCAAAAACAAATCAAGTATAAAAAGAGAATTAACAAAATGAATTTTGAAATTCACTAAATAACTGTATTAAAGACACAGTCAGTATATAATATAGCAGATATAGAAGTCAGTGGGTTATGAATTCACCATAAATTGATGGACAGTGAAAAAGCATGATACTGAGCAGTAGAAAATTAAATTTGTAGGTTCTATATTGTTTACCATACAGTAGTTGGATATGAAATTGTTTATCCGGTCATATGTGTTTTATCATACATATAAAATCATTAATTGATGTGTAACTAGAGTCTTCTAATACTGCAAAAATAAGCCCACTGTAACAAAATCTAGGACTGAAAGGGTCTACTTTAGGAATAGTAAGATCTAAATATTTTGGGCCTTGGTGGCTCAGGCTGTTAAATGCCTGCATTTAAGTTCCAGCTGCCTACAATTACTATAGGCTTGAATCCCACCAGGCTCAAGGTTGACTCAGCCTTCCATCCTCTCGGGGTAGGTAAATTGAGGACCCAAGATTGTTGGGGGCAATTAGCTGACTTTGTAAAAATGCCGCTTAGTAATAAGCAGGCATATACAATGGAATGAAGGCTATTGCTGAGCACACTGGGTTGTATCCCAAAAATTGTAAGCTGCCCTGAGTCTTCGGAGAAGGGCGGCATATAAATGTAATTAAAAAAAATTAGTTATCATCTTTTACATCTTGGCACATGGTTTAAAAGTTAACCATGGAGATTGTGAAATGACAATTCAGAATGTTTTATTTTGAAAGACAATGGTAGTAGTATCTTGGACCAAGGTGAACCATGTAGTCCGTGTAATTTTCATGAGGAGGTGAACAAATATAAATGAGATCTTGTGATGAAAGAAGACTGGTTGCTTGAAGCTATGCCTTATTTCATTCACTTCAGGGAGACATGTTTACAGTAGATTGATGACTCTGACAACTTGGAACAAAGCTAAATGTTGTTTTATCCATTAGAAATAAATGGGTAGGACATTTATAGCTGCCCTAATTTTGACCTGTTAGCTCATTTAAATATTCTATAAAGTGCAAAACATTCATCTCTGTCATTCACTTCTACCCTTTAATTCCAGAAAATCTATATAAAAACAGATTTTATTTACTATTTCATCCTGGAAAAGAACAGCAAAGGCTGCTTGTTCACTGTAGTTATGGGACAGCTGAAGATAACCCAAAAACAAGTCATGAATAGGTTGCAGCTAACCTTGAGTTACCCATCAAGGTAATATTTTCAAGTCTTACTTTTGTAGGGTTTTTCAGAGTATATATGTGTGTGTGTGTATAATACACACACACATACATACACCTAATTGTGATTTAACAATAAACCTTATATAGTATCTTCCTTGCTTTAAGGTTCAGAATTCCAAAATGATATATTCTTTTGATTAAAACATAATAGAAATGGGTTGTCAACAGGTATTATCTATAAGTAAAGCCCCACTGTCCAACAATAGAGATACAGTTTCCATTCAAAAATGGAGGACAGCATAAGAAAGCCATGTGGCTAAACAAAAAGGTTTAGTGAAGATTTAAAAACCAAAAAGATGCATACAGGAATTGATCAAAGATATTATCAAGAAAGTGTATGTATAATAGCCTGGGATTGTTGAGAAAGGCTAAAGTTCAAAATGAGATAAATCCAACAGAAAGGCAAAATTATTCAGTTTGTATTTTGACTAAATTTTCTCTTACAGTAGGACATATATTCCACTAGGCAATTGTTAAAAAAACATTATAAAGGGCAGGATTAAAGCTTAACAGAGAGAGAATCATTGCCAAGGAATACTTATTTAAACTAAATTTCTTTAAACCTCAGTCAACTGCATTCAAGGGAAACGAAAAAAGTTCCCATGATCTGGCTGAATCTTTATGTATTACTCTGGAGAATAGGTGAAGAGCTAGATGGCTAGAAGAGGTTTAAAAAAAGTGTTTTCAAAATAGAAACTAGAAGAACAATCAGAACCAATCATTCTGTCATAATAATCTGGAAAGGCTATACACAAGATAATAAAAAACAGATCTATGAGCATCACAAAAATAAGAGAATGATTTCTAGAAGTCAGCAAGGATTTGTGACAAGTTTTGAAGACTAATCATATCCCATTTTTTCTAGTTATCTTCTCTAAAATAACTTATTTTGTAGATTGTGGGAATACTCTAAATGTCATATACGTTGCTTTCAGATCATTTGAAAAAGCACCACCAGATAGTCTAATTAGCAAGCTACTTAAGTGTAGGATAGATGTCTTGACAAGGGGATACATAGGTGGCTCAAAAATTCATCAGAAAATCCTTATCAAGAGTTCCTCATTAAAGGGAACAATATACAACATTTAGTCCTAGGTCCTATACTTTTAATATTCTTTAGTAAGGATCTGGTAGATGAGGTAGATGGAATGCTTATCAAATATGCTGATAGCATTATTGTTGGAAAAGAAATAATTTTGGATGGACCAGAAATAATATTCTGAAAGGGTGGACATATTAAGTAATCAGAGCTTTCTTGGTGGTAACAACAATTTGTCAATAGGCCCAAATACTCCAAGAAAAGAGAGAATCCCCTTCAAGCATCCATCTGTTGGGGATGTTTCAATTTAGATTGATGCCCTCAGCAGGGCTTGTCCTCAGTGATGTAAATGGTCCCTTCCAGTTCTGTGACTCTGTTCATCAGCAATCTGGAAACTTCATATAATTAAAGAATCAGTCCTTCTCTGTGGCATAATATTATTAGTTTTGGAACAAATCCCAATGTTTAAAGCCTCACTTCCTGTCCTCCATTGTAGCATTTTTTCCTCCCTTGTTGTTTTGCATGGGATAAGAGCAGAAAGTTGGTTGCTTTTCTTCCCTTCCATGTTCCTTCTACCCAAGTTATAAATTCCACCAAATTTATCATCTTGTTATCTGTCAGGAGACTTCCTTGAGTATTTTTTTCCTCAGTTTGATATAAATATTCTGTCTTGCTTTATTTTTTCTTTCCTATTCAGACATGTGCTTAAGAGATTTAGATTTCCCATGGAGGCCACATTTCTTGATGTTACTGGTGTTGACGACAATAAGAAAGCTAATTAAATGCACACAGGCATCATGCAGATGGGAGGATACTATTAACAGTGTGCTGTGGGAAAAATACTATCTCTTTCACATCATTCAGCTGAAATAAGGGCTTTCTGAAATCAGAGCTACTTCCTCTGTGCTGCTGAAGGATGAAAATTGCCATGATATGTGTCCACCTTTTCATCTTCCAAAGTATCTTGAAGGACTTATCATATTTTATTATGTATTTTTTTCCTTAAAAAAATCCTTTCTGATAGCAGAGGGCCAGAAAGAAATTCATAACAAGTCAAAACATAAGTCTCAATAACTACTCTTGGGTGGGAGAAGATCATATTATTACTAAGATATACAAACGTTTACTGAAAATGCAAACAGAAGAGTAACGTTAAATATTGTATGATAAAATGGTCAAAAATTTGAATGTACTGTTGGACAAATGGGAAAGTATGTGGACAAAAAGGATTGAAATTTTCAGTGAATAATAATCTTAACATATTTTTATATACAGGTGAAACTCAAAAAATTAGAATATCGTGCAAAAGTTCATTTATTTCAGTAATGCAACTTAAAAGGTGAAACTAATATATGAGATAGACTCATTAAATGTAAAGCAAGATAGTTCAAGGCGTGATTTGCCATAATTGTGATGATTATGTCTTACAGCTCATGAAAACCCCAAATCCACAGTCTCAGAAAATTAGAATATTGTGAAAAGGTGCAATATTCTAGGCTCAAAGTGTCCCACTCTAATCAGCTAATTAAGCCATAACATCTGCAAAGGGTTCCTGAGCCTTTAAATGGTCTCTCAGTCTGGTTCAGTAGGAATCACAATCATGGGAAAGACTGCTGACCTGACAGTGTACATACTGTACACACACACCTTCATACCAGTGGTGGGATTCAATTTTTTTTTACTACCAGTTCTGTGGGCATGGTTTGGTGGGCAGGGCATGGCTTGGTGGGTGTGGCTTGGTGGGCATGGCTTGGTGGGCATGGCAGGAAAGGATACTGTAAAACCCATGGGGCCCAGTCAGAGGTGCCCAGTATTTGCGTTCTCCGAACTACTCAAAATTTCCGCTACTGGTTCTCCAGAACTGGTCAGAACTGGCTGAATACCACCTCTGCTTCATACCCTTAATTTGGTAAAGTAAAAATCAACTCTCCCTTGATTTGAGCTCATTCCCTGTTCTCTATATGCTGACATCCATGCAATTTTCTTCGCAATATGTTTACCACTACCTTATGAAATTATCAGTCTAGCCTACTCCCACAAAATTTCCTTGTGGTCCCCAAGTCCAAAACAGGTCCAAACTGAATGGTCCACCATCTGCCACAACCAGTGATGCAGCACAATCCAGAAACGACTTTATTATCACTTTATTCCTTATTTGCTTGAACGGACATTCAGTAGCTGTATTTTGGTTCTGTTGGATGGACACATGTCACATTCTGGACACTGTAATGACACCATGATAATATTCCTCTTTCTTTTACAAGAAATCTTGGCATGAATATTTTAAGCTATTTCCATGACCTGTCTTTTCAATAGTATTTTTTAAAAAAATATACAGTTAAAAGATAACAACTAATACAAAAAATCCATACAATTAAAAGATAACTAAAAGGAAGAATGAATGAAAAGTAGAAAATTAAGAATATATTAAAGAAAAGAAACATACAAAGAAATGATTTCCACATTCATCCTTAAAAAAGTATAAACAATTTTAGTAATTTATTAATTTCTCTTAAAATAAAACAAAAGATCCCACCTTCCTATATCTTACCTGTATGGCTTGCATCACCGAGACCTGGGTGGGCCCAGAGGGTGGAGTCCCTCTGGTTGAGTTTTGCCCCCCAGGTTTTTGGGTGTTGCACTGGTCACGAGCCCAGGGGAGGGGTGGGGGGGTGGCTGTTGTTATTCGGGAAGCCCTGATTCCAAGGGAGGTCCCTGTTCGGAGATATGGTGTGAAGCCCTCCTTCTGAGGAGCGGGCCAGGGATTCGGGTGGGCTTGTTGCTTACATACCTTTCCCCCAGCTATGTAGCATCTGCCTTGCCTGGGCTTCTCGATGCCATCTCGGGGGTGGCATTGGAGTTCCCTGAGCTTATTGTTCTGGGTGACTTCAACTTGCCTTCCCTTGGGGCGTCGTCAGGTCTGGGTCAGAATTCATGGCCTCCATGATGGCCATGGGCCTGACTCAGGTGAGTGATGGCCCGACTCATGAGGGGGGCAACATGCTTGACCTGTTTTTCATCTCAGAGCAGTGGTGGAATGGTCTGGGGGATGGCAATTTTTCTGTCCATCCCGTTCCATGGTCAGACCATTATCTCCTACGGCTGGCTGCCGAGGCCCTGCCTGATGGCCTGGCAACAGGCAAGGCGGGGGCCAGCTTGACAGAGTTGTCCCCATGCGTCCCTTTACCCGCGCAGATCCCGGATGGCTCCCTGGTATACAGGAGAGCTCCGGGAGATGAAGTGTCGGAGAAGGGCCTTAGAGAGCAGATGGAGGTCGACCCGCTCCGGTTCCGATGGAGCCCAGCTAAGAGCCCATATTAGGACTTACCTGGTAGCTGTGAGAGTGGCAAGGAGGGCTTACTTCTCCGCCCTCATAGCATCTGCAAGTAACTGCCCAGCTGCCCTGTTTGGGGTCACCCGCTCCCTTTTACATCTGGGGGCTGTGGTGGATCCCTTGCAGGGCAGAGCTGAGGAATTTGGATTATACCTGCAGGATAAGATTGCTCGGATCCGGGAAGGGCTGGACTCTAATGTGCAGGGGCCTGACCCTGGAGGTGCAGATGTTCTGGCCGATGTAATCTGGACTGAGTTCGATCCTGTTTCTGAGGATGAAGTGGACAGGATCATGCGATGACTGAGTTCCACCACATGTTTGTTGGACCCGTGCCCTTCCTGGTTGGTCACGCCTCCAGGGAGGTCATGGCTGCTGGCTCGGGCAGTGGTCAATGCTTCATTAAGGAGGGTGCCTTCCCTACCGCCCTTAAAGAGGCGGTGGTGCCCCTCCTGAAGAAGCCTGCCCTGGACCCAGCCGAATTGAACAACTTTCGTCCAGTCTCCAACCTTCGCTTTTAGCGAAGGTTCTTGAGAGTGTGGTGGCTCAGCAGTTTCGCTTTTCCTGGAGGAAGCAGACTACCTAGATCCATACCAATCGGGCTTCCGCCCGGTATAGCATGGAGACGGCATTGGTCGCACTGATGGATGATCTCTTGAGGGCTGGGACAGGGGTTTTCCTCTGTCCTGGTCCTGTTAGATCTCTCAGCGGCCGATACCATGACCATGGTATCCTGTTGCGGCGCCTCGGGGTTGGGAGTGGGAGGCACTGTATTGCAGTGGTTCTCCTCCTTCCTCTCGGGACGCTCGCAATCGGTGTTGGCAGGGGGCAGAGGTGAGGGCTCTCACTTGTGGGGTCCTCAGGGGTCTCTCACCCTCCTGTTCAACATCTATATGAAGCCGCTGGGCGAGATCATCCATGGCTTTGGGGTGAAGTATCATCAGTACGCTGATGATACGCAGTTGTACATCTCCACCCCAGGCCACATCAGTGATGCCCTCTCTGTGATGTCCCGTTGTCTGGATGCGGTATGGATCTGGATGGACAGGAACATGCTTCAGCTCAATCCGGCCAAGACAGAGTGGCTGTGCATACTGACATCTCGGTCCAGTCAGGAGATTCCATCTTTGGTCATGGGGGGAGAGGGCATGGAACTTGGGTGTCCTCCTGGATTCACAGCTCAGGATGGAGGAGCAGATGGGGGCCGTGGCCAGGGGGGCATTTGCCCAGGTTCAGCTGGTTCGCCAGCTGTGCCCTTATCTGGACCGAGATGCCCTGCGCACTGTCACTCAGGCACTTGTTACCTCCCGGCTTGACTACTGCAATGCTCTCTATTTAGGACTGCCCTTGCATACCATCTGGAGGCTTCAACTGGTGCAGAATGCGGCTGCGCAGGTTGTGATGGGAGCGTTCCAGTACTCCCATGTTACACCCCTCCTGTGCGAGCTGCATTGGCTACCGGTTGCCCTCCGGATGAGATTCAAGGTCTTAGTATTAACATTCAAAGTCCTACGAGACATGGGTCCAGGTTATTTGAGGGAGCGTCTACCGCCAGCATCGAATACCAACCGCCCTGTACGAACGCACAGGCAGGGACTTCTCAGGGTGCCATCTGCAACTCAGTGTCGGCTGGTGGCGTCCCAGGGAAGGGCCTACTCTGTAGCGGCTCCCACTCTCTGGAACCAACTGCCTCTGGGGCTCCACCTGGCCCCTGATCTCCGCACCTTCCGTCGCGACCTAAAAACTTGGCTGTTTGAACAGGCTGGGCTGTGCTGACTCCTCAGGGGAAGGGTTTTATATGTATTATGGGATTTTTAGTTTAATTCGGCTTGCTGTAATTTAATTCTATTTTAGTTAACTTAATTTATTGTATCGTTTTTTATCTGTGAGCCGCCCCAAGTCCTTCTGGAGAGGGGGTGGCATACAAGTCGAATTAATAAATAAATTAAATAAATAAATAAAGTGAAGGAGATGCTCTGATTAAGCAGCCCATCCTCTCATCATAAAGAGCCCCCCTGCCACACCACAGAAAGAAGCATATAGTAGTTAGCCTCAGTAACATCCCACAATATCACAGTGAAGAAGGGAGAATGACATTGAAGAAAAAATGTTAGACTAAATTGTCTTTCTCGGATTTCACTCGGAATAAAACCTCGCTTTCTGGAGTCCAATTTCTTTTCAGGCACAGAAGAAAGTAATTGGTGTAGGCTTGATCTACTAAAAATGCAAAGTGGGCAGAGAAATAGCCAGCACAATCCTCATCATGCTAACTAAGCGTATCTACTCAGCCTTGAGGGAAAAAAATACCTTAGTTTGAAATGCTCAGCACCTCAGGAATGCATGATGCAGTATGACTACAGTCTTCCCTCTTTGTCCTGGATGACTTTCAGAACTATTATATAGATAGAGGCATTAAAAAAATGCAGGCAAGATGAAAGTAAGGGAAAATATACCTGATGGCTTGTTTGAGGCCTTGGTGTTCTGAAGAACATTTTTTCCCTTCAAAAGAAAAAAAGAAAAGTAACAGTTCTGCTGCTTCAGTGCAAGTTCTCCAACCTACAACTTGTGACTAATAGGTTTTAGTCTTTCTAAAGCCTAAATGATATTTGAGGCACATAGGTTCTGTGCTTCAGAGTTTATATTTTATGTTTTATTATGAGCTACCTTGAATGCCTTCAAAGATGTATATTACAATAACAATGAAAGCAGTAAAGAAACCCCATTTTCCAAGGCTTTGGTCATATCCTTTACCTGTCCATAGATCATCCCTTTGGCCAAAACTGTCCTTTCAGAAAAATCACATGAACTGGATTTTACAGAATAGTAAAAACAGTGTGAAACACTTAGTATGTTTTAAAAATCACTCTTCTGGGAAAAATGTCATAATACAGTTACAGCTAATTGACCATTGCACATAAGATTGATATATTGGATTCTATAAGGCTTCAAAAGAATGAAAATGCATCAATATGGTTATACCATAGTTTTGTGACTCTTTAGTTATTTTCCAGAAGTAGCCAGACATTTTATCTTTTTGTGGCATCATGGGGCATTGTAAGAAAATAAGGCAGTGGTGCTTCTGTATTTTCAGATTCCCTGCATCACACTGTGTAACTGATTGTTTTACTTGGCGAAACTCTTATCTGATATCAACACTTAAAAAATGTGCTGCCATGTACATTTGGTAGATTTTATTAAATGTATCCAGTGACAAATAGTACACTTGAAAAATGCCATGGAAAAAGATTTATATAGAAGCCGGAGGGCTCTGGTACTTTTTCCATCAGCAGAGGGGTAACGACTGTGGTTTGGAAGGATATCTTTTGCTTTTCTTGTTCTGTGGCAAGTAAAACCTTGTATATATTGCAGGTGCTTGAGATCAGAGCAAGATATATATTGCAGATTATCTATCTATCTATCTATCTATCTATCTATCTATCTATCTATCTATCAAAAATATTGGAAATTGTTAGGTGCAAAAGATCAGGTCCACATGTGAAGGTACAAGTAAATCGATTTATTGCTAAACAACCTAGGCATAGGAATGTTCTCAAATAATTAACAGATTAACAGAGTTGGGAGGGACCTTGTAGGTCACTTAGTCCAACTCCCCCACTCAAGCAGGAGATCTTACACCATTTCTGACAAATGGCAATCCAGTTTCTTTATTAAAGCTTCCAGTGATGAAGCTCCCACAATTTCTGAAGGCAAGCTGTTCCATTGGTTGATAGTTCTCACTGTTAGAAATTTTCTCCTTATTTCTAGGTTGAATCTATCCTTGTTTGGTTTCCATCCAATATTCCTTGTCTGGCCTATAGGTGCTTTGGAAAATAGCTTGACCCCTTCCCTCTGTGGCAACCCCTCAAATATTGGAGCACTGCTATTATGTCTCCCCTGATCCTTCTTTTCACTAGACAAGCCCTGCTGAGTACTTGCAACCGTTCATTATATATTTTAGCCTTCAGTCATCCTGGTTGCTCTTCTCTGTACTTTTTCTAGAGTCTCAACATATTTTATAGTGTGGTGACCAAAACTGGATGCAATATTCTAGGTGTGGTCATACTAAAGCTTTATAGAGTGGTATTAGTACCTCACTTGATCTTGATTGTATCCCTTTGCTAATGCAATTTAGCATTGCATTGGCTTTTTTGGCTGCCACCGCACACACACCAAATAATGATTAGCACTTGCTTGGAGTTAGATAAAAGTTCAAAGAATTCAAGGGGAGTTAGTCTGCTTGTAGTCATATAGGAACTCCAGGCTGATCCCTCTTTTAACTCCACTCCCAGTTTCTTCCACTTCTTCTACATAAACCAGGTCACCTTCCCAAAATGAAATACTAGCAGGTCTTATATTGAAGTACCTATATTCATAAGCTGAATATAAGCCCTTAACCTTAAGGAAGAGGAGTGGGGTAGCTAAGTGTTCTGCAAACACCATTTTTTCCTGGGAAAATGCAAACATGAAAATGATTTTCAGCCCAATTCCACTTTTTTCAAAATAACTCTACTTCCTTTTTTATGCTTGTGTTAAGTTCTTGTTCATTTAAGGTGATTTAACCAGAGGCAGTCTTCATTTTTGTTGTTCTTGTTCCATTTTTACCTGAACTGCAAGAAAGAGTCTTGTTTTAAACTAGCCAAGTTTTCTCATAACTCCCCTAGCTACAAATGGTTATGAAGGGAGCCATAAACCACTCTCGTAAATGAATACTTTTCCTCCTCCAAATATAATGAAGGGGTCAAAAATAGAATGGAGGTGGTGTCCAAGTTACCTGCAGGTGTTTGTTCATGGGGATGTGCATGTGTGGTTTTGTGATGTTTGTAATGTAATGTTTCACTGGGATATGTTCTTCCAGCCAGGCAGGCAATTTTTAACTTCTTTTCAAAGTCATAATTCCAATGTAGCTTGAGATAACTGTCCAAAAGCAAAAGGTTTTTTTAAAGCACAAAGAGACTAGAGATAGATAAATAAGGATTGGTTCATCTTATTTGCTTGCTGTTCTTTTTGTATCTCATTCCTAGGATTCTTTCTGGTTGCTTTATTTT
Organism: Naja naja; assembly: GCA_009733165.1. NCBI lineage: Eukaryota > Metazoa > Chordata > Lepidosauria > Squamata > Elapidae > Naja > Naja naja. The sequence goes on along the minus strand of CM019150.1, from coordinate 136,532,094 downwards.
TAAAATATATATGTTGGTTGTATTTTAGCTGATTTTGAATTATGTGATTAACACTCATACCAGAGGTGGTATTCAGCAGGTTCTGACCAATTCTGGGGAACCAGTAGTGGAAATTTTGAGTAGTTCAGAGAACCGGCAAATACCACCTCTGACTGGTCCTGCTCCCATCTATTTTCTGCCACCTGAATCCCAGCTGATTGGCTGGGCCATCTTTTGTTGCCCTGCACAGAAGAATGGAGCTGGAAAGCAGGTTAGTGGGCTGGGGAGGGAATCGGATTTTGCAGTAACCTTTCCTCACGAGTGGGGAGGGAATGGGATTTTGCAGTTCCCTGCCACGGCCACTAAATCAAGCCCACAGAACCAGTAGTAATTTTTTTTGAATCCCACCATTTTTTTTCAATTACATTTATATGCCGCCTTTCTCCGAAGACTCAGGGCGGCTTACAATTTTTTTGGGATACAACCCAGTGTGCACAGCAATAGCCTTCATTCCATTGTATATGCCTGCTTATTACTTAGCGGCATTTTTACAAGGTCAGCTAATTGCCCCCAACAATCTTGGGTCCTCAATTTACCTACCCCGAGAGGATGGAAGGCTGAGTCAACCTTGAGCCTGGTGGGATTCGAGCCTACAGTAATTGTAGACAGCTGGATCTTAAGAGCAGGCATTTACAGCCTGAGCCACCAAGACTCATACCCATTCCCTTAATAGATCTCTCCATCTCTCTGCCTATAGTTTCCTATCTGATGAAATTTTCCGAAGCAAAAAGGGGAAAAAAATCACATTTTTCATGAGGTCTCCTTTAGGTTTAAATTGAAGCAGGAAAGCTATAGAGATTATGCTACAATTACAGAAAGGACATTCAGCTACATGACTTAACCACTTTGTAGATCAGGTGAATACCGGTTCCCCACATCTAACTCCTTTAAATTACACTGATATGTTCTTTGAAGGATAAGTGGGAACAACTTCCCACCAAACTAAAGTAGATTGGTTGCAGGACACCAGATGGAACATAATTTATTCACAGCAAGGCACTAGCCCTGTTATTAACTAAGGTTACTCTGGTCATTTCTTCTTTGCTGGAGAATAAGGTGACCAACTTTTTTACAATGAGGAGGACACAAATAAATTGAAGAAAAAAAACAAACCACTTGCGCGCAGCACACTTTTGCGCGCAGCACACTCTTGCACGCAGCACACTTTTGCGCGCAGCACACTCTTGCACGCAGGACACTCTTGCACGCAGCACACTCTTGCGCACAGCACACTTGCATGCGATGCACTCTTGCACGCAATTCACTCTTGCGCACAGTGCACTCTTGCACACAGTGCACTCTTGCGCATGGCACACTCTCTCAAAACAATGTGTGGAGTGCATGCGTCTCATAATCGCATCTTGGCACACTGTACCGAGCCTTGACGAATCGTCATGTCAAATACGTCACATCACACACAACGGATCGGCTTGGCATCAATCAAATACGGAGATTTACAGATTAGTCTTCAAATATCAAAAAGGAGGACGTGTAGGAGTACACTTTTCGAGAGAAGACAGAACTTACAAAAGGACTGTCCTCCCTAAAGGAGGATGGTTGGTCACCTTACTGGAGAAGCTAGTGGTAGTAAAGAACTGACTGTAGGAACCCATTGCAAAGTTGCAATCTCAGAGTATTTATTCCTGAAAAGTTCATTGAAACTGCTAGGTTTTACTTCACATTACGTTTGAGGATAAGGGCATAAGAATCATTTGGTTTTTTAAGCATTTCCTCCCTCTTTCCTTGTCTTAGTTAATAGCATGAACTTGAAACCACATTTTTTTTATTGCTTAGCTCAGCTTAGTAGTCACTGAACTGGAGAAAGCTGCTGTAAAATGCAATGGAATTAAATGAATTTAAAAGTTAGACTTTTCTGTAAATTGTTTGTTGGTGAGTTGTGTTAATATATGTGTTGGTAAAACCTTATTTTTTCAGAGCTTTGGATTTTTTTTCATGTTTTCAGATGTACACAAAACACTCATTATATGTCTCAGATTCCCCCTTTTGCCAAATAGCTTCTGCACATAATATATTCTCATCACCTCCCCCTGGAGGGGAAAGAGTTTCATAAATGGATGTGCATTGTAGTGGTTGATTCATGCGTTTATGTTGACAGTGAATGGACACAAATGCCTATGCAATATTGCTGTTTATGCATCCATCTCACTTCTATTTTGCTGCCTTGTTTTGATATCTAAGTATATGCACATCTTGAGAAGGGTTTAAAGGGTACTTTCCTTTAAAGAAATCTTGCTTTCTGGTTATTAATGATCCCCACATCTTGATGGCTCTCTTATTTCATTAGCGTATCCAGGTACAAATTGCACAAATACACAGAGAGAAAAACACACAACCATCCTCCTTTCTACAAAGTGAAATGTATATAAGAAAAGACCAGGAAAGGTCATTCTTGTCAGATTGAATTTTTATATACTGTCAGTCTTTCGGTTTAGAATAATTTATGTACATCAGTGCTAGAGAAATATTTACATCCAAAAATCAAACTTGGCAGATTACTGCAGTACCTACCCTATATAAAGAACCTTGGGAAGAAAATAAAGGTTTTAAAGGTTTAATATATCAAGTCAAGTGTATAATTGCTCAGAAATACAGGGAAAGGGTTGTAATATTCAAATCTGGAGGAACAAGAAAAGTGCTGCAATATAAATAATTGGATACCTATTTTCTGACCTCTACTGAAATTCCCAGAGTAGAAGAAGATGCAAACACATACTTTTTGTTTTACAAAACAAATAGGATTCTTTGTTGTTTTTACCTTGAATAGTGGCATCCTTTGTAATAGCAATTAAATAGATTTTCATCTTCCCTACTTTGATATAATCTTATGGTCATAGTAGACCAGGAATAATATGTTAGGATTGCATTTAAACCAAAGTTAGGCAAGTTGAACAATACTGTCCATACTGAAGTCAATGCTAAATTGACAAAACTGATCATCTACCCACCCCCACACATGCACATACACACCCTTAGACCTCACTTTTCTTTTTCTTTCTGTCCCAAAAATAGATTCATTGCTCTTTCTAGAAGTCTGCATTAATCACCTGCAAAGGGCTTTTCAAATAATACTAAAACTCTTATGCAAGGCCAAAAGTTGCTGGTGTCCCACCTGTGTCATATATTGAACTAATTTTTTAAAGACTGCTGCTTTGTGATGAGGTTATTAGCATCCTCATCAGAGAAGGTAGAGCCTTCTCTGTGGGGGCACCCACCCTTTGGAACCAACTACCCCTGGAGCTCCAGGTGGTCCCTGACCTCCGATCCTTCCACCGTGGCCTAAAAACTTGGCTGTTCCAACTACCCTACCCTGACTGAAGGAGGGGGGAGGTTTTTTTTAGTGGTTTTAGTGGTTGTTTTTAAATTTTTAATCGATTTATGAGATTCCTGGTTTAATTAATTTTTTAATATTTATATTGTACTGTTTTTAGTATTGTAAGCCACCCTGAGTCCTCAGGGAGATAGGGCGGCATATAAATCTCATAAAATAAATAAATAAATAAATAAATAAATAAATAAATAAATAAATAAATCCTGGAGACAATTTAAGGCTTTGCAAAAGAGAATAGACAAAAAACTTGTTTGAGAATAATTTTCTTCTAACCACTGCATACTTAATGACTACAGAAATTATTATTGGCATAAGAAGAGCTATGCCAAGAGGGGAGGGAAAGAAATGGAATAGTAGAAGATGTAATAGATTTTCTAGAATTCTGAAAAAGGAGCACATTTTAATGCAATTATTGGTCAAGGATTAGGTTATTAATGATAGTTTCTGATACATTGTCAAGGATTCCTAGTTGTCCACAGGAAGGGAACAAGTGATTCAAGGTGTTGGTATTAACATTCAAAGTCCTTCATGGCTTGGTCTGGGGTATCTGCAGGAGCGTCTCCTGCCGATATTGAATACTGATCACCCTGTGCGTGCGCACAGATGGGGACTTCTCGGGGTGCCGTCCGTGAGACAGTGTCAGCTGGCGGTGCCCCGGGGAAGGGCCTACTCTGTCGCAGCTCCCGCCTTGTGGAACCAACTACCTCTGGAGCTCTGTTTGGCTCCTGATCTCCGCTCTTTCTGCTGCGATTTGAAAACCTGGCTGTTTGAGCAGGCCAGGCTGGACTGACCTCTTGGGGGGGGGGGTTAAATTAGTTTTAAATTTTAAATTAGTTTTAAATTAGTTTTAGTTATTGGGCTTGTTTAAGTTTAATTCTTTTAAAATATTTATTGTTGTATTTTAGTTGTGAGCCGTCCCGAGTCCTTTTGGAGAGGGGGCAGCATAAAAAAAAATTAATAAATTTGAAATTTGAAAATTTGAAATTTGAAGTGTTGAAATCTTTTTTTGCCATATCGTGATGCAAGTATGCAAAAGCAGAATTTGCATTACAATGCCAAGATGCACATTTTGTATTTAGTCAACATTTTAGTTAGGAAAAGATCTATTTATGATAAATTCCCAAACAGGCTGAAGGCAATATATACAAAAAGAAGGGGAAAAAACAATAAAAACAACCTGACATAGCATAGGAACAAAACAGATGCATGCGAAATAAAACTAAGACTCATCGTAATGAAATTACAGTTGTATTTTTTTTTAATTTGGAAGGGCCTTCAAGCAGAATATAAATTTTTACTAAAACAGGGTATCAAGATGAAATTTCATGTAAACAACCTCCTACTGTTAATTAATGCTGCAAGAGTTTTCATAGCCTTCCTTCTGGCTCTATCACAATTCTAGAATTGAGATTAGTGTCAATACTATCGTATTTACCTGTCCACAATTTAAACTCCTCTGGAAATAGAACACTATTTTTCTCTTTGTTTTTCTGTACATATGAAATTATTTATTTGAACCACTATGGAAGAGAGGGAGGGAGGAAGGAAGGAAGTCATTTTTAGATTGAAGATCATAGCATGCATAGACTCAGACAAAACTGGATTTTGGTTGTTTGTGGAATACAGATCACAATTTGCCAACACTGTCCATTATGTTCCTTACTTACTTAACATGGCATTTGCATATGGTATGGTACCATTAGGGCTAGTAACTAAGTCTACATGTGATTTGCCTTCACAAAACAAAGGTTTTGTTAAAGCCTAAGCTGATCAAAGCTCTGATGACTAATGGAAGTCAATAGGTTTGAGTGCATCTAGTGACAACCATTGCATATAGAAGACTGCAACTTGGAAGGTTAGAAGAGTAAGTCATGAAGTGCATGATCATAAAAAAGGTATGATTCATATCTGAATGAAGGAATCTGTTCGTGAGGGCTGAAGGTAATGAAACAGGAAATGAAATGTATCATTTGAAGAATAGAATCAAAATAAATGCCCTAAAAATTGGTTTTCAAGAAAAAGAAAAAAAAAGAGGAATCATAAGACTGAACCTTGTAGATGGTGTAACTGGGGAAATACTAAAAGTCAGATGTAATTTGTTTATGGTGAGCTTCAAATCTATGTTTTCCCAGAATTTTAGTAAGAAAACACGAGACCTGGGACGTGGCTTACAAAATGTTTCCAGACTTCTATTGTTCTTAATATTTATTTTTAGTTCAGAGTGCTCGATCTCTAAAATATAATCTATATACAATTAATTTAGCATACAACATTAAATCAATAGCTTAGCAATGTAATAACAATTATCTGACACTGACTACTCTCAAAAATACAGAACAAAATAGAAAACATCCTAAACATGATTGGATCTGGTTAATACTTCAATGATGAACTCCAAAATATCCGAGGCTTATAGATCAAATTGGGAAACTGGAAATAAATTGGGAAAAAGTCAGTAGCAATCACCTTCCATATTGTTGTTAGGATCATTTCATGGGTATATCTGAGTTACCAGAAGTCAAGCTGGACTAAAGAGCTTTTATCAAATTCAAATTCAAACCTTTATTGTCAATGTGCAACATATGTACAATGAGATTGGATGAGCCTCCCTTAGTGCAGCCCCCCAAACACAGAATACATCTCAACAACTTGTAAGTGAAAGAAAATCCTAACCCAGTGGATCAGTGGTGGGATTCAAAAATTTTTACTACCAGTTCTGTGGGTGCAGCTTGGTGGGCATGATGTAGCTTGGTGGGCGTGGCAGGGGAAGGATACTGCAAAATTCCCATTCCCTTCCCACCCCACTAACCTGCTTTCCAGCTCCGTTCTCTTGTGCAGGGCAACAAAACAAGACCCAGACAATCAGCTGGGACTCAGAAGGCAGAGAATAGATGGGGGTTGGGCCAGTGAGAGGTGGTATTTGCCGGTTCTCTGAACTACTCAAAATTTCCACTACCGGTTCTCCAGAACTGGTCAGAACCTGCTGAATACCACCTCTGCAGTGGATCATACTAACAGACACACAATCCTATATGCATACTGTATATGTGGTTAACATTACATTATATTATATTGCACCAGTGTAGACACATTGCAAGTTGTGCTGGCCCTGCAAGTCTATCATACTAAATAGTTGTGGTATTATGTTGCTTTCAGACGTCTGACAGCCTAAGGATAAAATATGTTTCTCAGACTGTTCCTTCAACTGGCTGTGCTTCTGTGTCTCCTACCTGTGGTAGAAGAGTTGTGACCTGGGTGTGAATCATCTCTAAGGATTTTCCTCACCCTGCTAAGACATTGAGTCCTAGCAATTTCATCTAGTGAGGTCAGGAGACAGCCCATAATTTTTTTGTGCTGTACTCATCACCCTTTCTGTCTTTCTGTCTGTGGCTGTCAAGCCAGCATACCATACTGTAATGCAATATGTGAGGATGCTTTCTATCGTAGACTGGTAGAAGGAGGTCATCAGTCATTGTTCCATCTTGTTTTTCTGCAAGACCCTATTTTTATCTTAAAAAAAAAAGATTCCCGTATTTTGTTATATTTTTACCAGGGAAAATGCTGAAAAAAAACCCGTACTTTATAATTTGCACAATTTTGCGGTTTTAAGATGAACAATATTGATACATCTGACCAGTTAAAATATGATTTATTTGGATGAATCATTTTCCATGTGAAATGGAACAGTGCTCCTTTTTTATTGATATTTACTAAATTATGTGGTCATTTTAATAACCTGTGCTATATTTTGCTAACATTACAAAACTACCATTAGATGAAATGGAGACTTTTTAAAAAATTCTTACTAATAATAAATATTATCCCCATAATCATTTAATCTTTTCTCACTTTTTTCTACAATAACACTGGAATCTCAAAGACGTGCCATTGCTTTAACATTAAGAATTTTAATATAAAAGAAATGTCTCATTACCTTGACACTCTTTTTTATTTTGCTTTGTTTTAATAACATGGGGGATTCTCAACAAATTGATTTGGGCAGATAATTCTGAACTACAGATTGTATGGTAGGTAACTACAAAATCATGGTGCATCTGTCCCAGTAATAATATATAGTATACTACTCTATTAATTGAATTAATTACTTCAGGGTTTCCAAAACACAGGATCCATAGTACGTGGGTGGTGGGCTGGTGGAGACCACAATTTTGGTGGTTCATGCACAGCTTGTCTTAAGTTAACCCCAGAATCAGTTATTATAGGACACTTGATGCTTTACATGTACAAGGTTCATGGCCCATCAAGTCCTACACATATCCAAGGTAAATGCCCCATATCTACAGTTGCATTCTTTGGCCTTCTATATTGAGGTATGGAGGTAAAGGAAAAAAAGAAATTGCTGTTACGAGAAGATAAGTTGCAGGCAGTGTAACAATGGGTTTGGTGAGTGTGCATGCACCAAACATGCACTTTGTGTGCATGCTCTACATTTAAAAATGCCCATTTTCATCTCCATTACTTATTTTCTACCACAGCCCCAGTAACTAAAATAGCTGAAGTGTGGCAAACCACTCTGCCGTGGGAATTAGATGTGCTAAAAACCCAGGAAATAAAGCACAAGAAAGAGCGGGGGGGGGGCAAAATGCTCACCGGAATTACCAATTCGTCTGAACTGGTCCAAATGGGTAGAATCCCACACTGGTTGCAGGTAATGTTAGTTGTTTTCAGGGGTGGGATTCAACCGGTTCACACCTATTCACTAGAAATGGTTGTTAACTTTCTAAGCAGTTCAGAGAACTAGTTAGAAGAAATCTCCTTTTGTTTTTTCCCACTTTAGAAGCCCAATCCTGTATGGAAAACATTCCTTACATTCTAGTGTTGTTGCTTACAAAAACTGCCTCTCTGTTAACACTTGTTACATTCTTGGCAAAACTGTCTCCTGTCTTCCTGTCTCCGGAGCTTCTCTTGAGGTTTTTTTTTCCTCCTTTGCTGGTATTTTGCTTGTGTGGAGCCTGAAATTGATATATGTGTAGCCATTTCACTTGGAAACCTGACAGCTTGACTTTCTTAAAGGGGAAGGGTTCTTTTAAGCTTTTTACACTGCTGTTGGGAAGAAATACTCCCCTGTTGGCGTTAACACTTTTAAGAAATAATTGAATAACAAAGCAGAGCTGCTGGAAAGAAGCTTTTAATGACAAGGAAGCAAGATGAGTGACATTTAGCAAGGCTTCTTGGCTAGCTAGAAAGACTGACATTCAAACATGAGTTTACATACTCTTTCTGAGTTTTGGTCTAAAACTGGTTTTGGGTGAAGTTTAATTCTGTGCTTGGTGATCTTTAATTCAGTATTTATTGATGGGATAATTTTCCCTATTCAGCTTTATTTGGAAGGAAAAAGGTTAATCTCTGTTCCTGAAAAGAAACTGGGTTGAGAAATCTGGCTAGTTCCTGTGTCTATTTGTTCTGGTAATTGGTTTAACAAGCAACAGCTATTGTGTTTGAATTTTTTTCCTGCCTCATGTTTTTTTTAAATCTGGGGAATAGGTCTTCCTTCACTGCTTTAGTGGTATCTGGCACTGTCCTTTTGGGGTGTACTTCCAAGAGGCAGGATGCAAGCTTGGCACTGATTTTTACTGCCTTCTGGGGGGGCATTTGACCTTTCCTTAAATCTGGATGATTTCCTTAGGATATCTTGTGAGGTGAGTGAGACCAGCTGGTATCTTTAAATGGTGCAAGTGGATCTAAGGATTGCTTCTCCTGGGTGTGCTCTTTCTGGAGAGCTTAAATGACCTCTCTGCTAAAGGGTTTCACTTTATGAGCAAGAGTTGGCTGCTTGATAGTTATCACTGCATTTTAACTATTTTAATTCCTCAAGATAACTTAGGTTTACAAGTATTTTTAATCTAATGATTGGTATTTAGGGCAGCTTTTTGCAAGCAAAGAAGCTTTTTGTATTTTTGTACAGGTAATCCTTGACTTACAGCAATTCATTTAGTGACCATTCAAAGTTACAATGGCACTGAAAAAAGTGACATGACCATTTTTCACTCTTATGACCGTTGCAGCATCCCCACAGTCACAAGAGGCCAGGCAAGGAGAAGCACCCTCAATATGAGTGATGTCAAATTGGCCACGCCCATCCAGTCACATGACCACCAAGCCACACCCACCAACTAAGCCACACCCACAGAACCAATTGTTAAAAAATTTGAATCTCACCCCTGGTTGTTTTCCTCCTCCCCCTCATTGCTACAACAACAAAGAATGGTTAATTTGCTGTTTGCTCTTGGGTACCATAGAATGCTGCAAGTGAAAGGACAAGCCCTTAAGGTTTTCTTCAGTCCTTTAGCATATGCTTTTAAAAGAGTAAAGAAAGCTAGGCATACTGAGCCTTTGGGAAGTGTCCTTGATAAAGGCATGTTTGCATCATGCTTTCCATTACAAGGACATGTTTCTATTGCCACAGATACATCCCACCTCCGTGCAGTTAACAGATTCTTTAATGGATAGAGTAATTACTGTGCACATTAATTCTATTTGGGAGAAATCATACAAATCATTTCATCATTTAAAGGGGAACCACACTGCAAAAATTGAGAATCCCTGCATTCCTGGTAATACTGCAGTAGGATACTACAAAATTATGAATATGAGCACACAGAGAGGCAAAAATTGCCCTATCTGGTTTTGTTTTGCCTTATGCACTCCAGGTGTCTATCTGTATCACCTGTTCTCATGTGAAACTCTGAACAACTCAAGTCGAATTCATCCTCATTCTGCTGAATGAAGTGAACTCAGCAGATAACAGTAACTTGCTGAACTTGACTGATCTCCCAGAAATTAAGCAGCATTGGACTGAGTATTTGGATGAGAGACCACCAAAAAAATCCCAGGAGTTTAGGTTAGATTAAAAGATGATACTGGTAAATAGATCCAGATTGTTGCCAAGAAACTTACAGAGTGGATGTGTCTAAGAAGGAGTCAATTCTGGCTCAAGAAAGTCTTTGTTTTCACCCACAAAGCTAACACAAGGTTTCTGGCCCTAGATGTAGTATTTAGATATAGCTTCATACCATTTTCAAATTGTGCTTTTATTTGTGCATAGTCAAACCAAGTCAGATTTATACCTTTTGTACTTAAATGTACTCTAGGCTTAAATATAGATTTGCCATTTATCCACCTATCTTCTTGTAAGAAAATGAAAAACACTATCTTCTCCAAGTCAAGAGTTTGTATGTTCTGTCTGGTGTCTCTCTGTGTGTGTCTGTGTACTTGTTGAACAAGAATACAAATGAAGAAGTGACTGTCAGTGAAAAAGAATGAATTCTGAAAAAGTAGAAGTGTATAAATCCATCAGATGTCTATGAAGATTCTCAGTCATCCAGGTCATAGTTGTCTCAAAGCTGTTTTTTTTAAAGACAACTGGACAGGTGACCCCAAGTAGCCTCAACAGCTCTCAGAGAGTGTTAAGGCCATATGTCTGCAAAATACCACAATCCTTCCATTCTCTCTTGCATACTGTCAGAACCTATCCTTCCATCCCCCCGCACCATCTGTTCTCAACTGTTGGTAACTGTTCTTCAATCTCCCTGACCATCCAGTACAACTGATGAAGCTTCCTGGATGGGAAGCAAAGTATCTTTTTCTTCTTTGTTGTCAAAAAATCAGTCCAGTTGCCTTTTTTTAAAAAAAGAAAAAAACATATTTGAGATAAATCCATCAGATATTCTTCAATCAATGGAAAGGGTCAGTAGATAATTAGGGAAGGGGGAAAGTCATATTTTGAGTGTAATACAGTAGTTATCCATATGTAATAGTAATTATGTCTAAAGTCAGTTGGTGGAGTGGTTAAGGCATCTGGCTAAAAATTAGGGAACCATGAGTTTTAGTCCTGCCTAAACCACAAAGCATCCTGGGTGACCTTGGCCTAGTCACTCTATCTCTCAGCCCTAGAAAGGAGACAATGTCAAACCACTTCCAACAATCCTTTCTAATAAAATTGCTGCAGGGATCTTTTTCAGGCCGTTACAAGGAGTAAAAACAAACTGACTCAAAGGAAACCCCCAACCACCCCAGATATACAAAGGAAACCCTCAACTCCACTATACATTTGTGTTAAGAAATTACATCTGTATCCTTTTATGTGAAATAAATTCCCCCAGGTAAGTGTTCATCCTAACATCATCCTAACACTATAAAGAATGTCCTTTCATGAGCTGCATCTTCTGATGGACATTCTGATGTGTTAATTATATTTTATAGGGCACTTTAATTTCCTTAATAAGTGTTTAACCAACAGAAGAAATGTTATTTTGACTTTTCAATCAGTGTAGGGCAGAGACAGGCTGCTTTAAGTTAACAAAAATACCATTGCAATAATTTGTAATTAATATTAGAGATGGACAGGGTTGCTATATTTGATATTCCAATATCACAAAGAGTCAGCACTGTAGGTGATTACTGTTTTTTTTTAAAGGGTTGAAAATATCCAAAATAATCCCTTTTTAATATGAAATAGTGGGAGGGCATAACTTTCTTCCTAACAAATTAATCCATAGATTAGAAACTTTGGCAGTTCAGATTTCTGGTTTTTAGTTGGAATTTATGTTTGTTTCTGCATCCACATTTTTAGTAAATAAAATAATTAAATTGCTAGAATGGTCAGCCAGAGTGTGTCTTCTAACAGAGCATGTGAAGACTTAAATTTCATAAATTAATTTTTAGAAAAAATAAATTAAGACATCATGTAATAGAGTTTATAAAATGTCATGAATGTTATCCATTTTGACAGAATAAGTTTATAGTATGGCTTATGGCTTATAGTAGTATGGTATAGTTTGCTGACTTGATATGCTTAATTGAATTCTTGTTTTCTAGGTGTCTATGGTGGTAGTCTTTCGATTTTTTATTTTCTGCTCTATCTTTAGACTAGTTAATAATTTTGTTACCACTAAAGGCAGAGGTGGTATTCAGCAGGTTCTGACCAGTTCTGGAGAACTGGTAGTGGAAAATTTGAGTAGTTTGGAGAACCGGCAAATACCACCTCTGACTGGAGATTTTTATCTTTCCTCTGCCATGCCCACCAAGCCACACCCACATAACCAACAGAAGAAATGTTATTTTGACTTTTCAATCAGTGTAGGGCAGAGACAGGCTGCTTTAAGTTAACAAAAATTGAATAGTAAAAAAAATTGAATCCCACCACTAAGTAAAGGAGAATATTTGTAGCTCAGGGTTGAAATGAGGAGACCTTGTTTCTTTGTGAGCTTCATTGTTTTCTTGCATTACCCAAATTAGGTAATGTCATCAGGACTAGCACTGATGATGTTACCTACCAGTAGTTTGGGTAATGAAATGTCTGGAGTTGGGGGGAAGCTCAGAGAGCACCAAGAACCCTTCAGTAATTTTGCTTATATATCCACCAATTCAATAAATTAATATTCTGAGGATTAAAGTGTTAGATGTCATATTTGTCAAAACAACCATTTTTTTTACCATCTATAAGCACAAAGGTAATATAACATGACAACTATAGATCACTTTAGAATCTAAGGGCCAAACTATGTATTCTTTTGAAGATATACATTGCTGTTGCAGTTGTCATGGTTGCTGTTTTGTCCCTCATATTCCCAGAACAAATCAGGTTCCTTGTATTTAAATTGGCTTTCTAATTTTCAGAAAATGTGTCTTCCATAGGTTCACATTAAAATGAGGAACCAATTAATTTCTCCTTTTCCCTTTGCTAGTTCTTGATAAAATTTCATAATAATTTCCATTTGAAGCTACAACATAAGGTCTTATTTCTGAATTTAAATTCAAGGAAACAAAGGCAAAGAATTATTAAAAAAAATGATTTGGCAATTATTGTTGTAAACAATGAAGAAGATGACAAGTAGTTACTCTGATCTTTCACTACTTATGTTCCACTCATGAAACTTCATGCTATACTTTGTAGTTTTAAAGGGTTTTCTAAAGGTTATTTTCCATATCCAGCGGGTCACTGACCAGGTTTGATGGATGACATATGAAGCAGACCCTGACAATCTTATTCAAAAACATAACATTATTTCTTTTTATAATCCATTTTCAGGCTATGCCTTCATTTCTTAAAATATATACTATGGTTCCTAGATAAATGACAGATATATCATTAGACATACCTGATATTTTACTATCATTGCTACTATTTTTAATTTATAGTTGATACTATGATTGGTAGCACAGTCAACCAGATGTTTAGACAGGATTTGGCATTTTTACCCACCTATCAAGTCCTTCCCGAGGACCCAGGATAAACAAATATTGTTGTTTAATGGTGGTAAAGGTATCAGTGAAGGATTTAAGCAGTTCTAAGTAAAGCTGCCTTTTGTAATTTGAGTGATTATGATTTAGTCAGTGCTGATGCTGTTCAAATTCAATTGTTCAATTCATGTTTTGGGATTGCACCCAAGGACCCTATTACTATTTGATTTTATTGTTATGCACACAAAAATATGACATCACAGCTGCCAGGTATTATTATTATATGGAAAATATGTATTTGAAATCTGAAATGTTTCTTCTTCTTCTTCTTCTTCTTCTTCTTCTTCTTCTTCTTCTTCTTCTTCTTCTTCTTCTTCTTCTTCTTCTTCTTCTTCTTCTTCTTCTTCTGCTTCTTCTGCTTCTTCTGCTTCTTCTTCTTCTTCCTCCATATCCATCATTGGACATTGGCAATTATGTTGGCAATCCTATTTTTATCAACATTATTTATATGCTGTCGAGTTTTGTCCAAACCAGTCCCTGAGATTTTGAAGCCATTATGTTCTTCTTCTGCATGGACCTCGTTTGCTTTCAATCTTTCCCCGGAGGATTAAGTGAAGTATGCTGTATTTTTCCAGGTGCCACATCACATGTCCAAAATATTCTAACTTTCACTTTTTTATGGTTTTGATGATTTCCTTTGTCTTTCTCAGGTGGCTTATCTCCTCATTTCTCATTTTGTCAGCCCAATTTATACATAACAGCCACCTGTAAATCAACATATCAAATGCTTCTAGTCTCTTCAAGTGACTGAAATGTTTGCAAAGTTGGATGTTTGCAAAATTGGAATGTGGTCCAGCTTTTTTTTAAAAAACTCTTCTTCATATGGCCCACTGACAAAAACTAGGTAGAACATTAAACTGCCTTTGTGCACAGATCCGCTTCACAGCAGGTAGAATATTTTATGAAATGACCCATCTGGGGTGCATTCTATATCAACACACTTGTCCTCTTTTTCTTATTTCCTTCCAATGGGCTATATATGAAAAAATATTCCTAATAATATAATTCCTTATCAGATCAAATTCAGAATGGTGGTTCTTTCTATAGAATTTCTAGACTTTTTAGCCCACAAGTCAAGCAAGGTTTTCATCTTTGGATCACACAAAAGATATGCAAATCACAATGCATATCTTATTTGTATGCAATGTAGATGGCTAGTATTGTCTATTAGTTGCAGTTCAGGACACACCTCTAAGCCTCTTTGCATTTGGGGTGGCTCTAAGGATGGAGCAAGGAAACTCACTGGATGAGAAGCAAAAGCACACATTATTCCCAAAGACTGTATTTCTTCAATGCCTAACCCAAAACCTCATTATTGTTTTCATATAAAACATATATGAATGCATATCATCCATTAAAAACAACAACAAAAATTCACATTCTCTGGCATAAGTAAAAGACTTTTAAAGATGCTTGATATTTCTGTTGGTTCACCTTCTCTTCATTTTAATTATATATTAGCTGCACCTTTATCACAAAGCTATTTGTTAATGCCTGGTGACAGATTATCTTTGCTTCAGGGTTATATATTGAAATGAGTGACTTATTAGTAAAGAGATGTAGATGTTAGAAGTGGGAAAGAAATTGCTATATTAGAGTTACTTTTTAGTCAATGTGGTGGTTAGCTCCAGGGAGGTAAAAATAACAAGCTTTATAGTATTATATTTGAGTCTGCAAAATAATGCCAAAGGGAATTAATTAGACTAGCATCACTGAGGTCCATGTGTGGCCCAGTTAGATAACACATTAGCAATTTTGAAAGCCCATCAGATAAATCTTAATAAAATTCAGTCTCTTTTCCTTCTCCTCTGTCTCTCTCTTTTCCTCTCTCTTGTTTGGAAGTGTGGAACATTATTTTTATGTACTCTAGAATTAATAACAGCAAATTAATTATTTCTATTAGCAGCAACTGCCTAAGGTTTTCAAAATTGGAAAGATTAAAACAACAGTAACAACATTAGTTTTTTCTGCAAGTGTGATTTCCCATTTCCTTTTAACAAAACATGTTAACAAAGCAGAGAACACACAAATGACCAAAAAGCACAATGCATATTCAGCATTCATCACACTCCTTCCTCAGAAAACAGAGCCAGAATAAGCTGTGGAAAAGCTGGGGACTCTGTATTCAGAGTAGAGCACAATGTGTTAGCAATAGCAGTAGCACTTAGACTTATATACCACTTTACAGTGCTTTATGGCCCTCTCTAAGCAGTTTACAGAGTTAGCATATTGCCCCCAACAATTTGGGTTCTCATTTTACTCATCTCAAAATGATGGAAGGCTGAGTCAACCTTGAGCCTGGTGAGATTCGAACTGCCAAATTGGAGGCAGCCAACAGTCAGCAGAAGTAATCTGCAGTACTGCACTGTGCCACTGCAGCTTTTATGTTCCTAAATTTGTGTTCTTAAATTTCCAGATTAATTCCATCTTTAAACAGAGAAGTCCAAGGAGCTACAGACCACTTAGACTAACTTCAATACCTAAGAAAATTTTGGAATAGATTACAAAATGATGGATCTGTTGTGGTAGTGGTGGTGATGATGAACCATCAAGTTCTTTTTGATCCCTAGTTACCATATTCTGCAGATAGATTTTCTTCATGTGATTACCCTGTAAAATACCTTTAAAACAATGCAAGATGCCATGGATTGACAAAGAGCAACTCTTGTTAAATAAATCTCATGTTTTCTTTCAAGTAACTTCTACAATAGATTGATGGGAATGCTATGGACATAGGAATGAGCAAAGCATTTAACAAACAATCATATGTCACTTTGATTAGCAAGGCACTAAAATGTGGGCCAAACATCCATAGGTGGCAAGGTGGAACTTCTTGGCATTGACTATATTGGAAAGTTAATCATCATCACCACCATCATCCCAGAAGACATCAGTGGGAAATCAGTGCTTTATTGTCCCCCAGAAAATGGTTGGCTTCATGACTGTGGATATGCTGGGTATAAATGAACTATAAAATATATATGTCATCACCAGTCACCAAGCTTAACTATAAGGCACCTTTACACAAAGATAGATAGATAGATAGATAGATAGATAGATAGATAGATAGATAGATAGATAGATAGATAGATAGTGTAGGCTGAATGTTATAGTTTTTAGGTGGATCCATGTTTGTCAAATGTTTCTCATCAAATTAGAGTGAGGAATCAAATGAGATGCTGTAAAATTAAACTGTTTGCTGAGTACTCTTTTATGAATGACTTGATAAAGAGATGGAGCAAATGATTATCCAATTTTCTTAAGACACAAAATAAGCAGGGTATCTAATATTCTAGGGCTCAAACGTAAAATTCAAAATAATCCTGGAAGGTTAGGATCATGTGATGAAAATAATGGATTTAAAGTCAATAGAGGCAAATGCAGTTCAGCACTGGAAAATAATGGATTTAAAGTCAATAGAGGCAAATGCATAATTCTGCACTTAGAAGAAGTGCATTAAAACCCAAGGATATAGTGGGCAATTCCCTACTTGGTAGTAGTCTTTATGAAAACCATATTGAAATTGCACTTTCTAGCTGGCTACATATGAATTGGTAGGATGACTTGGCAACTAGAAGGGCAAATACAATTTTAGGCTCCACTTGTAGAAAGATTTTAAATCACAGGAAAGAGTAGTTCTGTCATATTTTACATTGGCTAGTCAAGTTGAAGCTCAAGAACTGTAACCACTTCTAGGACCTCTACTTGACAAAAAATAAAGAAACTGGAAGTGCAAAGGAAAGCAAAGAAGTTCAGGAGTAGAAATTGACTCTTTGAAGAAAAGACTAGGGATGAACTAGGAATATAGTTGAGATAGCACCTGGAAATATGTCATAGAAAAGAATTGTTTTCTGTTTACTTAGAGTAAGATAAGAATGGTTTTAAATTACAAGGCAGGTTCTGGCTGAATAATAATAATCTAATAATAATAATAATAATAATAATAATAATAATAGCAGTTCAGCACTGGAAAAAATGATTACAAGGGGGAGTGGGGTTCTCTTTACTAGAAAGAGAGTTTGTTGAAGCAGAAGCTGGACAGCCATGTGTTGGAGATGCTTCAAGTTTCTTGTAATACGTGAAGATTTGACAATTTAAATTATCTCTCCCGGCACAGATTCTATCATTCTTGGTTTTGTATAACCAAGATCATTTATTCTAGTTGTTTGTTTTCAAAAGCCATTAGCACTATAATTACTTAAAATTAATTGTATTGTAAATTTATTGAAATAATAACTAGGGTTAATGAGAGGCATAATGCAAATGATAATGAAAAAGTCAAAAGGAAAAAAAAATAAAACAGCTGTAAGTATTTGGGCCTAGACTACAGAATTAGCTATATATTTTTTCTCTGAGATTTGAAAGAAGAACTTTTGCACTGGGACAAGATGACATCAACTTTCTCTGTGTGCCTCACTGACACCTTTAAATTTTTCCACTCTGGAAAAGTTTAAATGGCATGTGTTGTGGTTTACTCACATGTTGGAATTTGAAAGAAATAACATGGCTTCACACATTTTTAAAAATTCTTATTCCAAAGTGTTAAAAACAGAGACATTTTGCTAAGCAATCCATTGGATTACATCCACTGTTAGCAGTGGTGGACTGCAACAAGTTTAACAACTGGTTTTATGAGCATGCACGCAAGCATGCAAAAAACACAAATTTGAACCTCTACAGCTTACTTTCTAGGGCATCCCCAGTAAGTAGAACAGCTGAGTCACAGAAATCCACTGTGCCACGCAAAACAGCTGAACTGAGAAAGACAGAAATATAGGGCAGGATAGGGCAGATGCAGGTGGGCAGAGCCAGCTGATCGTCGGAACTATCAGTTCACTAGAACTGGTCTGAACTGGCAGCAGCCCACCACTGGTTGTTAGGTATTAGAGTTCTTGTTCTACAGGTCTTCACTTCAGTTTTCTCTCCTCTAACTCCACATCTAAAATCTTCTCCACTGTGTAAATCTTGTTGTGGTATGATAGACATTCATGTAATGAGACAGAAAATGTGTGAATGAAGGCCTTTCATAATATCTTTCCTACTTTAAATATTAAAAAAAATATAATCCAAAATTAATTTTTGGGCTGAATATTTTATTCTGCTAGGTTACAATCATTTTATTTTGAAGAATGTTGTATAATATCAGTCTATTATCTCAAATTCTGATTCTATTTTTATCACGTTGAATGAAAAAGCAAAACTAATATTATGTTTTCCCTTTTCAATGGTAAATAACATTCATTAGAATTTCTGGAAGCTGGCAAAGCATGTAATTAATGCAAAATTTGTTGATACGTAGACATATCCAAATGCAAAATTATACATACAATATAGTGGTGTGCTGCTGACTCTTTGTTGGAAGTTTCTATGAGGTCTTCCTCCTGTATATTGAGAAACTAATAGGAGACAAAGGTGTGGCTGAAAAAAGCCAGAGATACTGCTTTAAGACCTATATAAATGTTAGTAAATAGTTTCTTTCAAGCATCATCTTTTTTTTTTCTGGCTCATTTAGAAGTCTGAAAAAAGCCAGACTGATTCAATGAATTAGGAAAGCAAAGAGGTCTGCTCATGCAAAATATCTAAAACCTTTCTGAATGTTTTTTGAAATCTGTGCCATGAAAATTTACATCATTGGTGTTATCTATTTATACTTAGCAAAAGATACAGAATCTTTCAGAGTTATTGAAACAACCTATGGATAATTTGTATGGTGGTTGGAAAAAGAATGATCTTTGGTTAGTCTAGCTTTTATCAGATAAAAATGGATAGTAGGACACCAGCTGATCTCTCCTATTCTGTACCACAAGGGGAACAATTTGGTAGATGGAAATAATGTCATGAATATACAAGATGTTACAGAAGGAAATATAGCAATTGGATTGATGGTGTACAAAATGGCTGCACAAACATGTTTGCAAAGGCAGTGTGATGTAATAATTATACCTGATCAGAACTAAGTAGACCGTGAAATAATTATGCACTTATTTAAAATACTGTTTTAAGAACCTATACAACCTTCATGATATTGCACAATAAACCAACCACACCGGGCTCAGTACATAAGACTTGCAAATGGCAGGTCTTCTTTTCAAGTGATCTTCTCCAAGTGAAATCACAAGGAATTCAGGAGCTTTTACTTTAAAATTTCAAATGTGGCTTGCTGGGTAAAGGCAACTGGGGCTATGCAAGCTTTATTTTTTTCCCAGGAAAGTGTTAACTAGCATTAATCACTCTAAACTGGGCTGGATATATCCAAATGATCAGCAAAGAGAAACAAGGTTCTAAGCATCTACTGATTGTCCACATTTTTGTAGCCTAGATATGGAGCATTATTCAAAATTCCAATGAGACAAAATTGCCTATTTAAGATTCCCTGTTGTGATATTGTTGTTGCAATAGTCATCATTATGGTTTTATTTTGCCTACAGGGGAACATACTTTATTGTACAAAATTCCAAAAATCTCAGGATTAGTCTAAAATGCATATCAACAAAATCTATATGTAAATTTCTTCTCTAGCTTGCATATGTAACACATGTAAATACAATTAACATAATATTATAATAACAAATATCTGATTATTTCATTAGGTATCAATAAATTGAGCTAGATTATATATATATAATCTACTATATTTATTATATAATATATAATTCATTATATAATATATAATTTATTATATATATATATATATGTACGTCTTGGTGTATTCGGGTCTTGTCCCGTGTAAGATTGAGAATACCTTGGCGACGTTTCGACGAGATCCCACTCGCCATCTTCAGGCTGGTGCTTTCGGCTTCGTGTTTGTGCCAGCAAAGCGTGATCTGAGCTGCCTTCTTTCTATAAATACTGGAGGGGAGGTGTGGTGTGCTGGCTCTGCTGTAAGCGGGTTGGTTGGCTGTGTTGTTGGCTGTGTTGTTGCTTCTTGATTGGTTGATGGAATTGGTGTTTGCTGATTGGTTGGCTTTTTGTAAGAGCCTGTGTGGCTGAGGTAGTGGCTGTGTGTCCTTCAGCCTTTTATGTTGTAGCTACCTGGGTAGTGGGCTGTGTGATGACTACCCAATCAAGAAGTAACAACACAGCCAACTCTGGAGTTTAAAAGGGAAAAACAGCCACGATCAACGCACTTCTCCCAGAAGAAGCTGAAGACACCAGCCTGAAGATGACGGATGAGATTCGTCAAACGTGCCAAGGTATTCTCAATCTTACATGGACAAGACCGAATACACCAAGACCTACATATATATATATATATATATATATATATATATATATATATATATATGATTTTATAGTTACAACCATTGAGTTATTACTTTGAGTTGAGACTTAGAAAATCAAGTTAGGTTATACACAAACGCCCATTGATATAATAAACCTAATATTACAGTTCTAAACATTTGATAATTATATGAGTTATGAGAGCATAAAATTATTTTTCCTCTCAGTGATCATAAATTTTACAAATATTTTTGCTATGTTCTTTCCAATTTTTATTAATTCATCCTATAATATTCTAAACTATAACAATAGTAGTTCTTAAAGGCAAGGGTATCTGCAGTAATGTCTTCAAAATGGACACTGAAAAGAAGCGATACCCAACCCCTTTAATGATCTATTTGATGCATTGCATATACATCAAAAGGAGTGGGCTTTGTGTGGCCAATTAATGCTTAACATTTTGAAGCCAGTGACTGCAGACACCCCTGTTTCAAATGAAACAAGCTAAGAACAATATTTGTTTTGTTTGCTGTTTTGTTTGATCACCCAATAAAGATCTGGCTTAAAAAAAAGTTCACAAAGATATCCAAGAAACTACAATTTAGAAATAACAATACTGTAGCTATATTTCTTACCCATACAACAATCCGCTTGGTTGATTAATACTTTGGGGAAAATAAAATTGTAAAAATAATATGACTGAATAGTTAAAGCTAATTAGTTAGTTAGTTATTAGTTATTAGGAAGTGAATTGTGAGTTCAGATGCCAGCTATTGCTTTAAAAAGACAAGTACTGGGTATTTGTCAAGATAATTTGCAGAAGCTCTGCGCCTCCCCTTCCCCCCAACAAATGCTTAGATGTTTCAAGCTGAAATGGGCTCATTCATTCCCAGGCTGAGCAGTTTACTCCTTTTCCATCTTTGCAAATGAAATTGGTCATTAAGGCACTATGGGCAGTGGGCTTTTAAAAATAGAGTCATTTATTCCAGTGCACTTCCTAATAGTGTTTTGGATAGGTTAGACAAAATGATAAATAAATGGTGATTTCTAATAAGTGAATCATACTTGGGATCGTTAGATGCAGGAATACAAAATTTATATTAATAAAGCTCTGTGCTATAGGTTGATTACGGGTGAATTGCCATCTTTTTATTATTCATTTGTTACTATCATTAATAGAATCAGTTTGCCACTAACAAACATCTCTTGAAACAAAGTATTAGTAGACTCTCTAAATTAGTTGGCCATGTCCATTAAGTAAAGAACTTAG
This sequence comes from Naja naja, assembly GCA_009733165.1. Classification (NCBI taxonomy): domain Eukaryota; kingdom Metazoa; phylum Chordata; class Lepidosauria; order Squamata; family Elapidae; genus Naja; species Naja naja. The sequence continues at coordinate 136,509,952 of CM019150.1, read as the reverse complement.
CAAACTTTACCTGCTTCACAATAAAACCTGAATGAACAATTCAACCTGGAACAGTCATTGTAAACCTAACATGAAAAAGGACAAACTTCTAGATTCCATCTGGTTGCTAGGCAATAAGAACTCTAATTAGATTTGCATCTAAGGTGACTTTGCTTTTGTACTTTTTAATGATCTCCTAGTTTGCTCCCTGCCATCACTTTTCCAGCCAATTTTCTAGCTAAATTTGAAGTGCATGCAGTTCGATTTTGTAGAGCAGTGTTTTCATCCTAATAATATGGATTTAAATAAAACTTTCAATTGAATATCCACTTAATCTAAATCTGTCTCCATTCCATAAAAACATATCCATTCATGTATCTATGTGTGTCTGTGTGTTTTTGAAACAACTTGTCTTTAAATATTATTTGTTGTCATTTTTTTCCACTTGAGAACTTTTTGATCTCTAGTGCATAATTAAGTTGGAACCAGCAAATTAATTTAAGAGTTGTAGATTAAATTAGTACATAATAGAATCCACAAAAGTTGAGCATTCCAAGTGCTCATTCTATCAAAATCACCCCATAACCCACATTATTCAGGAGGGGCCCCAGACTATTAGAAATCTTTACAGTAACAAAAGTCTTTGTGTGGGGGCTATATTCAAATTAAAGACATGTCTTTCATCTTTTTTTAATGATCCCATAATCCCTTGTGAGGTGGAATCTGGGCAACTAAAAGGAGCTGAGTGTTTACTGGCTGGATGCCCTTCCTGTCACCAATGTGAAGTTTTGTTGAGATATATTCTCATTGTGCCAAGAGTGAGAAATATTTATTTGCCTGTACCTAGGATCAAACTCACAGCCTCCTCATCATGAGATGAGAGCTCCACTTCTAGGCTACAGCACCACTTAGAGATATTTCTTTCATGAGCCCCCATAATATTTCTCTTAACTTCTCAGATTTCTTCTGATTTCATTTTTAGAGTTAAGGGCAGAACAGGGACATACCATACAGGCAGAGAAATTTTCTCCTTAATATGCAGGTAGACATGCCCTTTGCATTAGGGGTAAGGAGTATGTAAGAAAACACATATTAGTACATTGCAGTGAAAATGCCTTAAATATTTGCATGCAACATAACCTGAATGCTGTTGTCTCTGCTTTCCCAACTTACATATGAACATTTCAATACACAGAGTTTGCCTACATCTATTATTTCATTGTGTGTTTCCCTTCAATGTTGTTTTCTTACAGGGAGGGAGGGAGTGTGTGTGTGTGTGACTGTGTGTGCTTGCTTGCTTTCTTGCATTTTTCTTGCTTTTTTATTCTGCATTATCTCTTATTCTACATAAAACTTTTAATGGAATTATTACCAAGAAAAAGGAACTGTCTTCATTTATAATAAATATTATCCAGAAAGGGAGGCTTGACACATGACCCCCATTTTTGGCAGCAATCATGAATAAATCAGTTGAATGAAATATAATTAATCACATATTGATTGCATCTGAGTGTGTATTATAATTGTACTCAACAAGCTTTCTTTCATATTCTTTCCCTTGCACATTCCTGAGTTTTCCATTGATTTGGGGCACTTTAAAATAGTTTCTTCTTTGACAAAGTCAGGTTTATGTAAACTTTAATCTTCTCTGCAAATTAACTAAGTAAACTAACTGACTGAAAACAAAATCAAGACCAAGCAATTAATGAATTGATTTGTTTTGCAGTTATGCAAACACTCCTCTTATAAGGCATAGCAAATCACTTCTATTTCTCAGAAGTCAATAGAAAGCAAGGGAAACTGCCAAGTAAAAATCAGAAAGTCTCCATGGCTCCAGGCTAGACTAGAAAAAATCACAAAGGAATTTTAATATTATGGGAAGGGAAGGGAAGGGACAATTTTGCCTCTTTCAGAAGTCAAAGGAAAATTGTATATCAGCTTAGCATAAGAAACTAATTCAACCCCCAAAATTGTGACTAGAATTTTATGAGTCAGAATCTCTCTCCAATCTTGCCCTTATAAGATAATTTTCTGGTCCTGTGACTGTGCATATGTACTGTATATGCACACACTTAACATAAATTTGTCATATTCCTCATTTTTATTCACAATTTATTTCATAGATTTTTAACGCTTACCTCCAGGATCATTTTTAAATATGTCTATTGCCTATGTTCATTTTCTTAATATGAATTTCCATGATTTAAATTTTTTATTGCTCAACCCACTTCTGATAAAAGGGTAGCCCCATATATAGATATTGCATATGCAATTTTAAAACATGCTCTTTTTTCCACAGGCATTTTTTCAAATGCCTGGTTGTGCAATTTTTTCCTCTTTCAGAGAAAGACGGATGCTACAAGACTCTGTTCAATATGGGCACGTTTCCTTCATCAGGTCACACAAATCTGCTTCCACAGAAATACTTAGCAGATTTATTTTATATCTCTGTAACCAACTAATTTGGATGGAGGCATTTATGTGATTCATGGAAGCACAATAAAGAGAGACCCCATGAACTGGTGCCCCAGAGATGAATAATGTCTCACCCCAAAGAGTTCTGGGTTATACAGATAACAGATAATTAGAGTTGGAAGGGACCTTGTAGGGCATCTAGTCCAACCCCTCACCCAAGCGGGAGACCCTACACCATTTCTGACAAATGGCAGTCCAGTCTCTTCTTGAAAGTCTCAAGTGATGGCACTCCCACAATTTCCGAGGGCAAGCTATTCCATTGGTTGATTGTTCTCACTGTCAAAAGTTTCTCCTTATTTCCAGGTTAAATCTCTCCATGTTCAGTTTCCATCCATTATTCCTTGTCTGACCTTGTCTGACCAGAACTCCTCTAAATGTTTCCACTGAATTATGCATTTTTTTAGAAGGTGAAAACCATTTAATGTAAGAGTAATTATCATATCCACTGTATCTAACATTGGATTTAAATTGAATTGGGGTATTTTTCCAACATGCCACTAAAAGAGAAATTTTATCTATTTATTTATTTATTTATTTATTTTATCCCAACTTTGTTATTTGTATAAATAACTCAAGATGGGTGAATATATCTAATACTCCATCCTTCTCCTATGTTTCCCATCACAAGAACTCTTCAAGAGGAGTTGGGCTGAGAGAATGATTGACCTAAAGTGATCCAGATGTCTTTCATGCTGAGGTGGGACTAAAATTTATGGTCTCCCAGTTTGGGGGAATCACTAACTAAAGGAGAGCATGGAGAAAAGAGGGATGGTACTATGGAGTTACTCTGAGGCAGGAAACAACATAGGCTGGATTAGTGAACCCATATCTGCCAGTTTACATGGGAATGCAATCAGTCTGGTGAGATTCTTATAAATAGGATAATAAAGAAATCGCTTTGGCTTATTCACAGAATTATTTTGATTGATTGCACCTGGTGCCCAGTTTCTAGCCTGGTGCTTTAACCACTAGGTAAAACTGACTTTCTGCTTCCTCATGCCACTCCAGTAAGAGTAATTATTTTACTCTTTTCATTGATTGGATTCATGCTCTATCTTTTCTGGCTTTTTCTCGATTTCACACAAGAATAAAAAAAAAGAAAAAGAAACATTGTGTACTTGTTATACAATTGTGATCTCAGAATTGATACTTCTTTTTCACTTTTCTCACATTTATGATTGAGAAATATATGCAAACACAAGTCAAACATAATGTTTTATTTATTTTCATTCATTCATTCATGTTTAAATTTATTTGCTGCCTTATTCCCAGTACATATAATCATTAATTAAAAGAACTTTTCTGCTATTGTCACTTTTATGGTTGCAGATAGATCAACTGTGTCATACATCAGAATATACCCTAATTAAGTCCAAAGTGGTTTAATTATCAGTCCTTTTTCCTGGGTAATTCTGGAAAATATACATCTATTTAGATCCCTAAATATGATGTACGAAGTCATGACAATAAAACTTCTTCAACTTTAAAACATTGCATCTAGCTGGTCAATCAGTCTTTCTCATAGCAACCCACCTTTCAGGGTTGTTCCAAGGAAATAGGAAGAGGAAGGTGTGTTGGATATGTTTGCAAACTTGAGTTATTTGAAAAAAAATAAAGGTAGGATACAAATAATAAAAGAATGTCTGTCTTTCTGTTTCCATCAGTCCGTCTATCTATCTGTCTGTCTGTCTGTCTGTCTGTCTTCTCTCTCTCTCTCTCTCTCTCCCTCTCTCGATCTATTTATCTATCTATCATCTATCATCTATCCATCTTAAATCAAAGATCTCTCAAAGTGTTCTATGTTTTCCTAAACATATTGTTAAACCATGAAATTTGGGGAGAGGTACATAGAAAACTGCACAGAAAACTTCATAGAAAAAATGTATACAACTCGAAAGATTGCTTCTGCTTTCTAAAGTGTAAATTAAGCTGAAAATTGCAGAACAGATTGGTTCACTTTGAAATGGAGACTAAAGAAAACCCTTAAGCCTTCATGTTACTAGAAAGACATTATAGAATTTTTCTACGCACATCGTGTAATGATTCCAAATCATTATGAGGTAATTTTGAGGAAAGATTCACTGCATGTTTATTTCCCTTCCCTGTCAGGATAAAAGATAATTGAAATAAAACAATGCAAACTGCTGGAGATTATACCCACAGGCTAAGAACAGCTCATAGTTTTTGGAAATTGCTAGAGTAGTCCAGGCCAATACTCTAGTTTTCTGCTTCTGCCCTATTAAGTTCCAAAGAAACCTTATTCTTTTCATGGGTACTAAAAAGTCTCCAGCATTTCCAGAATCAAAGAAAAATGCAATTGTGTCTGTATATCGCAATCACAATATCTTAAAGCAATTAACAAAAAAGAAAGTTGTCACTGAATCTTAAGTATGGGCTTTTTCAAGCAGCAATATTGAAAGAAGTGCAAAAGAATATCCCACATAAAGACGAGCAAAATTTACTTAGAATGGGCAGATGATTTACATACACACCTACAAATTGTTCTTTTAAAATGCAACGGTGGTGGTATTCTACCGGTTCGGCCCGGTTCTGCTGACCCGGTAACAGCGATGAGCAGCGGAGATCGAACTGGTTCTCGCCGCTGCTCTGCTGTTGGGCCTGCCTGCCTGCCTGGGCTCCCATACTCACCTTTATCCTCTGGATTTGAAGCGCAGCTACTTTGCGCGGCACAGCAGAGGTTAGAATGCCTCTGTGCCTGCAAACGCCTCTGCGCCTGCACAAATGTCTCTGTGATTGCGCAAACGCCTCTGCGCCTGCGCAAATGCCTCTGCGCCTGCATAAATGCCTCTGCGCCTGCGCAAATGTCTCTGTGCCTGGGCAAACGCCTCTGCGCCTGAGCAAAGTGCATATTTGGCATGCGCGCACACACAAAGTGTGTGCATGCATGCAAAGCGCACCCACCAAGCCACGCCCACCAAACCAGTGGTAAAAATATTTGAATCCCACCACTGATTTGCACCAAATGAGCAGGGACAGGAGGGCTTCCTGGACCAAATGAAACTACCCAGGAAGATGAATCTTGAGGGGTGATGGTGGTGGAGGCAGAATAGATTAAGTTTTTTAATCATGAAGTGGATCATCTCTTAAGTTTACCATAACCTTACTTAGAGTAATTGTGACATGGTTCCAAAGTTCTTGTAAAGTAATTAATGTTTTTAACTTTTATTTCTCTGTTACTGTTTTCAATAAGTCCTTTTGTCTTCCTTCTTCTATTTTGGCAGACCACCATTTTGACTTCGTTGCTTCAGGACATGACAAGCTAAAATTATCCTACTGAGATCTTGGAGAATGTGGATTCATCTTTGCAGGTAGAAAATAAAGAATGACTGAGGTCTAAAATCTTACTCAGATGTTCCCAAACTTGTTCTGTATTGGAATTTAAAATTCCCACTTCATCCTCCCTACACACAGAAAGATATGCACTATTTGCTTACTTATTCACACACATCTATTTATTTCTCATCTACTCTAAAAATCCAAATAATTTACATGCATAAAATATTTTTTAAAAAAACATACACAATGATAACATAGGCCATATCCATGTTCATCAACCCAAACAATCCCAATAAAGTGCTTTTGCCCTCACATTATTCTCTCTACTCCAAAGGCCCTGGAGAAAAGTATTGCTTTTATTGCTTTGAGGCCATCCTGACCTGTTTGAGCAGGTTTTTTTTCAGGCTGAGGAGACCTACATCCATTAAGATCAACTTCTAGGACCCCATCTTCTTTTCTCAAGAAAGAAAGGAACCTACAGCATGCCCCTTTGGCCAGGATGTATTCAGTAAACAGATGGAGTCTGGAGAATGGTGTTTATGATACATGCTATAAAATATTTGAAGTGTCTTTTGCTTTTTTAAAAAAAAAGTTTGCCATGTGGCACCGGATCTGGAAGCAATATACTCTGAAAATAGAAATTTGAACATTCTTTGGGGGGGGGAAAGAACCCTCTAAATTGAGGTGTTTTGAATACTGCTTTTCTATTTAAGTGATTTTAAAATATATTACCCCAATGCTCTATAATAATTGAAAAGGAGGAATGCCAAGAAAGAAGCTTAAAGAATAGCTTGCTTAAAGAATAGCTTTGAGTATTGAATGGATAGAAATGGCTTTCAGAAGATCACAGGTTCTTTGCTACTTGCAAAAGGCAGCCTTTATCAGCCAACAATGTTTGTATTATTTCTCCAATATGCAAAGACATTTTTCTTCTTTCTGTATCATTCAAAAGGTTAGAAATCAAATCAGTTGCATGAGCATTATTGATACTCCCTCACTGAAAAGATGCCATTCAGTATAAAACCTGCATCCTTTTAAAGCAGGGCTGTCAAACTCCCAGCCCACAGGCCGGATGTATCACATGCTGGCCACGCCCACGGCCAGTTTAGTGAAGGGGAAAAAAGTCTCCATACATCATGTAACACCACAGTGATGAAATGAGTTTGACACCCCTGTTTTAAAGGGTTCCCTTATGCAGGTGTCTTTCTGAACTAAATGTCTGTTTATATTGGACCCAAATATTGGTCTAAACTGTAACAGCATAGATCAAAGTACTGAAAAGCAACAGCAATGGTATAAGTTATTTCCATAGGAATCAAGATTAGAAATGCACCAACACCTTTTAGGTTTTTCTGACTATTACAATCCTAAAAATGTTGGAAAGTAACACACACACACACACACTCACACCTCCACTAACCAGGCTATACATCAATCCCCCTTTTTACAATTCATTCTGCAATGAAAACCCTTCAAAACAAAAGGAGTTTTTATAGATGGGTTTATTTGCATCTTAATTGATATCCAGTGTAGTAGAATTTAAGAACTTGTAGCTGTTGGCGGTAGGATTAAAGGTAAAGACATCCATAGAACCAGCAAAGTAACTATGCTATTTATTCTCCTTTACTGTTGTTTACAATAACAGGATAGTATATTTTAAGTGAATGTTTTCAAGTAAATGTAAGTATCATTATAAAAATAACATTCAAAGGCTTTGCATTTGGATCTTTATATTTCTCCGTACTGCAGAAAGTTCCAGTTTCAACTATGGCAGCTAGTTCTGATATATATTCCTTTCCTTTAGTGAAGATGAGAGAAACCCATCTTCCTTTGGGTTTCCATGGCTTGGTTTTTCTAGGCATGTAGCATTTCCATCATCAATAGGAACATATGCCAGCTGATAGCATTTTCCTGAATGGTGATGTACCCTATATCTAAATAACTGAAGACTCACATATCATTCAGTTAACCTTCTACTTGTGTCAATCACTTTTTCTAACCAACTAAATAATTGTTGGCTAGTATTCACATTAAAAGTTTACAAATACACTTTTTTGTGAATATTTGTATTTATTGGCCACCTTTTTATTATGTAATATTTTCTTTTGATAACTTTTTTTTGACAAATTCATCATTAGTGTTTCCCATTCTTGTGTGGTTACCCTAAAAGTAAAAAAAATTATCTGACACATCAACATAAGGTATGAAAGCAAATTAAAGTTAGATCCTTAGAGGAATGAATCAAAACAGGAATTGCCATATTTCTTTTGTTCAGTGGGTATTTATATTTGTAAAATGGATTGGACTTTCCTTTCATTAGTGTTGATTTGTTGACTACCTGATATGAATCTAATATGTTTCAGATTTTTTTAGGAGCTATGGAAGGCTCAGCATAAATTTGTTGTTCTGCACAATTATTGGCCTAAACTAAGTACCCAAGCTAGGGAGAGGAACAAACCTATATGCATCTCTCTTCAACTTGCTGCACTTTGCAAGATTTCAAACTCCCAGAATTCCCAACCAATTCTGGTAAATTTCAATTTAGAAAGCTCTATTCTTGCATCCTGGGCTGATTACTGGTTTGTTTGGTTTTTTTAAAGCAAGGCTTAGTGCATCTTTTACATTTTGCCTTTACCTGATGTAATTACAACAGGAAGCAAAATGGAAGGCTAATCCAGGAGAAAATGATGTGATTACCAGTTTGATGTATCATGCTTTCTTTACATTAGGCACATCTTGCTTAACTTTTAATTACCCCATCAGTGAGCAAGAGCTCCGAATATGTTGTGCAACGACAGAAGCAGAAGCTTTCAACTGTTTCTCTCATGAGTTCATGCAGCTGCTGTTATAGCCATGTTGCTTTCACGTTAGCATGACAAGTGATCATCCAGGGCCTCATAACACTACCTACTCTGATAGAATCTCTCTCCCCCAAGATCTTAATAACCAAGCAAAGAAGTAACATTCTTTGTGGCAATCAGGGGACCACTGCAGGAAACATAAGGAAGCTTCTCTGTTAGAGGACAACAATCTTCCATTTACTTCACAGATTTATCTATAATTTAAGCCACAGATAGAACAGCCACATGTTCTGTAGATACTCTCAGGGGGTGGGGAGAGGCTACCCAGAGCCTCATAAATCATGGGGAGGATTAAAAGCAATGAACATTTATCTTCTTAATCCTGCAAAGCAATACTGCAAAGCCAAGGATTACAACTTGCTGCACATGTAATCTTTGTTTGGGGATAAAAAAAAGTGTCAAGCTTTTTCTATATTATTCCTAGTTTTGTTTTGCTTTTTAAAAACACACTTAGGGAAAAAAATCAACTAGCTCTAATGGTGCCATTGAGGAAAGTAAAAACAACACCTTTTGGGGAAAGTATGCCTTTAATTCTCAATAAAGTCACTGACATGCAGTGGTGGGATTCAATTTTTTTACTACCGTTCTGTGGGTGTGGCTTGGTGGGCATGGCTTGGTGGCAGGGAAGGATACTGTAAAATCTCCATTCCCACCCCACCCCACTGACCTGCTTTCAGTCAGCCAGTCAGAGGTGGTATTTGCCAATTCTCTGAACCACTCAAAATTTCTGCTATCGGTTCTGCAGGACTGGTCAGAAACTGCTGAATATCACCTCTGCTGACATGCTTGGACTAGAGGTGAGGTTAATTGCACGTTGCATCTGCAATTGTATGACTTATTCATGATAGCCCAAATTATTGCTCTATTATGGCACTTCTATTCTAGTCAGAAAGTACATAAAAGCTCTACTGATATGGATTCTCCACCATGTGTCCAAAATATTGTCTCTCCAAAGTGGCAGGCACCTCCCAGTAGTGTGATATGCTTAACTATGTGATTAAAAGGAGAAAATAGGGGATGTCTGACTAAGGAACAGCCAACAAGCACACAGAAACAATGCTTTCCATACCACGTACAAATAATATCCCAGACTGAATAATTTGTTTAATGTTTAATTTGTTGTAGTATAGCACAAGAAAGCAGAATCATTTATTTATGCTAAATCATCCCATTTGTTGTTTATTTGTTTTTACACTGAGTAAATAGTAGCTTCAAATGCAATTATCACTTCCCTGGTATTCTCAGTTAGAAGGAGGACGAAGACAAGCCAACTGGAGTCAGGCACAGAAAGTTCCAACTCAAACAATAGAGGGGAAGTGGCATTAGCATTTGAGATTCAGGCCATACCATTTTAGATCTTCTACCAGAATCTCATCTACATCCAGGAAATGGTACTTCCTCATGTGAAAAATCAGGAAGGTGGAGGAGTGCTTAGGTGCAACAGAAGAATCTAAATTGGGAAGCTTCTGATTAGCATCAGTTATTTTCCAGCACTGACCAAAGCTCTCTATTTAAGTTCCAGCTATAAGGAATTTGTCTCTTTTAATACCAACTTTGCATTTTAGTGGGTACTTTGCTTTAGACTTCCCTTGTATCACCATTTACATAGTCACTGGGATATGTCTTTGTCTGTAGGCATTGGTTCACTTGTAACTTTATTTGATCCATGAACCTTGATCAAAATTTGTTGTAGCTTTTATTCATTTGGTTCTTTACATTGATCTTCCTTTACAAGGGGAAGATCACTGCATCTATTCCATCAAAGAATGACTGTTTTGCAATGATCTTTTTTTAGCAAGCTTTGAGTAGCAGAACGCTGGAACTGATTGTCCATCTGCTTTGCCAAGCCTATTCAATTTGGCAGCCAAATGACAGAGTGTTAAACCTTTTGGTTTATGTTGCCCATCTTACTATCATCCAATGTTAGGAAGTAGTTATCTTGTGGCAGGAACTTTATAAAATATTAAGGAGGAGACATTGCTTATTCATTAATGAGGACTTAGTGTAAGTTTCATTAAAGCAAAGAGAGCATAGGAATTTGTGCAACAATTCTTCTTCCCTTTATTTGCTTCATTCAAAGTGTGACACTGGCATTTCTAGTTAAACAACACAAGAAGCCATGTACAGTTAGGAATCAGAGGTGTAACATTATGTCAGCCATAAGTTGCAAGTACATGCACAGCTGAAGACAGGCTGCTGAAAAAAAAAATAGAAAGTTAGAACTAAAGCTAAACAGACAGAATCAGTGATGATTCAGTTTGTTGGGGACATTTTCTGCCTTGCAATATATGAACCCTTTGTGGTTTAGCTTTTGGCTGTCATAGCTGATGTTAGAGAAGTGTTTATTTTTTTTAAAAAACAACACCATCTGTCCCACCCCCTCCTTTCTTACACCAACAACTGTGTTCCTAATTAGCTCTGTTTGGATCACAGCCACTCCTGGTATTGCCTCTTTTATTTTTATCTCCACTCATCTTGTTTAGATGGAGTACTCATGTGAACAGCTTTGTCTGACTCAGAATGCATTCTTTGACATGGTCTTCAGGCTGGTCTACATATGCTCAGGGGAAGGATTAATCAAATATGTGTCATTCTTAGTGTATTCAGCAACACACACTATCAAATTCAAATTTAGTTGTTTGTCAGATTCCATCTTTCAAAAGTGACTGATAGAATATTGTCCTTTAGACCTCAGCATGGACAGGTAGAAATCCAGCATGAAAGCATGACAAATATTACTATGCTGCTCAGATTTCTGTAGCAGCACTTATTTTTAATCATCAGAAGGTTTATTGGAACATTTCCCATCCTCCTGCATACTCTTTTGCTTTCTACTAAATGATTGTTGGGGAGTATAATTGTTGGTGTTTTTTGGGGATGGGTGAGTGGTGGGACTCCATTATTTCTTGTTCTTTGAGCCCAGCAGCCAGCAGTTGTATATGTGTTGGGATACTTCAACTATTGAATGAACTTACAATTCTATTTTAAATATGTTTTGATGCTTACATGGAAAATATTGATCCATCTAATAGGTTCCAATGGCACCTAGACAATAACCCCCATTGCCTTTCTCTCCTTAAAAGGCCTGTTCTAACTGATGAAGCAAGATGGTAAACAGTTGCTCAGTGAAGTATAGAGCAGCCTGGGAGGAACTGGCAGAAATATTAGCCCATGTTTTTAAATCTAACCAGCATCAATAATGTTTATGTTCAAATATATGAATTTTGCTGTTTTGTCACATATTGATGACCCTGATCTCCCTGTTCTTTACTGCATGGTGCTATATACATTCAAAGTCCTTCATGGCTTGGGTCCGGGGTACTTGCGGGAGCATCTCCTGCCAACATCAAATACCGATCGCCCTGTGGGAGCACACAGGCTGGGACTCCTCAGGGTGTTGTCCGCATGACAATGTCAGCTGGCGGTGCCCCGGGGAAAGGCCTATTCTGTAGCGGCTCCCGTCTTATGGAATCAACTACCGGTTGAGCTCCGGCTGGCCCCCGATCTCTCCTCTTTCCGCGATCTAAAAACCTGGTTGTTCTTACAGGCTGGGCTGGACTGACCTCCTGTGGGGGAGGGTGGGATTTTAATTGGGTTTTTACTGTTGGATTTGGCTTGTTAGGTTTAATCTTTTAAAAAATTATTTATTGTTCTATGTTTTTATCTGTGAGCTGCCCCGAGTCCTTTCGGAGAGTGGCAGCATACAAGTCAAATAAAATAATATACAAACCATCTTTACCTTTTAAGAGGACAGTAAACCGAAAATGGTAACCTAATCACAATATAAATTGTCCAGTGAAATATTTTCTTGCAATGTCAAAAGTTGCCATCAGTAAAGCAGAGAAACAGGCTAATTATCTGAATCCACAGGAATATAATTTAGATTTAAAAAATGAGCCATATTGTTTAGACCATATGTTGCTACATTTAAAGCATGTTTTATATAGTTTATCTTTTTAAAACAAAATTATTCTCTTTTGTTGGTATTCATTCCTGATTCAAAAATCAGTGTTCCAGTTTGTTCTTCCTTCCTTCCTTAGTTACTTCAAAGTGAGTTTAGTAGGTGTGGTCTTTTTGAATCATCATTTATTGTAGAACTTATATTGTAAAGTCAAAAGTCATTATATTCCTGCAAAATCAAATTGAAACCACCTGGAAATTAATTTTAAGAAGTATGTAATTGCCCTTTTTTTGGAATACTGTTCATAAATCTGGCTTGAAGATAAATGTTCATGGGAACTTGCTCATGTCATCATAGTCCTATTTATGCATTATGAAATATGCATATTTATGCGGAATAGTTTAAAAGTAATATATACTTATTGTTCCCAAGGTTCCAAGTAGCAGTAATTTGGGGGGCATTTTTGATATACCAGCTTCCTTGTGCAAGAAAGAGAAACCTTTTACAAGTCTTTAGTTGTATTTTTGAGGTTTAAAATTTGTTCAGGATTATTTGATTTTGTAGTTTGTATGACTGCCCAAGTTGTAAATTGCTAATGTAGGATTAAAATATGAACAATGTTCAATGAAACAATTAACATGAAAAAAAAATCTGAAAGTAGAACATAAAACAACACAATAAGGCTGAGCTCAAACATGATAAAAGACAAACCACTTACCAGATGAGACTAGCCAACGTCTTGGCCAGCGCTAAGCGGGAAAAAAAGAACAAATTCCTTATAGAAGGCCAACAGGATAGAGGCTGTACAAATCTCATGCATATGTTATTCGAGAGGATAAGTGCTACGAAAGAGAAGGAAAACTCTCAAGGTTGCATTAGATACTGAAACACTACATCATAGAGGAAACCTGAATAATGTTCAGTTTTCAGAACTCACAGGACATGCAGACACAATTGGAAATAGGCAATTAAAGGAAATAAGTTGGTTTTGTGCTAGTAAGGCTTTATGGATGGTAAGTAGAACTTGTATTAGAACCATGTTTTCTATTGGGTATTCTGTATACTGGGTATATACTGGATATATATACTGTTGTATGCTGTCCAGAGTTACTTGATTGTGAGTGAACGTAACTTAGAAAAAAATAAATAAACCACTGCATCTTGCAAAGTAGTGGTATTATTTGAGCATAGTATAATGCACTGATAATTACCTGAGATGCCATATTCTGGATCATTTACAGTTTCTGAATGGTCTTCAAAGATGTATAGCACAATTCAGTAATTTAAGCAGGAGGTGACCAAGGAATAAGTAACTATGAGCAGACCCTCTATTCCAGAGTTGGTATTCAGCAGGTTCTGACCAGTTCTGGAGAACCGGTAGCAGAAATTTTGAGTAATTCAGAGAACCGGCAAATACTACCTCTGACTGGCCCCGCCCCCATCTATTCTCTGCCTCCAAAGTCCCAGCTGATTGGCTGGGTCTTCTTTTCTTTCCCTGCACAGGAGAATGGAACTGGAAAGCAGGTTAGTGGGGTGGGGAGGGAATGGGGATTTTACAGTATCCTTTCTCTGCCACGCCCTCCAAACCATGCCCACCAAGCCACACCATGCCAACAGAACCAGTAGTAAAATTTTTGAATCCTACCACTGCTCCAATCCAAGAATGGGTGGAATTGGCACACAAGATAGAATTTACAAAGTTACTCCTGGCTGTCTGCTGTTCAGACAGCCAGGAGTAACTTTGTAAATTCTATCTTGTGTGCCAATTCCACCCATTCATGCAAAAGCAATGACTCTAAGGGAGGTCCCCTTATGTAAGTCTCCAAATCCAGGATGGAGTGCAGGGCCTAAAATCCAGAGCCACTTCATCTTGCCTGAGACAAAGCCCATTTACAGACCCTTACAGTTTATGCTAAGGATGAAAACAAATATAAACCCAAAGCTCAGTCCTCATTTCATGGTAAATATTTGCTCATTGAATGCATATGTTGCAAAACCATTTTATTTTAGGATGGTGTCCATGTTGCATAGATTGAATAGTTGGGGGAAAAAATCCCAGAAAAAGGCAATGACAAATCATATCTGAGAGGTTGTTTCCATACCATTTGGAGCAGCCCCCAGAAGTCAAACTTGGCTTTTTATTAATGCTTTGAAAATGGCGTCTGAATGATGAGTGTTTATGTAATTACATGAAATATTTATGTAAAATTAGAATTGTACCTTTGGAGCACGCTCACATGGAATTTAGTAAATGTGAACTCCAAGAACTTTCTGAGATTAACAGTTGACCTTTGAATTAAAAAAAATAATTTCTGTCCTAGCGCTAGTAGAATAAATGCAAGCACTTATTTTATGAATTCATGATAAGTTCAATAGTTAGTAGAAGAGTTTGTTCAGAGTTTTGATTTCTTGCAGCTAGGAGTATATTTGGATGAGTTGATTTTTATATCCAGGAATTATTTATGACATTGCATGAAAGCATACATGTGGTACAAGAAAGTTTGTCATCTTTAGTCCTTTTCAAAATATGTGAAACAGTTGGGACTGCATTTTTTGTTTAACATGATGGTAGACATTTTTGTTTCCAATACAAATTTCTTTCTGAGTATCATACTGCTTATTGAGAGAAAACAGAACAATGAAATATATATTGCTTAAGTAAACATTTAGTAAAGCAAATATGAGTTTATGCAAATCACCATATGTCTTGTGAAACAAATTCCAACTAATAATATTTCACTGTCTTCTACTTTTGTACTACATGAAGGTCAACAAACCCATTTGATCATTATTTGGTGTCATTGTGTATGTGAAATGAAATGGAAGTTTCAGCTCAGTTCCTAGTAACTGAAATTGTGACTGAAAGACTATAATCAAAGCTAACACTAATTGGTACTCTTGCTGATTGATGATACTGTTTGTGCTTAAATATGGGCATTAACAATCAATAATTACATTTAAAAATTCTTCCTCTGACAGAGTCGGATGAAAATATTTCAAATTGTTTCTGCATTATAAGGGAAATTTTAAAAGAAAAACCATCTGCTTTTCTGAAATCAGATTTGATTTGAGGTCTACAAGTAACTTTAAAGAACAAGAAATTATTCTAAGTGAATTAATTGTTTCAGGACATCATATGTTAGAGATCACTAATTAAACAACTGAATGAGAAATCATTCTTTCTAGTAGTGAGTATGGACACTACATGACTGAATGGGCCACTGTGTTAAAATCACATATAACGCAATTACATATAACATCCCTAAGTTTGAAGCTTTGAAAGGCTGACTCAATGAAACTTTGATTTAATTATTATATCATGGTCTGCTTCAAAGTCACAATTTAATCAGATGATTCCAAAATGCTTCAGAAAACAAACAGATTTCTTATTTCCTATTGCTCCTGGGATTCTTTTTTTAAATATTTTTTTGAAGACAAACATATACATAAAGAACATAAAACATCTTTTTTTGAGAACAGCGTGCTCCCAGGTTGTCACTTCTCCATACAGACATAAATTCAATTACATATTCATCTTATGTATTCTAATCCATATCTTATATCCATTTTCATGATTTTTTTCCATAGCTTTTCCATTTCTCTACTTTCTATATTCTTATTTTTAATTATTCCATTCTTTTCTAATTTCAATTACATTTCTTTTTCTATTTTTTTAAATTCATATTTATATGCTACCCTTCTCCGGAGACTCAGGGCGGCTTACAATTTTTGGAGCACAACCCAATGCGCTCAGCAATAGCCTCCATTCCATTGTATATGCCTGCTTATTACTAAGCGGCATTTTTACAAAGTCAGCTTATTGCCCCCAACAATCTTGGGTCCTCAATTTACCTACCCCGAGAGGATGGAAGGCTGAGTCAACCTTGAGCCTGGTGGGATTCGAGCCTTGCAGGTGGCTGGAATTAAGTGCTAGGCATTTAACAGTCTGCACCACCAAGGCCCTTTTCCATATCTTTCCATTTAATATTTTAACACTTTCACCTGTCCTGTTTATAATTTCATACTCTTTTTCCTTATACATATTTTGGCCTGTAGTTGCTAAAGCTGGAGTTATACCACCTTTATATCTTTTAACTATTATCTATTCAATTATAATTCAACACTTAAAGTACACCTTCACAAATATAACATTCATTTTCTAACATAACTATCAACCAAATTCTGCTAGGTACATTCCCTTATAAATACACATTAAATTCTTTAACGAGAAACAAAAAAAAAGAAGATATACATATATATATATATAAAATACATATTTCTATTTCAAATTCAGCTCCACCTTTAATATTAATATCCATCTTATTAACAAATAACATCAATTATCATTCATTTTGATCATCTGTATTTCATATTAACTTATTACTATATTTTTAAAAAACAGCATTAAAACCTTTCATGTTTCTTTAAAATTTTTAAATCATTAAAAACCTTATTCTCTTATCCTCTTTACATCACTTAATTACTAAGAAAGAATATTCCATTACATCTAACACATTTTATAATAATATAGCAATATTATCTCATGTACCCTTGCAGAATTCTCTTTTTAAATTAAACTTGTAACCATTGTCTCTGTGTCTCTTAAATAAATTAATCCCTTTAATCCATATCTTTTCCTGTCTCTTTCTATCTTGTTCCAAATAGCTTCTTTTCTTTTCCATACCCCCCTCTTCTTTCCCCTCTCTTTTTTGTTCCTTTTCTGTCCAAATCTCCCTTCTGAGATCCCCCTTCTGCTTCTTTCTAGCATTATAATTACTTTTCAAATTGCACTTTTTGGTTGTTGCTTCAGTTCTTAACTTTTAACTCCCTCCCCCTTTTCTTTTTTACCACACTTAAAACTGCTTGGTCATTGAAGATGGCTTCTTCTTCGTCCTGCCCTTCTTGTTCAGCAAATGTTTCTTGTTGTTTTTGATATTTCAAAATCTCCATTTCCATAAATTGAAATGTGGGGCAAAAAGTCTCTCCTTTCATTTGTGCTTCTTCTTTATATTCTTTAAGTATCATTTTTAGTTCTTCAAGGAGTGATGGCATTTTGAAAAGTTTTTTGTTTTTTAAACAACCCCCAATCAATTTTAGTCCATTTCACTAGGATCCAATTCCAGGAATGATACTATAGTCTATAGTTGTTTCTTGCTTCTTTTCTCACTTTCTCTTTTGAGGGGCTTTGTTATCTTGTAACAGGATTGCAGCTAGGATGTATCCCTCTCAAGTCTCATTACAATTCACTCTCAATACTTTTTAGCTCCAAGTGGTATCCTCCATTTTTCCAGATTTTACCCTCTTTTTGTTTTCCTCCTCTGCTTTCTTTCTCTCTTTTTAAAAGGCTTTTTAATTATTCAAGAATCTTTATCCCTTTGACACTTTATTTTCAGCTAGGAATAGCCTATTGATGTCAAAGAGGATTAATAACAATTCTTATTCAAATCTCTTCTTCTTAATGTTTAAGGTCTATTAGGACTGTCAATTTTAAAGAGGAATAAAAAACAATTCTTTTTTCTTTCACTTTCCTTTCGCCGCTTTAAAAAGTCTTTTTTAGGTATAGTATTATTCTTTGTTGCTCAAATTCCAGGTACCTTAAATGGGTGTTTTCTCTGTTCAGCCCGGTCTGTCAAGCTCTCCCCTTGTCTTCCTCCTGCTTATTCTTGTCCAGTTGGGTTCTTCTTTGAGGTGGCCATTTCTGACCACCGCTGCAGCCGCCTTCAGGAAAGGGAGTAAAAGCCAGCTGGGGAGGAGAGATGCGGCTCTCCTCGACCCTGCTAGTGGTCTCCCCCCTCTTCACCACCTCTACGGGGTGGCTTAGCTCCGAAGCCAGCCGGCTCAGGGTGCTCCAGCGGTGAGCACAGATTGAAACCACACACATTCACGATTTCAGTCTGTCTCCGAAGAGTCCCAAACCGGAAGTCCCTCCTGGGATTCTTATAGACCAGGGCTATCAAACTCTTGGCCCATGGGCCAGGTTATATTACATGCTGGCCATGCCCACACCTGTTCTGACCAAGGCTTCCTGAGACCGTAATTAAGAACACAGTTAAAACAACTCTTGTTTTATTTCAACACTGGGAATTATGTTCATTCCCAGCTGGTAATGAGTCCCAAGCAGTCCCTTTGAGATAAGCACTCACCTTTCTTTCCTTTGAATTGCTGCCAACAATTAGAGTGCCAAATGAATTATGAAAAAAACTCTTGGTCAAATTTTATGACCCACATATTATATTACATACTGCACATGACTAGGACAGGTTGAGTCTCTTTACATTACAATAAGTCAACATCTGCCAAGCTTGCACTGACAATCAACAGTCCAAACATTTTCTGCTTTTAACAATGGATGAGAGAAGCTATGACTGACTTTTGTTCTATTCCAGTCAGTTCTGCTGCCTTTGCTAATTAACTTATTGCCAACAAGCTACCAATATAATAAAACCAAGTCATGACAGTGTTGAGAGGGTTCTTTCTGGGAAAGCCAATTATATCAGACTTCACCCAAGAAAATGTAGTGTTCAGAGACAACAAAGCTGAACAATTGCACAATGACAAGTAGATTTTTCTTCTTCCATGTCCTGTCTAGAAATGGGTTCTGTCCAGCCTGACACCACACCAAAGCCATCATCTAGAGACCTTCACAATGAAAGCTATTATATAAATAGTGCAAAATAATAGTAATCCAATATTTTTATTTTTCCATGAATGTTTACTGAAGCTTTCTGCTTTTGTCAAAAGGACCAAAGTAGGGCACTGTTGGAGCTTTGCACATGTTGTCATATGGGGAAGGTGTGAAGCTTGTATTGCATCAGCACAATGTTATTTAAATCATTTAACTATCTTGATTTCCCCTGCAGATACCACTATCTCTATATTTTTATTAGAGTGATAATAGCCAAGTATGATTGATTACCTGACATTGCAGTAGTGAAAACTGAAGGATCATTAGAAATCAAAGTAATATAGTAAAGAAAAAGCAGCCTCAATCAATGAAGAGTAGAAGAGTGCATTAGAACAGGTAAACAGTGGGGAAAGCCAGATAAGTGGTGATCTTCATCATTTCAAAGTAGATTTAACTGTGTAAACAACTATAATTTGTGAAAATGCCACTTTTTCGGGCTGTATAACTCTCCCTTATCTTGTTTGCTAGGGGAAATATATGAAAAGTGAACTGTGGACATCCAGCAGAAATGAAGAAAGATTCAGGATTCTTGGTAAAAGAAATGAAGTATAAAATGTGTTGTACTATATGAAAAATGTTTCTCAGAGATTTTGAGTATCATTTCTCCACTTGACTTTACCAAAAGGAAAGAAGTATCACTAATCCATGTTGGAAAAGGGTAGTGTTCTCACAAATAAATTATACTTATTGAAACAAAGCTACTAACCTTAAACACAACAACAATACTTTTTAAAAATTTAAAATGGTTCTAATCTGAGTATTTTTTCTTCAAACATTAGAGGGGAAAAACTGGGTGTTTTTTCAGAAAGACAATATATCTTAGATTTATTATTATTTCACTTGGTCACATAGTCAGACAATTGTTTAAACTGAATTTAGCATTGTTATCCAACTATTGAGTCCCTCCCAAGAACCTATGATAGGCAGATATTGTTGTTTAATAAAATTAAAGCTATCACTGAAGGATGTAAACTGTTCTAGGTAGAATTGCCATTGATGGTGATTTTGTTAATGTCAATGATGTTCTAGTTCTTTGAGGATTTCACCCCATGTACCCTATTATTATTGCTACTGTCTTTGCTTTCTTTTGTCATAGTCATTTTATTTCTATTTGTAGGTCTTTGTATTTTGTGAATTTCTCCAGTTTATCCTCTCATCTCAAAGGTGCTTTTTCCAAAAGACAACTGGACTTTATTCTTTTTTTCTTTGAAAATGTTTGCTTCTCATCCAAGAAGCTTCTTCAGTTCTGAAACTTCTTCTGGATGAGAAGCAAAATATTTTCAAAGAAAAAAATCAAGGAAGTTCAGTTGCCTTTTGGGAAAAGCACTTTTGGGACAACCAGGACCTGGATGATTGAGAATTTCCATAGATATTTTGCTATCTCCAGGTATGTTAATGTCCACTGTCCAGACTTCCGTTGCCAGCTTGAAGGATGCTAAGTTATTTGTAACTTATTTGTAGTAATCTTCTCCATCCAAACTCTTGATGTTATTTCCATGGGGCATGGAAATTGCTTGCCTCTGAACTCAACTTGCTATTCTTATTTTCCAGTCTGATCTTCCATTTTGGTGGCACACCGTTTGGCTTTTTTCCTTCTTTGTTTATTTTGCATCCCAGGTATTCAGTTATAACTGCAGCTGTTCTGTGCATTTATTTTTATTTATTTATTTTATTTTATTTTACTTTTTATTTTATTTTATTCATTTGTCAAGCATGTATTAGATAACAGATATAATTAGAACATGATTATGATTACATGAAATGGGTACAAATAAAAGGAGACATTAGGACAGGGACAGTAGGCATGTTGGTGTGCTTATGCATGCCCCTTACAGACCTCTTAGGAATGGGATGAGGTCAACAGTAGACAGTCTAAGATTAAAGTTTTGGGGATTTGGGGAAGAAACCACAGAATCAGGTAGTGCATTCCAGGCATTGACAACTCTGTTGCTGAAGTCATATTTTCTGCAATCGAGTTTGGAGCCGTTTACCTTAGTTGGTTGTTTTTTACATTGATGGTGCTTATACTTGATATTGTAGTATTTCCATCTTTTAGTACTTGGGCTAGCTGTTTCTTTGGAACAAGCTTCATTGCAGGCAGCCTTGTTTGACATTTTTGTGCTGTTCTAGATGCTCAGTTATTCTTTGTTTCAGTTCTTCTACTTCTTTAGTTAGATAGCTTTGTTCTTTCTGAGCCAAAGGAGAGGGTGCCTTGTTTCCAAATGAAAAACAATCTTTGTTGGATTCCTCCACTGCCAATTCCACCTGATTTGGCTCTACAGTCTGAGTTACTTCTGGCAAGGTTTTGATTTCTGTGAATATTTTATTTTTTGTTATAAATCTGCATTGCTCTACTAGCCTCTGTTCTGTTATTTCTGATATTGGATATTGTTCTTTCCAGAATTGGTACGTTCATTTTAAATATCCTCTTGTTGTTTGACTTGATCTATAATGACAGATCATGATTTCTTTGTTTTTAATCACTCTATAGTTGGTACGAATAAACACTTTTCCTTCCAGTAGGTCTGCAGCTGCTAGCCCTGATTCCTCAGCTAACAGTCTTCAGTCCTGTAACCCAGTTTTCACCAGATATACAGGAACTCCAGCATCTAGCATGGTTCTTGTTATCCCAGATGAAAACTGATCCAGTATGAATTTCTGCAATTTATATCTCACCATATCTTTTTATTTTTATCTAACACCTCTGATGAGCTCTGTCTGTGTGCTAAAAATTCTGGCATAGCTCTCATCTTCCTCAAAGCAGAAAAGACCCACTATCACATCAAGGTAGTACCTCATTGGGGGAAAATACATAGATTCCCTAATTGGGAATTGAACTTAGGATGCAGTGATGAGAGTGCTGAATCCTAACCACTGGACCACCAGGGACTATATCCTAACCACTGGAGCATAAGGGACAAAATCCTAACCACTGGAGTACCAGGAACCAATTCTTAACCACTGGAGCACCAGAGATTGAATTCTAACCACCAGACTACCAGAGAAATTCTAACCACCAGACTATCAGGGACCAAATCCTAACCACTGGGCCCCCAGGGATCAAATCCTAACCATTAGACCACCAAGGACTGAATCCTAACCATTGGACCACCAGGAACCAAATCCTAACCACTAGACCACCAAGGAAATTCTAACCTCTAGACTATCAGGGATTGAATCCTAACCACTGGACCACCAAGAATCGATTCCTAACCACTGGAGCTCAGGGAACGAATCCTAAGCATTAGACCACCATGAACTTAATCTTTACCATTAGATCACAAGGGATCGAATCCTAATCACTGGATCACCAGGGATCGAATCTTAGCAACTGTACCACCATGGACTGAATCCTAACTACGAGAGCACTAGGGATTGAATCCTAACCACTATACCACCAGGGAAATTCTTACCAGTAGACTACTAGGGACTGAATCTTAACCACTAAACTTCCAGGGAAATCCTAACCTATTATTATTGTTGTTGTTGTTGGCTCATTGTTCTGTCAGACAGATGTTCAGGCTGGATTTAACATTTTTGCCTATCTATCAAGCCATTTCCAAGAATACAGATATCGTCACAGGATTTAAGCTATTCTAAGTAAAGCTGCCTTTTGCAGCTCACTGATGGTGAATTTGTCAATGCCAATTGAATTCAAGTGGTGCTGTAGTTGTTTTGGGATTGCACCCAGGATGTCTATTACTATTGGTACTACCTTTGCTTTCTTCTGCTATAGTCATTCTATTTCTATTTGGAGGACTTTGTATTCAGGGGTGGGATTCAACCGGTGTTACTACCAGTTCGGTGACTACGTTTTGCAGTAATTTCAACATCTAGTGCAGTCCTTTTTGACCCAGGTGATGACCAAACCAGTATGGGTTTCTGTAATTTAGACGTCACCATATTTTTTATGGCAGAGACTTTCTTTGACTCTTCTGATGAGACTTGTATAGTATGGTTGAGCCTCTAGTATAGCTCTCATCTTCCTCAGAGCACAGCACATAAGACTCACACCCACCTCCAAGTATTGCCTTATTGGGGGGGGGGAAATGATGAATCTGCTTTTTTTTTGGAAAACTCAAGGTGGCATAGCTAATGCTTTCCCCATTAAATAAATTGAAGTGTTTATACAAGAGAGATAGCAAAAGAAAAACTGCTTAATGCAATTTTGTGTCCTAACCTTTATTCTAGACAATTCAGACATTTTAATTTATAGCTTTTAGAACTATAGTGCTGGCAGGGACCTTGTATGTTACAAATGTTTCGTTCTTCCCTTGCAGCAATTACTATGAAAATATGATGTAGGATTATTGTCAACATTGGTATTTCCCATTTGTTCTGATCGTGACTTAAGTGATTAAAGCAAACTTGCCCTGAAACAAAAAGAAATAAAGCCATAGTATTAACAGTTAACAAGGTATGACAGAAGTCTAGTAAAATGAAGTGAAACTGACAACAAAAGTGAGTCTTCAGACAAATCCTAGCACTTTTGCTTTTTCCATAAGTAATGGAGACCTGAAGTCCAAAAGTTCTTCAGATCAGCTATGAGTATATTTTAAAAGTTTGCATCACGTGGCTCATTCTGAATTACTTCAAATCTAATGCTTATTATTCTGATTTTTTAAAGCTCTTTAAATTTAAAAAGTTCCCTTTTGATTGCAGAACCCCCATGGAGTGTTGTGGTTTGTTGAGGCAGAACATAGACAGATGTTTATTGGCCTTAAGTATGGCACTGAAGACATATGCTTTTCTTTGAGCATGGTAATCATATCACTTACTGATCACTTTTTCTTCTCCCATATACCCCATCCTCTCACACTGGTCATTGAGAGGCAGTAACAGAAAAAAAACAAGACATGGGATATAAGGTCTGATTTAGTTCTGTTCCCTCCACCCTAATGAAGGATTGTGTTTAGAAATGGATATTCCTGCTGGTATACCCTGCCGGATACATTGAGTTTTGGAGCAATATTAAAGTATACAGCTACACAAAACTTCAGAGGGGTGCTGTGTTGAATGGTAGTTCTAGAGAAACATATTTCAAGCTGTATTGTGTGAAGAAATATGACTGTCTAATTCTAGAGCACAAATGATGCTATTGAATGACTTTCCATCACTGCTTGGTTGTTCTACTTTGTGTCATTGCTGTATTGCTTCAAGTTGATAACATCATGAAGATGTTATGATGATGATCATCATCATATTATTATCAACTTTAAGAAACAATATAGATAGAATTTCTTCATAACAATCA
Organism: Naja naja; assembly: GCA_009733165.1. NCBI lineage: Eukaryota > Metazoa > Chordata > Lepidosauria > Squamata > Elapidae > Naja > Naja naja. Next base: position 136,485,500 of record CM019150.1, on the reverse strand, counting down.
GTTCCTAAGCTAGTCCTTCAGTCTTTCAGTTCATCACTGATGAAACAAGTATGTAACCATTTAATCTTTATAAAACCGGTAAGTTTATGTTATGTAGCATTGCATTACTATGCTGATTTTAATAGAAAACCTTAGATATCTTATGTCCAACAGCGTAGTTTGTCTGTAATTGATGATTAAAATTTGTGACCTGAGGACATGAGGTTGATGCAGAATGAAATGAGATACTAAAAACCCAAATTCTAGTTGAGCTCTGATTCAGCATAAAGCCTACAGTTGACATGGAATGAGCTGATACTGGGTGGCTTTGAGGACAAAAGGAACCGTCAAACTTTCATTATCGTCCATGAACTTCTGAATCAATAGCCTTTTGGAAGAATGACAAGATCATGAAGGGAAAAAGAGATTGATTATATATTTTGCTGTTCCTGCAATTGTTCCTCAATGTTGTCTAGAATTTCTTCTTTTGCTTTTGTATGTGTAGTGATGCTCCCTTTGCCACTAACCAATTTATATTTTCACCATTCTCAATCATGTTTTCACTTGATCTACTATCCAATTAAAGTGTTTTTCTAGTTTGTTTGTCACCTTTCATATCCCATCCCATCCCTTTCATTTTTTATTCTTTTATTCTTTCATTCTTTAGCAATACATTTTAGTATATTGTATTTAAAGAAAATAACTTTAATTGAATTAGTGTATGTATTTACACCTGCTTGTTTCATTCATGTATTCTTTGCATAAAACATTATCATTAGCATCATTTTTAAATATGAACATGTATAAATTGTTGTACATTATACAGTATCCTACATTTTATAGATTTTGTTTTTTTTCCCTTCCTTTTAACTCTCATCTGATATTACTCTTGTCACAAAATAAATGTAGTGGTTTCTACTAATTATTTGAAAGTAGAAGAGAGGTAGGAAAGGGAATTAATTTGTACTGAGCGCATCTAAACACAAAACATCATTTTCTTGAAATGTTCTTCTTGCTTAGTGTCTGAAATTCCTTAAGCTGTTTTCTGCCAACCTGACTTTTTTGTCAATTTTCTGAAGTAGTGTATACTTTGGGTATTGAGTGGCAATCATAAACCAAGTAACTTTGTAGAAATGCTAATATGGAGCCCGGGAGCAATTATTTATTTATTTATTTATTTATTTATTTATTTATTTATTTATTTATTAGATTTGTATGCTGCCCTCTCTCCCTAGGGACTCAGGGTGGCTCACAGTATAAAATCACAATACAAAAATAGATTAATTAAAAATAATTAAATTACAAGCCCAATAAGTCTAAAAACCAGTAAAATTTAGTAAGATTCCATTAAAAAACCCACCCCACCAATTACGTACATAAGCAGAGATTATGCCAAATAGTTGATCAGTAGAGTTGGCAGGCTACCCTCTGCTTAAGCTAGCCATTGGTGAGATTGGATTGTCCCCTTTCTCTGATAATTCTGTGAGTTGTTACTACCAGTAACATATCTGAAAGCCATCTTTTGAGGAAGTCCTTAGCTTAAGGCCTAGACCAGAGGTTGGCTGTTTATTAGCACAGGAATACTTAAATCAATCAATCAGTCAGAATAGAGCTGAAACAGACCTTTGGAGGTCCTGTATTCCAACCCTCTGATCAAGCAGGACACCCCATTTGCTCAGACAAATGGCTGTCCAGACTTTTCTTAAAACCCTCCAGTGATGGAGCACCCACAACTTCACAAGGTAAACTGTTCCAGTGGTTAATTGTTCTCACTGTCAGGAAATTTTGCCTTAATTCCAGGTTGCTTCTTTCCCTGATTAGTTTCCATCCATTGCTTATGTATTATACATAAATCCTTTTTTTTGTAGGATTTGTATCCCATTTAACCAGAATTGTTGCAAATCATCATACATGAAAATAGGAGAAGCATCCAAAATTCTTTTCTCATCCACTTGTATAATATAATCCAACCAATTTTGTGCTCTTGTAGCCCTTGATTTCCAGAAAAATTGCTTATTCCTGTCAAGGTATTGATATTGGTAGAAAGTTCTGCTTGACAAAATGCTTAAAAGTTTATGATTCTTTGGCCATACATTCTTCCTTTTTTCAAGGCTGTTAGTCTTTATTAGAATAGAGTAAATGATTCATGTTGTCATGTCTTCACTTTACTTCCATTTTCATTTCAAACATATTGTTTCATTCATTGCCATTCTTTTCTTTCTTTCTTTCTTTCTTTCTTTCTTTCTTTCTTTCTTTCTTTTCTTTCTTTCTTTCTTTCTTTCTTTCTTTCTTCTCATTCCTTCCTTCTTTCCTTTCTCTTTCTCCCTTCTCTCTCTCTCCTTCTTTCTTTCTTTCCTTCTTTCCTTCTTTCTTGAGCACTCACTACTCTTTGGTTTTGTTTCCTATGAGATTTGAAGCATTTTGTATTTCAACACGATAGAAAATTTGACATGATTTAAAAAAAATCTCTGTGACTGCAGCCAAGTATAAGGAGATGATGTCAAATACAGTGAAGGCAGAAGAAAAGAAAGTCAAGTAGAAGGGAAAGTGTAATGCACCACTGTAACATAATGCAAATGTTTGAGAGATGAATATTTTATTCTGCAAATATGGACTTTGTACTGTTTTAAAGTGAATATTGATAGACTTATGTAATAATAGAACAGTAGAAGTTATTAAGAGGAACATTATTACCTAGAACAACATCCAAGATACAGGTAAAATTTGAAACTTGTGGTTGCAGTGTAGTTATTTGGTTAATGGCTGTTCCTGACAGCATATTTTATAGGACCCGATAACTATGTGTGATGATAGATATTTAGCAAGCATTGTCCTCCCAAAGACTGCACAATTACTCAAAAACCTTAGAAACCATGTACATTGTTCTGTTCATCAATAAGCATTCAAGAAAAATGGCAATTTCTATGATATTAAAGTGATATCACTGATGTATTTCAGAAATAAAAATGTGTCTTTGACACAGAAAGTTAGTCCTAACCAATTCCATGAATATGAATTTGCATTTACTTATATAAAGATCAAGCACATCTGAAAATTATTCACAGCCCAGAGACCTTGGGACAATTTATATTACAACATTCAGCAGTGTTAATTAAGGGAGAAGCATCTCTTGGGTTTAATGGTATGTTTGAAAGAAGGAGAAATAGCCTATAGTTAATTTTGACCTCTAAATATGAAAGAGAGGATCTTCTATCATTATAACACTAACTGAAGGAAACCACTAGGAAATAAATAGGGGCTAAAGTTACCCTGTAGGGGTGACAAAGAAAGGAGAGGCCCCCTGCAGATCATGGAGAGCAGTAGCTCTCCAGCTGGACCCAGGGATTCCCTCCAACAATGAAGAGGAGAGGCAGCCATTATAGCTGCCGTGAAGCTGGGGCACCCAAAGGAACAAAGAAGAGTGTGCTGGAGCAGTGTAGATGGACAGTGATTGGAACTCGGTGAGGTGATTTTTTCCCTAGAACCTAATCCCAAAGGAATTAAACCCTGGAAAAGAGACTCTCTGAAATACTTGTCAAAACAGCAAATAATTACAAAGAGAAAAATTATAGATCCAAAAGAAAAGGAACTAAAAGAATGCAAAATCTTTAAAATGTAGAAAGATTAGATTTTTAAACTTTAGTGGTAATATTTTGGTAAGGCATTTTAAATGCTGAAATTATTTGTTTGAATATTGACTATTTGCAAAAAAACTGAAATAAATATTTGTCAGATTTTGTGCAATGTTGAAATTTAAGCTGAAAATGCAATCTACTGGTGAATGGAATATATACAAAACTCCTATAACCTTGGGAAAGTACTTATAAAATAAAAGGGGAAAAAATAAAGGACTGCTGTGCTATCTACTGTTCTATATTTATTTACTTCATAGCTATTGGAGGTTTAACTGTGAGATTATGGAAGACATCTAAAGAAAGTGACTTTTAAATGCTAGGATTTATGACTGAACTTACAGAGTGGACTTGAGGAGACATTTGGAAATATTCCTGGGTTACTTAAATTGAACTAATTGACTAACTGTGGGATACAAAGAACTATAACTATTGCATTTCCCTGAGGAGCAATGCTAGGATTGAGTGAACAGTTTTTTCTGAGGTCATACAATTGAGACTTTGTGGTGGTGAAAGACTACTGACAGGCTATTGAGGAATATTTGGACCTATCAAAATAAGACAAGGTGTTGCATCAGAGGGAGATGAGTGGATTTCAAAAATAAATGGTGTTGATGTTCCAAAGTACCTATGATATGTTGATAAAGAACCACAGGGAGATAAAAAATTTAATGCATGACATTGTGGGGAAATCAAAAAATGTTCAACAAGGGATAAGGAATAAAGAAAATAAAACACAGGAAATAGAGGAGATAATAGAAAGACCAGAGGAAAAGATAGAACAGATAAATCAACAAATAAAACAAGAAGAGAAGAAGGGGGAGACAATAAAGACTTATGAATCAAATCAGGGACAAATATATTAAGAGATCAAAAAATGGGATTGGATAAAAAGAAATATATTTTTGCACAGCAGCAAAAGATAGCAGAGATGGAGGAAATATTTGGGTTAAATAGGAAAAATGTAGACAGAGACAAAGACCCAAGGGAGGAGTGTGGGAGGCAAGTCAAAAAACAAATAAGAATTAAAACACTAAAGAGGACAAGAGATGATAGTTGGCAAGAGAATGCTGTTTAATATAAGATTGGCTTTACTGAGAGCTAAAATTGAGGTAGAAACAATATCAAGGGGGAATATTATTATACACATTTTTATATAATATACTAGAAGTAATAATTAGATGTGAAGATTAGATGTTGAAAGATGGTATTATTATATATGTTTAAATAATATTGTGATTGTTATTGGAATGGCACACAAAAACACTGAACAACTAAATGATGAAAGAACATACTCTAATACAAATATGTATAATAACATCATAATTACATGATTAATGTAACAAATATTATTATTATTTAAATAAATGATACCCAGTTGCCTCACCAGTCATATGATGATATTGATGTATATCCAAAAATAGAAAAAAACCATTACCAAATAATAATAATAATAATTTTTGTTCATTTTTAAAAATAAGAGTTGACCACAAGCATTTATACATTTCTTCCTCATTGGGACGGAGAGTATTTTATATAGAGTCTAAAAGGTGGGTAAATTAAAATGTCCAAATAATTTGAAGAAGTTAGCTTTTTAAAACAATAGCTCATGATTCCTATACATTCAGACTGTTGTGCTCAGCTAAGGATTCAGATACACTTTTTATATTTACCATTTAGTTTCAGGCAGGCATATTATAAAATAGTTATTTTTTTTAAAATGACTGATAGATGATAACTATTCCTCTGAAATTAACTTCAAATGAAGAACTTATGTGGGAGAAAACAAAATTAGCCTTCCAACAGTAGATATTCAAATTGTAAATCTACTTAGCTCTTGCCACAAATTTTACTACATATGCAATACAAGCCTCTTTGTGCTAGAAATAGCTGCCCCCAATTGAATGTAGCCAGTGCAAATAAGTAAAGAATTTCTCATGTTTTTCTCATAATATGAGCAGAAAGAAATTCAGCCACAGAAACATTAAATAGGGAGAAATATGGAAAATCTGGCTTTTCTTTGACACCAGTGATAGAGAGAGAAGGAGGGATATAATCTCAAAGGGCACTGCAAGAGATGTACAAGGTTTTTGAAAATATTTGTCTCAAGGCTACTTGAAAACATTTGTCTTTCGTAAGCTGCTGGAATCAGAATAGCCTTGGGACTCTTTTGGGATACCATATATCCAGTCTTGCCCTTACAACAGATGAAGAATGGGGAAATGTTATCAGCATGTGCTTTAAAGGATTCTTTGCATATAGTGAACATTTCCCTCCAAGAGATGTAGTATTGAGACTTGTTATCTGCACCTCCTTTAATTTCCCTAGCCAGAGATTATGTCACCTTCTGCTGAAAGTTGAAGCTTGCAGGTTCTTTAGTCAGTCTCCCAGCTCTTTGTCTATCTCCCTATAGCACTTTCTTAGGCAATAATAGAGCATTCCTGCCTCCATTCATTATGGGGTAGCTCATTCATAAGATGAGGATTAACTAGGTTCCATGCTGGCATGGTATACATTAGTTAATTCCTTCAGATTTTTCACAATTTATTTTGTGTATTAGTGGATTGTGCCTCTACTTCCTTTAAAACAAAATTGGAAGGCATTCTAAATCAATTAGTTCATTTCAGGGAAGAGGAGGCAGTCCAAGCTTCTACATACACACCTTCAAACATACATACATGCATACAATTCCATGCTACTGCCATGTGATATTAAACAAGGCATAAGCCTTGACACAGTATTTATTGTGAATAGTAATTCCAGAATGGTTGAAACATGTATATGTAGATTCCAGTAACTTAAGAGATTCCAACAGCTGACAAGATATTTATTATTATTATTTATTTAGACTTGTATTCCGCCCTTCTCCCTAAGGACTCAGGGCGTGAACATTTAAAAACCATACAAATTACAATAAAAGTGAATTAAACAACTACAAGTCTAAAGCCAATTAAAATTAGAATTAAATTAAAACAACTAAAATAACCCACCCCCGGGTCAATCCAGACCGGGGTTAGATGCATTTAGCAACTTATCTATTCTGAAGCGTAATGATATCTGCAAAACAAGAACTCTTTAAAAAAAGCAAGTAGTTTGGGACATTCAGAGTATTGACTGATATCTAATTAGTATCTGCATATATTTAATTTCATTTTGCATGCCCATGCGTGTGGATTTTCAGATAGGCTATTTATTTTTTCTAAACAATAATGTATCTTTCATCAGAGGCATTTAAAAGTTTTATGTTATGCATTCTCGTAATATTTCTGCAATTGTCTCCGGAGACTGCATCGAAAACTTTCAGAAATCTCACTGAATTCATAGATTGTAGACTGCTAGCCTCTAAGATACTACATTTAAAATAGTATATCAATGAAATCTGGTAAAAGAAGGCCATAGTCCCCATGCATGCGCTAGCAGGGAAAATATTGACAGGGGGTAAATATGCACATATGCCAGCTTTGAGAAGGCATGCATAGTTCCCTGGGAGCTATAGATACAAATACTAATTGAACTATTTTCCCCTGGAAATTTGCCAAGAAGCATTTGGCAGGTTTATTTTCCGAAATCATGGATCTGCAAGTTATTGTTTGCTGTTTCATGCTGCTAGCACTTAACTGATATGGATTCAGCTGTTTGCAGTATCAGCTTGAGTTCCAGATACTGAATAATAATGCAAATGCTATTAATCAAAAGCTGCAATCCATTGGATACACTACTGAATGTAAACCCAACACTGTTCTTGGAAATGTGAACTGAATAATTTGTTCACAGAGTTAATGTTCACATTAAAACAAAATAAATCCATTAGTCTTCATGCTATTATGCGGCTTACCTGGCATGCTAAAGTAAGTTTTCTTCTATTTATGGAACAAATATGTCAGAATGGAGATAAGTAAAAATGTAGGCTGCTATTTATATGTCTGCACATTATAGCTTTATTACTTTTTATGATGTACAAAAGGCATATTTATATAATGAGAAAGGAAGTTATGTTTCAATAAAATCACTGTTTTTGTTTTTGTTCCATTTTTTTGCCTACCTGTAGTACCTTAGATTCAGATATCTTCAAACCATTCTCTGAGGCAGAAACCATAATAGAGAACAGAGAGAGAATAGAGAGAGAATTCTTTTATTGGCCAAGTATGATTGGACATACAAGGAATTTGTCTTGGTGCAAATGCTCTCAGTATACAAAAAAGAAAAGATACATTCGTCATGTGATGCACAAAAAGAAAGTTGAACTAAAAGCAGCAACTTTGAGCAACTCTAAAGAACACTCAAGGAACAAAACTTCTCCAATGTAAATTTGTTTAAATATCCCCATGAGCCTCTTCAATGAATGCTCAAATATACTGACAATGTCACATTGGTTCACATGAGACACTCTTTTTATTTTACCTTCCTCTTCTGAATTAGACAATTAGAAAGTCAGCGAGAAACCTTCTGAAGATATCATTGGCCTACTTTTTAAAATGTGTTGGCAGTTCTTTGATTTAAATTGGGCAGAGACAAGAAACCTTGAATCCTTCTAATTGCATGTTAATTCTCCTTAGCCCCAGCCATCATAATATACTGTGAGAATTGCAGATTGAGACAGTTTCTGCCTTGATGTAGATGGACATTTAGATTGCAGACCTGCCATCTGAAATGATACAGCCTGACACTTTTCACAATGGGAAAAATGAGTTTAATTGAGCTAGCCTTGTAAGTTCTGACACTTTTCCTAGAGTGCTGCCATTGCCTCCTTCTGGATGACATTTGTTTATTTGTTCTTTGGCTTTCCATTCTCCATACAGTTCTGATATTTCCTGAAGGCCTCTAAACTGAATATTGACCCTATACCTTACTTTCACAGTCAGATGAGATCAGTCAGGCACTGCAACCTTTTGAGATCTTTGAGTAAATAGAGGATTGTAGATGCCAATTGTGCATCATTGGATTGTCCGACATCTCCTAAATTCACCAATGAATTTCAGCAAACCTTTCAAACGTATATTCTAAAATATGTTCAGGGATCACTTTTCATCCCTCCAGAGTTACCATGCAATTTAGAATTATATAATGCAATGAAGAATATACTGTATATTTTAATTTTGAGAAGCAGGGTTAGTCCCTGAAGTTTTCTTGGCAAAATTTTCATTAGTGGTTTGCATTTGCCATTTTAACAGTGGCAAATACAGATCAGTTTACATCTCCAAAGGCCTATTTGAAGTAAAAGTGCTTTCCAAATGAGGTGAGATAGAGCTCAGTGAACCTTATATGACAAAAAGTTTTAGGGTTGTAACTAGCACTTCATTATGCATTTATATGAAATAAAGAAGATACATAAGGAAAACAGAATAAAGCATGTTAGTGTCTTGAACATACTCAGTGGATACCTTGCTAGGAAAAAAAAACCCAGAAGGAATATTTAAATGTCTCTCTATGCTTACTCCATGCTATTTAGATACAAATGGATGGATGTTGGTACCTCTGGCAAAAGAGTAGATCTTTTTAAATAGGTGAGAAATTTTCAATTCAGCAATGGTTAAGGGCCCAGCACCAGTGTTTCTATCAGTTAATTTACTCTCAAGAACCAAGTATTTTTTTCCTCAGCTCTCTTTTCCCCAAACTGAATGTTGGAACAGGGTTTTTAAAAAAATCAATAAAAACAGAACCATATAATTCAGAAATGAAGAAGGTCCTATCTCTAGTACCAGTGAACCTATGGAGAACCTGTAAGCATCCTAGCCTATCCTTAATTTTGTTTAGATGTTAAACAGGAAATTGGTGAGCAAGCAAATAAAGCATCAGCATGTATCATCCCCTTTGTTTACAAAGCAAAAAAAAAAACCTCTAACTATAATTCTTAGTCTCTCTCTTTTCTTTGTTTGGAAATGTCCATTTTGTGACCTTGGCAGGTATTTTGTGAACATGACGATACCTCATGAAAGTATCCATTATATGATTTCAACATTTCCAATGTGTTCAAAATGGTTGCTTACCCGAATAGCTGTTAAACATAACCCACCTTACTTTCCTGAGATCTTGGCAGATAAGCAAAAACACTTTTCTGGTTTTTTAAAAGGAGTTTAAGAATAAGAGTAGCTTGTTTCATACTCAAGACATTTGCAAAGTGTTCAGGTATCCTATTTTGGAATAGCTATTTGTTAGTTCTGTTTGCCAAATAGCGGAAATTAGTCCTTTGATTCTACCACAGGTTCTTGGCAGTCTGTTCTTCCTTGCATCCTGACATCATGTTCCACAAAGTTTCCACAGCTCCTCTTTTAGGTGTCAAATGTGAGACATACTGTGGTTTTCAAGTATAATTCAAAATTATAATGCCTTAGGGCTACTGGCAGTGGTGAAATAGATGTTCTTGTTTGAAGCAATACAGGCAGAATTTGGTGTAGTACAAAGACTGATAATATTATTTTTCTTTAGTTAAAAAGAGATGAAGTTCAGTATTAGCAAAGATAAGGGCAAGAGTGGGAGAGAGGGATATCTTAGTTTAAAGACCATCTACTATATAATATACTACTGAAAAATAAGATAACGTTCACTTAACTGCTGAATAGAAATGGAAGGCAAAATCACTGGTGGTGAGTGGCATTGTTACATTAAGCCCTACAGTTCTTACTGTATCAGCTCTCCATCCCTCATATGAAGCCCACTTTTAAGCACAATGGTTCAAATGCTTGTTAATCAGAAAACATATTTAGGCCTCCCAAACAATATTTGAAGGATCTAAACACTGTACAGAGGGAGAAGGAAAAGGGAGTAGTCTGAACGGAAACCTTACCTTTGGTGTCCAAATAACCTGTCTCTGATGAGATGCATATGAAGGAAAGCAGACATGAAGCAGTTCAGAAAATCCAGGAAATAATTTGTTTTCCCCATGAGCCCTTGGAATGGGAGGAATATGCCTGAGCTACTTGTCTCCTGCCCTTTTTATTAAACATACTCCTCTCTCCAGTGGTGGGATTCAAAAATGTTTACTACTGGTTCTGTGGGTGTGGCTTGGTGGGTGTGGCAGGGAAAGGATACTGTAAAATCCCCATTCCCTTCTTACCCCACTAATGTACTTTTCTGCTCCGTTCTCCTGTGCAGGGCAACAAAAGGAGACCCAGCCGATCAGCTGGGACTCGGAAGGCAGGGAATAGATGGGAGCGGGGCCAGTCAGAGGTGGTATTTGCCGGTTCTCCGGACTACTCAAAATTTCTGCACTGGTTCTCCAGAACTGGTCAGAACCAGCTGAATACCACCTCCGCCTCTTTCTCAAAGACCAACTTTGGATTCAATGTAGTGCCAGTTACAGGACATGGAAGATGAATACATTGGGTTTGCTTCCCATTGAGAGGGTTTCAGTACAGAGATCCTTTTCTATCTTTAGGGGCTTTATATTGATCAGACTTTTAAATTTCTTGAAATTTGAAATTAGTACTTATCCATGGCAAGATTCAGTGTTTCACACCCACACAGAGAGACCACAATCTATTACATCTTGGCATCATTTATAATTCCAAGATGTTTTCTTCTAGAGGAGAAGCCTGCTCTTTTACCAAGAATTGTTTTTTAATTCACATTTACATGCCGCCCTTCTCTGGAGACTCGGGGTGGCTTACAATCTTTTGGAGCACAAGAGTTGGTGCATTTCTAAAATATCATTGCTACCAGATAAAACATAATTCAGGTTTCTTTTATATTTAGATGTTTTACACCATAGATCTGACTTCTAGATCATATTTTAAGAAGTTCAGCCTCTAAATGTTCATCTGAACAAATTTTGTTTTAGAGATTATGCTTTTCTAAATGAAAATGACATTGTTATGTAATTTATTTGAATGCAGCAATATGCAGATTTGCTTATCTAATAAGGGGTAGACAATATTTTACTTTTGTTTCTAAAGAGATTTTCTAATTAGGATTATTTGTAGATGAATTGTCTGAAATCTGAGTTTAATCAAGATTTTGTTAAGCATTCAAAACAGCAGAAGGTGGCAAATTTATATCCTGGTAAGTTTGCATACAGTAATGAAACTGGATTTCCTTTTTGATTTATCACAGCAACATGAGAGTTGCTACAAAATTCTCTTCCCCACAAAATAGTAGATAAGACATCCTGTTGACATGGAAGAACTCAAGATATTGTAAAAAGAAGAGATACTGTCCATTTTTCCCACATGACTCTGAAACTTTCAGTGTCCTGAAAGTTGGAGAGAGATTTGCTACTTAGATAACATTAGAAGGCTCTTTAATGTTAGAATTTAGGAGAAAGAGTACTGCAGGTAAAAATTATTCCAATAGACACAAGGAAGCATCAACATATAAAACAAAGTTGGGTTGTTGCTTGAGTTCTGAACTTAATTAGAGCAGATTTAGAACTATAATGTGAGTAATAATGCTTAATCCAAAAGTATATAAAGTGCAGGGAGGAGAGTTGAGAGGGACACATAACCTTTTAACAGCATGTTGATGATCATTCTCTGAAAAATGGACAGAACTTTTATAATGATTTGGGTGTGGGTAGACATAACTTAAAATAGATTTAATTTAAATTAAAATTCATTCAATTACATTCAGCTAATATATTTATACTCCCTTTAATTTATTTTTTATTTTTTTATTTTTAATTAGATTTATATGCCGCCCTTCTCCGAAGACTCAGGGCGGCTTACAATTTTTGGGATACAACCCAGTGTGCTCAGCAATAGCCTTCATTCCATTGTATATGCCTGCTTATTGCTAAGTGGCATTTTTACAAAGTCAGCTTATTGCCCCCAACAATCTTGGGTCCTCAATTTACCTACCCCGAGAGGATGGAAGGCTGAGTCAACCTTGAGCCTGGTGGGATTCGAGCCTACAGTAATTGTAGGCAGCTGGAACTTAAATGCAGGCATTTAACAGCCTGAGCCACCAAGGCCCTCATTATGTCCCCCTCTGGTGATGCATTTTATACAGTTTCTGGAGGGCTGATTATGATTTCTTTCCCCCAAAACAGTTTTAAAAACCCTCAGTAGTTATTGTAAGAACTCTGTATGACTAAGGAATGAAATAGGAATACAACAAAGCGCAAATAGGTAAACATATTTTACCTGCTATATCTGTGCATTGAGGGAAGGACTGCAATTTAAGCTAACTGCCTTCATGCAATAGCTTATAATCTTAAGCACAACCATGTACCTGTAGCTTTTTCTAGGTGGGAGTACAGAGCAGAGAAAATAATAACAACAGGAACAGCAGCAGCAGTACAATAGAATGTCAAAAATAATTTTGTTGTCATTTTATCCAATTTGCTAAATTGGCTGAGTACTCCTATGGATTCTTCTTGTTTTTTGACTATTTTTTTAAAAAACTCATGAGTATTTATGAGGAACACTATCCAGATTAGTGTATATTACTCTCAGCTGTTGAAGTGAACAGTTTTTGCACTATATAAAGAATCACATAATCAGTTTGAATGAAAAATGCTTCATTTGCATAAAGGAGATGGTGAAGTTTATGTCCAAGAAATAAGTGTGTATGGGCAATATATGTGTGCATTAATGTATTGGGTACAATATTAACATACAATATTTTCATCTTATTGAAGTAAAGTCTCATTGCTACTTCCCCCTTCAAATTTTAATGATGATTGTTGTGCCATTTGGGCACTAATTCTTGACTTCATATATTCCCATTCTACTAGAATCACCTGAAGCAAAACATTTAACTCTAGTTGTGCAAGCAGACTCAGGCCAAGCTGGAAGTGCTTTCCTCATATAATTTCAAACCTCTAGATAATGTGTCTGTCTATAGCTGAACACCTTATTCCATAAACCAACCAGCTACATTTTATCCTAGGATACTATATGAAGCCATCTGGTATGTCAGTTCATTTTTCAATGTGTCATATGTTCACTAAAATTGAGTAAAACAAATCTCTAGTAGCCATGGATGAGCATGTTGTATATACTACTATATAGAAATGTCAAATGTGATGGTATAGAAATAATAGACAAATTCATAAATGCCATGCAAACATAGTTACTGAAACTCAATAAAGACATGGGTAGAATCTGCCCACCTGGTCAGTGCTCCCTAACTACTTTTCAGTGTGTGAGAGAATGTGATTGATATAGTCTATGACAAGATTGCTTCCATAGACAACACATGGTAAAACATAATATTGGGAGAGGCAAAGGAAAGGAAGTACTATTATGCAGAAGTGCCATTTTATGATTGAACATTAAGTAGTATGTATTTTATTACTTTAATTGATAGGGCATTATGCATAACACTTAGGGGGAGCTCTTTCCAATTACCAGTGAAGAAATCCTTTTTTTTAAAGTATCTTCTCATATTTTACACTGCCATTTTAAAAAAATGCTGTTATAAATTTTACATTTATGTTCCTACTTTTATGTTTCCACCTAAAAATGTCTGATTAAAGTAATGAATGATTATTGCTAGGCTCATTTCTATAAATTCTAGATTAAACCCATTTTGTTCTAATGATCAATTTCTCCAGACAATAGATAATTTCCCTCAGAAAATACATATTGTCTGTTATGAAAACCTTGTAAAGATTGTATAAGAAGGAATCATACTTTCTCCTATTTCAATTTGAGATGCAAACTGGTGAGAACCCATGCATAATCCTTGAATATGATAGTTCTAGATGGATAAATGGAGCAATATAGTTTAGAATATATTAGATTGTGAGAGAGAGAGAGAGATTATACCCTATATATATCTATTTATATATATATCTACATCTACATCTATCTATCTATCTATCTATCTATCTATCTATCTATCCATCCATCCATCATCCATCAGTAAGTGGTAGATGTCTTACTGTTGGGAAACACAACTACAAATTACTCTCCTGAATGTATAGAATGATGGGGTAGGAGAATCTGGGCACTCCTTCTCACATTTCTCCTATTCTCCATCAGCAGTGAGTCAGAATATTTTTCAGTTATTTTTTAAATACCAGGATTTTTAAAAATACCAGTCTCCTTGGACAGATACTCCTTCTTTAGCCCACTTCCCTTGTCAAGTTCTGTCTGAAGTTCAACAATCTTGCATGAAGACTCATTGTTTCAGGGTTATAAATCTTAATTTTTTAATAAAAAGTTTTATTTGGGTTTTCACAAAACACAATACAGATAAAATATCTTTTTTGAGAGTAGCATTATTCCAGGTTATCACATCTCCGTACAGACATAATCTCAATTACACATTCATCTTTATATTCTATTTCATATCTTGTCACTATTTTATCATTTTCTCAATAATTGTTCCCTTCCTTCCTTTCCTCAACCTTACTTATAATTATCTCATTCCTTTCTAATTCTATCTTTCTAGTCATTATGTTTGTACTTTTGTCTGTCCTGCTTACAATTTCATACATTCTTTTTCCATCATTGTCCCAAAAGGGAAAAGAAAAAAAGCAATTCCCTCCCCTTCCAGGTATTAAAAAGGAAGGTTTTTCCCCCTGTAATTACCAAGTAGAGTCACCTTTATATCTTGTTATCCATTCAAATCTCATTTAACATTTAGTTTATACATTATACAATTATAACATTCAGTTTCTAATATCTATTTTATATCATATAACTCTTATCAGCCAAATTCCGCTTGGTGCTTCCTCTTAAAATACACAGTAAATTCTAAGAAAATAAAAAAATATATAACAATAATGAATCAAATGGTTGTTCTATTCAAATTCATCCTGACAACTGACATTGATTTCATTATAAATCTTTTACATTTCTTTTCAATTATATTTTATAAATCATTAAGAACAATTAAAGTATTTTCATTCCTTCCTCTTATTCCTTCTTTTACTTTTGTTCCCTTTCTCTCTTTATTTCATTTAATTATTAACAAACATTCCATTACATAACAATACCAGTTTTGTCTTTCACTTTAATCACATATGTTTCATATTTTCTAGCTCATTACTATTTCCAATATAACAACGCTATCTCTTGTACCCTTGCAGAATCCTCTCTTTTAATTTATATTTTTAACCATTATCTCTATGTCTTTTAGTTAGGCTAATACCTTTAATCTTTGTAC
This sequence comes from Naja naja, assembly GCA_009733165.1. NCBI lineage: Eukaryota > Metazoa > Chordata > Lepidosauria > Squamata > Elapidae > Naja > Naja naja. The sequence continues at coordinate 136,469,838 of CM019150.1, read as the reverse complement.
GTTTCCCCTGTTTCTTTATTTCCTGTTTCTGTCCCTTATAATTTTTCCTTTATCTTTCCCTCTTTTCTCACCACCCTTTTTGTCCCCCCACTCTCTAATTCTCCCTTCTGTAATCCTCTCTTCTGCTTCTTCCTAATATTATATTTACTTTTCAAACTATTCTTTTTTTTAGTTGTTTAGTTGTTTACTCAGATCTTGAGTTTTTCCCTCCTTTTCCATTTTTTAGTTGTTTAGTTGTTTATTATTTCAGTCATCTTGAGTTTTTCCCTTCTTCCTTCCAGCCCCATTTTACCCAGCATGGAATTATCTTGGTTGTTTTTCATTAAAGATTCTTCTTCTTTGTCCAGCCCTTCTTGTTCTTCAAACATTTCTTGTTGTTTTTCATAGTTCAGAATCTCCATTTCTAAAATTGCCAAAGGATTCTCCTCCCTCTTGCAACTCTTTTTCATTTTTTGAGTTCCATTTTTAGTTCCTCAAGAGTACTGCCATTTTAAACACTTTTGATTAATTTTAGTTCAAACTGCTAGAAATCCAACACCCAAAATTCCAAAAATCACCAAATAATCCAAAGCTGTTTCTTCTTGCTTCTTTTTTCCACTTTCTCTTTCCAGGGGTTCTTGTAGCAAAGTTTCAGTTGCAATGTATCCTTTGGAAGTCTTGTTAAAATTCCACTATTAATTCTTTTTATTTCCAGGTGGTACTCTCTGCTGTTTCCAAGTCCCATCCTTTCTTTTTTCCTCTACTTTCCTCCTTTTGAAGGCTTTAGAATATCCAGAAAGTCTTTATTTTCTCTTTGACACTTTAATTTCAGCTTAAAGTTTCCTGTTAGTGTCAAAGTAAATTAACACAAATTTCTTACTTAAATCTCTTCTTTTTAGAACTCAAATCCAATTGCAGCTATCAGTGTTAGAGAGGGAAAAAAAATCTTTTTTTTTCCTTTTCCCTTTCTCCTCCACCACTTTACAAATCTTCTTTTAGGAGTAACACTCTTGATAATTTAAATTCCAGGGTACCTTGCATAGATGTTATCTCTGCTTAGCCTGGTCTGTCAAGCTCTCCCCTTGTCTTCCTCCTGCTTATTCTTGTCCAGTCAGGTTCTTCTTTGAGGTGGCCATTTCTGACCACCGCTGCAATTGCCTTCGGGAAAGGGAGTAATGACCAGCTGAGGAGGAGAGATGTGGCTCCTCTCAACTCAGCTGGCAGTCTTCCCCTTCTTCGCCACATCTACAGAGTGGCTTCAGCCCAGTATCCAAAGGATCGGGCACTCCAGCGGAGAGCACGGATCGAAAACGCACACGATCACGGATTTAGGTACATTGCCGAAGAAGCCCAAACCGGAAGTCCCTGGGGTTATAAATCTTTAAAAAAAAAAAATTAGGGTTATAAATCTTAATTTTTGTTCTCTATTTATTTGCCATAATGTTGATCTCTTAATTTACTGGAAGATAAGGAAGGCTGAGGGATTGAAATTTCAAAGACATCTCCTCTTCTTCTTCTTCTTCTTCTTCTTCTTCTTCTTCTTCTTCTTCTTCTTCTTCTTCTTCTTCTTCCTTCTCCTCCTCCTCCTCCTCCTCCATTAAAAAAAAGATAAAATATAGGTGGAGAAAGTGAATGATAATCAAGGGAAATGGCATTCAGGCATTTTTGTCCTTAATTAAAGTAAATCTATATAATAGATGATTAAAGATAAATTAATCCAGGTACAATAATTTTTGTGAGAAATCAAATTTGCAGAGATCTTCATAACCCCTGTGAATATGATTCTGATGAAAACAAGGTAATTGTAGAATTTGGGTTGGAGAATTCCTAAGAAATGTAAGACGTTTTTTGCACAAAGAAGAGAGGGAATCCCAAGATGTTTGTAAATAAAACATTACCTATACTTCACAATCCAGAAATAGGTATTTGAAATGGTAGGCAATTCACCATCTCCAACCTATATAGAGTTCCCCAGAACTGAATTCAAACAAATGTTTCCTAGGGAAGTGTTCTTCTGATAAATGCAAAGCTGGGTATTTATACTGCATAGCATACATAAAATTCTATGTTGTCTTCTGCAAAAATATAAAATGATCTCTGTCAGTGAAGATATGAACTCACTGCTAGTCCGTTGCATAGGTTTACCCACCAATCAGTAACTTTTGACTTTTTCCCCTTTGATTTGGATACTGAAGAACTGGATTTAGTCTTTCATGGATATATCCATGTCCAATTCCATCCTCCACCCAAAAATATATTGCTATATTGCTATGCAAACCAGGTCCTCTCTCTCTCTCTCTCTCTCTTTCTCTCTGCCCAAGTAGGGCTGTGTACATTGATCAAATGAGTCAGGAACATAAATGAAGCAAATTATAGTGACCATTAAGAACTGGACAGTTTCCAGCCTCTGACTGTGTCAACAGAAGCAGCATTACCAATATGCATTGGAATGTTTTAAAGCAAAATTAATTATGGAAGAAAAGAGAAAATGTCAACAACCAAAACTGATTCCAGGCCATCTAGGTATGGAACTGGGGATGAGTGGAGGTGACATAATGAGAACATGCAGTATATCTCAAAATCATTTAATAAGCCATCTTCATGTCACAGCAACTGGACCATAAGGATGAATCCTCAGACACAAGGAAAATTTTCACAGTTTCACAGAACAATTCCTATTGTAGACATTACCATTGTGATTTAATGCCTGAAGAAATTATATACATGCTCTCCCAGAGTCTCTTATATCCTTGAAGATTTTTATGAGAGAAACAAGATAAGCGGGTTTGAATTCTCTTTGGAAAGAGAATTAGGGTTAAACCTGTGATGCTTTCTGAAATTACATTTCTGTCTCAGACTCAAAATTCTTTTGCCTGCCCTGTGTGGCTTTTCCTCCTGTTCCTCAAAGCTATTCTTATTGCCTGTTATACAGCTATAGATTCACTCAATCCGCCATCCTTTCTAGTGATCATATAAATGCAACCTATGAAGTTAGTTTAGTTAGAAAATGTATACTTCATCTTTTCACATTTTCAGGGTACATAATAAAACCATTTCTAAAATGCAAGATTTGGGAAATGTTCCTGCAAATCAGCAGTGTATGCAGAGGAGACAAGAGCGATCAGAAAGGTAAAAAGCACACTATAACATTGTGGCATTGCAATGCAAGTTCCACCTAACCTACATCTGTGTTGTGACATCATTCTGAAAGGACTGAGTTCATTTTGATAAAAGCAGCAATGTCCTATGGAGTGTAAATCATACACTTTGATTTAACGATTAGCCTTTTCTGCTAGTCCAAGGCTGTAGAATAAACCAAGGGAAAAAAAACATTTAACTCTGCCTTGAGAACAGAGTGAAAGTAAAATAGATTCTAAGTTCAAACTCAGTAGCATTAATCAGAAGTTTCTGAGTTGTCTATGTGAACCCCCAAATTTATTCCATCCTCAATGAATTTTAAGAATATGGTACAGCACTTTTCTCATGGATATAAGGAATATGTTTCTTGCAATTCTTCCACAGTGTTTATTTCTCTAGATGGACATTTTTAGAAGCTGTCACAAATGATCCAGTGTAGAATAATAATTAATTCTGGGGAACCCGATGGAAACTCACTAGGTGAACTTGGGCAAGACACTTACGGGATTAATAGAGGAGACAGGGTTTCTCAAGCTCCTGAATATAAATCAGAATATGCATACATCTATCTAAAGGACATAATACAATTAACAAATAAATTTAAAAGTCAGAAGATGGTATATAAATTTTATCATTTCTGCTCAACATGGTGTGAATGGCAGTTAACTGTCCCAAAGCTACTTAAGCTATGGAGAACTCTACTGTAAAGTTTATTTTGAAAAATAATATAAGAAACACCATGCAATTCTAGTCATGCATTTAGAAAATCACAAGAGAAAGGAAATATGAATGTGCATTTCTTTATTCTATCCATTTTATTTGATTTATTTTATTCACCTCTTTCTCTCTCTTTCTCTTTTCTCTCTTTTCTCTCTCTCTCTCTCTTTTACAAAATAGATTCTGTCAATTTATACATTTATTTTATACTTCAAGATTTTTTGTTTGTTTGTTTCATAAGACATTATTAAAATATATAAAACGGCAATCATTCCCTCACTAAACCAGAAGTTCTGATTGTTGATGATGGAAGTAACAAAAATAATGGAAAAAAATTCAAGAACTGAATGACGAATAAATGAATTATTGGATTTCTATTCTTCATTTTCAATTATTATTAGGTTTCTATTCCATTTTCTTTTGATATCTCTTTTCATATCACATCCATATATATATATATATATATATATATATATATATATATATATATATTTGTTTTCTAGATTTTCATGTAAAGGTATGTAGGTCTTGGTGTATTGTCTTGTCCTGTAGGATTGAGAATACCTTGTAGCAACTTTTTCATGAAATCTCATCCGTCATCTTCAGGCTGGTGTCTTCAGCTTCATTCTCCTGGGGAAGTGTGTGATCTGGCTGTTTTTCCTTTAAACTCTAGAGTTGGCTGTGTTGTTACTTCTTGATTGGTCTGTGGAGTTGATGTATGCAGATTGGATGGCTTTTTCCTGAGACCCTGTGTGGCTGAGGGGCTGTGTGTCTCTCAGCTTTTTGTGTTGTAACGACCTGGGTAATGGGCTGTGTGATGACCTTCTGAGTTCTATTGTTGTGACGCCTGGGTGTGGTGGTAATCTCCTGGGTCGTCTGTGCTGCAACCTCCTGATGTTTTGTGTTGTGTTATCCTGAGTTCTGTGATGTAGTATCCTGGGTGGAAGGCTGTGATGTGGCATTCTGGGCCTTGGTTTGGCTCCGAGTTTGAGGTTTGAGTTTGAGGTTTGAGGCCTCAAACTCGAAACACCCCCATAACATGAATAAACGGGATGATACTTCCCCTACCAGACATCTGGAACTAGCCCTAATCAACAAACGAGTCCCAGCCACAAAACCAACACCGACCCAAAATAACACATGATGCCACCACCAATCTCCTTCACCAGACTCAAACCCAAGCCCACGCCACAGATGAAAGGCAACCACCATCCAGAAACCAGACCATGGCTGCAATACCAGCCACACCCCTCCAACCCCAAACTAAGCAAACTGACACACGCTATAAACACATAGCCAGACCTCAAACTCGAGCCAAACCAAGGCCCAGAATGCCACATCACAGCCTTCCACCCAGGATACTACATCACAGAACTCAGGAGATCACAACACAAAACATCAGGAGCAACAGACAACCACCCAGGAGATTACAGCACCACACCCAGGACATCACAACAATAGAACTCAGAAGGTCATCACACAGCCCATTACCCAGGTCTGCATAACACAAAAGGCTGAGAGACACACAGCCAGCACCTCAGCCACACAGGGTCTCAGGAAAAGCCATCCAATCTGCATACATCAACTCCACAAACCAATCAAAAGTAACAACACATCCAACTCTAGAGTTTAAAAGGGAAACAGCCACGATCACACTTCTCCCAGGAGAACGAAGCTGAAGACACCAGCCTGAAGATGACGGATGAGAGCTTGATTGGTGTTTCTAATATCTTTATTAGAAACATACTAGATATTATGTTATTTAAGATATTAGAAACACCAATCAAGCAGAACACAGCAAACTCCAAGACCAATAAACACAGAACAAGTAATTGATATAGTTTTAGACTTTATTAATTAGTGTGAACACCATTACGGAATCATTGTAAAAAGTGGAATTTGTCTTTTTTAAAATATTGAAATGTTGAATAAATAAATTTATTTTTTTTAAAAAAGAAATATTTTCCATAACAAAGAAAAAAAGTAGAGTAGAAGTTTAATTGATTCCTTTATTAAAATAAAATAATATCTCTAATTTTATTTTTATTTCAAACTGCATCTGGATTTTGTGCTTGTGATGGAAAAATAAAACTTTAATTTTGATTGGCTTGATTGGTGTTTCTAATATTTTATTAGAAACATACTAGATATTATGTTATTTAAGATATTAGAAACACCAATCAAGCAGAACACAGCAAACTCCAAGACCAATAAACACAGAACAAGTATGATATAGTTTTAGACTTTATTAATTAGTGTGAACACCATTACGAATCATTGTAAAAGTGGAATTTGTCTTTTTAAAATATTGAAATGTTGAATAAATAAATTTATTTTTTTTAAAAAAGAAATATTTTCCATAACAAAGAAAAAAAGTAGAGTAGAAGTTTAATTGATTCCTTTATTAAAATAAAATAATATCTCTAATTTTATTTTTATTTCAAACTGCATCTGGATTTTGTGCTTGTGATGGAAAAATAAAACTTTAATTTTGATTTTGCTGTGTAGAGACTTGTTATAGAAATGACTAATATATAATATTGTATAAATGTAAAAAGTTGAGGTTGTAATGTTATTATTTTCTACTCTACTAAAGACAGTGGGAAGTCAACACCTTTTTTTCTTTTACCCTTTCTACCCCATACTTTCTTTTTTTTTTCATTTTTCCCCTCCCCTAGATCCCATTATTTTCATTTTCCTTTGTATTTTATATTCAGATAAACTAATAACAATTTGAAAAAATAAGAGAGATCTGAATGTGCACAATGGGGTGAGCTCCCATTACTTGCCCCAGCTCCTGCCCATCTAACAGTTCAAAAGCATGCAAATGCAAGTAGATAAATAAGTACCACTTCTATGGGAAGGTAACAGCATTCCATGCATCTTGGCATATAGCCATGCTGGCCACATGACCACAAAAATGTCTTCAGACAATGCTGGTTTTCTCAGATTGATTGGAAAATGGATTGATTGGAGTATCCAGACCAATCTTTCTGGCATTCCATTGTGTGATTGGTGGTTGCAGTTGCTGATGTTTGCATTTTAGCTAGAGGACATCAAAATGACTGCATTTCAGTGCTGTGTAAGAAAACTGTTTAGACAGCTGTACAACATGACATCACTCTGGTTGTGCAAATAAGGGCACAGTGTGTGGGCAGTGTGATTTATGCTAACATGTTTTCCACCTAGTTTCTGGCAGGAAGAAAGTACAGCAGTCCAGTGGTGTTGATGAGCCCTTATGTATTTCATCAGTTACTAGCATTTGTCCCATCCCAAATCCATTCCTAGATGAATACAGTCCTTTGACTTAACAAGGGTCCCCATGTCTAAAGAGTACAGAGGAGTTGCAGTAGGCAAGGGGGAAAAAAAGGCCCATGTGGAAATTTCCTTTCTATAATATGGTAGATTTTCTGACAGCTTCAATATATGTGTCTCAGGAAAAAAAAATTCCCCAGCACTTTCATTTTCATATTAGCTTGAGGTCAATAGTTATCAATATCATACTCCTTAAGTCATATTGCCACATCAGACTTTTCTCCCCTAGATAAAAGCCTCAGTGAAAGATGAAAGCCTGAATCCAATAATGCTGGCATTTATATTATGTGGCCTGTGCGAAAGTTTGAACTACAAGGAATGTATAATGTGTAATATACCATTTATGGAAGGCAGCAGGGGATTAAAGTGACTGTCTAACTATTTATAAAGAATGATGATAGATAAAAGACTATTGTTGATAAAAGATATTAAAAACCACACTAGCTGGATTTACAAAAGCATTGTAATCCCAATTAGATAGGATCAGAAGTATCAGACCATAACATATTTTGAGTTCATGTGACATATTTTATTTTATTTTATTTTATAATTTTAAGTAGTGGTTGACTTCTGTAAATGATTTCCATTGCTTAAGCAGAGAAAATGTGTCATGCAAAATATTTATGTATGTGTTTCATTGCTTGGATCTTTGCTTTTCAACTGATACTCTTATTATCTCTACATCATCTAGAAGCATATTTTATATGGGAGCTATTTACAGAGCATTCTTTCCTGCATATTCAGTGAAGGGAATCCCTTCTGGAAATCAAGTCCACCCTTTCCTTGAGCATCAATTAAATTAATACATTCACAAAAATTACTTTTCTTAGAATTATTCTTCTGTTTGCCTTCCTTTTCTCTCCTATTTGACATCTTGGTTTCAAATCTAACTTGTACTCCCAGCATTGGATAAAACATTCTTCTCCCAAAATGCCTGTTGCACTTGACAGGCAGGAGAAGAACAAATAAAGGTTTTAATTCAATTTACTGAAGTACAATTTAACTTCGGGTAATAATTAAAGCAGTAAAGTTAATGATCTTGATTGTGTTCAGAATAAACTGCAAAATGAAAAATGAAGCTAACCTTGGTATTAACAAGTCAAACAGCAGTATTTTCCAGATCATGAGGAAGTGTAGAGAAAGGAAAATAAATCTGCAATGATTGTAGAGTACCAAATGGTCTATTATTCAATTAAATTATTTCCTAATTTGAAGAAAGGATACCATTCATATTTTATTTGTAGTGCACCAAGAGCTGTAGCCACCTTTGAAAGAGTGAAATAGAAATTTCAGGATATATGCCTTACATACTTAAAAAAAACCCTAACTTTAGATCCTGAGAACTCATCAGTTGATAGAGGAAGTTCCTCATATGATAAGTTGATATACCTACATCAGCAGTTGATATGAGAATTCTTTCCCCACTTATTGATGACACAAATATGCTGTGGTAATATATATTTTGCCTTACCCCCATGATGTTCTCAACCCATGAGGCTTAAGAAGCTGTTCTTAGTTGTACTGGTACATTTCCCTCGTATCCCAAAACTAGAGCAGCCTCAGGTTCCATAAAATTCTTCAGGCTTCCTTTTACCCATTATTTTGGAGAGGAGTCAACTGATTCTCATGACTTAAAAGAAAATACATGTAGGGCAGAAATTATAATGGGTAATCAAATGTGTTTCTATAGATTTCTGCAAAATCAGGAATGGATGGAGAATATTTCAACTAAGTATTGGGGAAAGGAAAGGCCTGAAACTATAGAATAATTTGTCAGAGAAAATATAGTCATGCCTTGCAATTACATCTTTTAGAAAAAGAAATTTGCAAAAAGTCAAATACTATGTTGCTTTGCTAGTTTTAACTCAGTTGACGATATCCAATATTATGACATAATACTTTCACTAAATTGCCTTATTATAGGTTATCAGTCGCCTTGGGCATCTGGAAAAAATAGCTTTCTATCCCATTAGATTATCTCCATATCTTGTAATGTCAGCCCTGCTAAATTTCTATGCAGCAAGCTGTATAACTAGGCACGTCTCACAAATATTATACACATAGCCAAGGAAGTGTAACACAGACCCAGATGCACATCTTTTCCTATTCTCTTTCCTATTCCTTTATTACATATGTATTACTCTATCTAGATTTTAAAATGCTGAATTTTTCAGGATGTGAGCCATTCTATAACATCTCATTGATTGAAAGGATTGAATTATGAAGAAATGACATTGGGCCAATATAATGGCTTAGTGGCTAAATAATGAAACTGATTAAAACAGCAACATGGATCACAAATTGTTGTTGTGCAGCTTGGATGGGGGCAGAGGGCTGTGTTGGGGTAAAGAATAATAATCTATTTTACTTTATGCCTTTTAAAATATATTCTTGCCGGGTTTTTTTATGGCATTGCTTATGCCACTGACAAAGCAACAATAGCAAAGTTCAAACCCAGCAAGGCACATATTATGAGATGATGAAATTGTATTAGGATTTGAAATACCACTGAACAGAGACTTGCAAGCTTTGAAATGGCCTTGTAATAAACAGTGGGAAATACAATCAATAAGAACAACAGATACAGGTATCATTCATTGCCTAGTTGATTGAGATCTTAGCAAACATGGACCATGTTTCTCCTTTGTTTTATTTTTCTCTCCACCAGCATAAGAATTTTCTCTTTTGGAAGTAATTTCTTTCTAGATACTGGTGGTTGAAAAATATTATGCAGAGCCTGAGCTAATATAAGATATTCCATTTTTTTGTCAAAAATAGTTTTGGAGCAGCAAGATATTGTTAGTATGGTTGATCACACAGTCAGACAGATGATTAAATTGGATCTGGCATTTTGATCTACTACCAAGTCCTTCCCATGGATCTGAGATAGGCTGTCATGTTCCTGTCAGAATCTGATTCGGAGGAGGAGGACAAACAGCTGATAGAGAGTGGGAGTGTGGCTCCATTGGCTGAGGAAGAAACTGGGGAAGGGCAAAGTCTGGCTGGGCAGAGCAGGGCAGAGGTACTGCAAGAGAGAGCAAATTCAGAGAAAGACCCAGGCCCACCCCCTCTTCATCCTAGGGCATGCAGGGAGGAACAGAGAAGGGAGCAACATGAGTTGTGTGGCTTATGGGGAGGAAAGGGCCCTGATTCCCTTCATTAGCTGCAGCTGGGTACACAGGGAAGCTGGGAAAAAAGGGAAGCTGCGCACAACAAACTGTTGGGAGCAAATCGTGAATTTATCTGGTCTCTTTGTGGCTTCTCTGTGTTCCTGACATCTTCCCAATTGTGTGAGTTTTGCCATGCTTTCAAGTCTGAAATTCCCTCTCCTGCCTTGTTAAGTTAATTACTGCAGCTTGGTTTGTTTGGATTTTTAGTTACATTAAAGGTATTATCACAGGATGTAATCTGTCTCAAACACATCTTTCACAATTGACTGATGATGATTTTGTCAATGCAAATGATGCTCCAGATCTTTTGGAATTGCATCCAAGGTGGCCACTACTTTCTTTTGTCAGAGTGTTCTACTTCTTATTTCAAGATCTTTTCTCCAGTTTTTTGTATTCTTGTTGTCACCAGCTATTGCAATATGCACTACCCAGAATTTGTTGTCTTTCTTATCAACAATTGTTAAGTCTGGGATATTATGTGGCAGGTGTGTCAACTTAGAACTAGCTTCTTCCTTTTCTGTTTCTTTGTCTACTTTTGTGGTCCCAACACTTTTTGCTTGGCATTTGCTTGGCATTTCTTACAAATATTCCAAAGCATCATTGTTGTGTCATTATTTGTAGTCAGTCTGTGCAATCTTCTTGAAGCAGCTAACAAGGTAGTCCACTGTTTCTACAGCTTTTTTGCAGAGATAGAAATAGCTGTTTCTTGCCATCTTCTCAATTCTGGAATACAATGCTTTTTTATTCATTTATTATTCATTTCTCTTTCTGTTTTCCAGCCTACCCTTGTTGTAATGTATCACCATAATATTTATGGATCCAAGTAGTGTAGCCTTTCACAATTTACCAAATGGAAATTTTGTCAATGCATAGCTTTTCTAAGTGCCTATCAAGTGTTTTGTTGTTGTTGTTTGTTTTGGTATGACACTCAGTGTACCGATATTCACTTGGACCACTATAGCCAGTTTCATGCCATAATCTTTCAACTTCAATTTTCAGATTTTAATACTTTGTGATTCTTTCCAATTCCTTGTCTTCCATTCTACTATCCCCTAGAATTGCCACATCAATTATCTACGCTTTCTTCTTTTCAACTACAATTTTACTATATCTTGCATGTTATGAGCCAATAATTTATTATTACTATTATAAACATGTACCAAAATTTGCATTAATATCTAAACATGCAAAAAAGTCTTTTTTATAAGCTAAGTGTATGTTGTGACTTTAACAGAAAAGATTAAAAAATGTATAAATTTATATTTCATTAATATGCATATCCATATTAAATACTTAGGAATCCAATTCATTATGAATTCCTTCATTAATACATTTTAAAAATGGAGATTATGAAAAAGATATAAAAGTAAATTTTTTCTTCAGGATAATTTGCTATATTTGGTCAGCTAACAACATTCCTCATAAATTTTAAATATTGCTGATACAAATAACATGCTTTTTTTCAACATGCTGTTATAATAAATCTGGCAGCAACTAATATTAATATGTTCCATTTTAGATTTCATAAGACTCAAGGGTATTAACAATAAAGCTATACTAGAATTATTTAACTTTATTGTGCAATTTTTCTAATTTGCTAAAAACATAGAATTTAAACAGATGCTTTGAACAGTCTTTTATTATTCTATTTCTATTTATTAAAAAAACCTTAAAATACAAAATAAAAATTAAAAACTTCATTTCTTTTCTTAAAAAAACAAAGGAAAAAATATACAAAAGAAACTAGACATTTAAAAAGTGCATTTTAAAAACCTAATACATAGACACATATTATCCCTCCTAGTTGAATACTAATGCATTACAACTATATCAGTTTCCCTCCCCTTGTGAAACAGTCCCCTCTAATTTTTTTTTAAAGTACTAAATCTATTTGTAATTTATTAGCCTGACATCAGAAGTGGGCTGCTGCCAGTTCACACTAGTAGTTAAGATTCTGCACAATTCATCGAACTGGCAAATTGCCCCTGCCCCCACTCATTTTTGGGCTGTTTTCCAGACCATTTTTTGGCCTGGAAAACTGCTGAAAAACTGCCCCAAAAACTACCTGTTTTTTGGCCATTTTTTTGGGCCATTTTCAGACAATTTTTGGGCTGGTTTGGGGGCATTTTTGACCTGAAAAACAGTCCCAAAATGCCAAAAAAATGACTGAAAGTAGCCCCCAAATGGTCTGAAAACAGCCCCAAAACGGCCTGAAAAATGGCTAAAAACAGGCCAAAAAATGAGTGGTGGTGGGGCCAGCTAGTGGTGGGATTAGTCCCAACCATCTGAATCCTACCTCTGCTTTTGGAAGGGCCAGGAGGTGGGGCTGGATGTTATGAGTGATGTCATCCACCCAGTCACATGACCAACTTGCCCCACCTACCCATCCAGAGAACTGGTTGTTAAGTTATTCCAATCCTACCACTGCCTGACATATACTACATTAATGAGGAAATAGTTAATAGGAAGAACAATAATAATAAGAAAGATAAGACTAAAGTTTCAAAACCCTCTGTTAACAAACTATTATTGTAACCAATTCATAGAAAATTTACTACAGCATCTTATCTATCCCAAACTGTCCAAAATGATAACAGTGATTTATTCTGGATAAAATATCCATATTTGTTTCTTAATACCACTTCTTATCAATTGTTTTCTAGTTAAATATAATAAGTCCAATCTCCAAGTCAGTCTATCTTCCCCCAAATCAGCATTCAACCAACTGGTCCACTTTTAAAGATAAAAAGCAAAATAAATCAAAAGTTAAAAAAAATAAAGTTAAAACCCATGCTTAAGAAAATCAACTGCTGAGAGAAAAGATGGATGCCTTGATTTTCCAGTCACTCCCAGAGGGAACTGGAATTTTCAAGACTCCCCTTTACAGGTGGATCCACAGTAGTCTGAAAGCCATCATGGGTCATTCCTAAGTGCTCCCATTCAAATCCAGGGAGCAGCACTGAGAAAGAACCTGGAAAAAGGAAAGTTCAGACCATTCAGCAGCCATCTTGAGTAGCACTGCTTTGAACAGTCTAATGCAGTTTAAAGGAGGTATATCATTATCTGCTGCTTATTTTATAGCCAAGTCTTTATAACTTGCCAAAATAGATTTATAGGAAATTTTATACTATAAAGAATTCCAAAGTGACTTATAAAGTTCAAATCCCAAGCTCTTTTTCTATACATATAAGTCTTGTTAGAGCACCTATTTTGTTTGTTTACATAATAGTGAAGAGGTTCTTTTGATTTAAAACAATGTGACAATACACCAAACTTTTTTATGCTCTTAATTGTTAAAGATTCCTGAGCTAAAAATGAAATGAATGTAGTACTCATTTGAAATAATAATAGAATCAATTATTTTCAAGACAGGTGATTGATTGATTGATTGTGTTTCTAGTTCACCCATCTTGTTCAAAGATGGGCTCTTGTATTACTTGGAATTTCCCCTAATTTCCCTTTTCTAAGCTTTTTTTTTGTATCCGGTTTCCCTTTTCTGTTAAAATGTATGGCTTTTTTTCATAGTAAACATTTTCCCCAAATTATATAAACCAGTGAGCAATGTTTACTAAATATTGTCACAGAAATACATCAGCTAACAGATGTCATAATATGGTAATTCAATACTATTCATTATGTAAGAGTTAGTGCAAAGCTAGTTGTATACAAGCAACTTAGTAATCTGCAATCAATCTGTTGATTGGCAGATTTCACTCTGTAGATGAATTCATATACTCCTTTTCTGAATGATCTCACAAAGAATTTGTGAGGAAAACAATCCTTTTCAAAACCATCATGCATATCTGCAAAACAGTTTATTTCAGTTTAGATCTGAAGTCATTTTTCTCCAGTTTATATATATTTTTTAAATAATATTCTTCCAGGAAATCTGTCCCATCTTCCTTCTTCCCCTTGTCTTCCTTCACCTCACACTATTATTTTATGGACTGTCTGGCTGAGGATCTGGAAGGAAGACCTACGATTATGAAAATATGCAGAACACAGCCCAATAATCTTCCATCATTCAATCCAACTCAAATATAGAATTGATACAATCCATAATGTACATATCAAACTTCTATTTATCTATTTATAAATGAGAACTGTGTTGTACCATCAAAGACACTTTAAATTTGTGGTGAGATCTCAAGTATAACCAAGAGTCTTAAATAAAATAGTCAGCAGACCAATTCTATAGCCTGGGGTGGTTTTGTAGTCTTCCTAAAAGGCCCATTTTCTTCAAAATCAACTCATCACAAGCACAGATCACAGAAACTTGTTGGATTTTACTAAAAAAGTGCATTTTTCTTAAATGCAGAATACTCCAAAATCCCAAGGTTTGGCCCTACTGAACATAGGTCTGGTATTCTTAGTGATGTTTATCATATCTTATTTCTACTATAAGCTTATAAACGTGCTCTACAACATGTGACACTATCCCTCTAATAGAATTCTTAGTTGCATTCAGTTTCCTCTGTGTGAATGATGAAACTGAACTAGACCTTCCTATCACCAAGCCTCAATTTTCTTCAGGCTTCATAAGTAAGAACAATTTTGAATTCCACCCAAAAACCTAATAGCAAGGCAGCTGTTTCCAAACTACAATATTACAAGTGGATCCATTAGCAACCTACTAGCTACATCATAGAGACAGTAATGTTTCTCAGAAGTCCAAACTAAAAATTTACCAGATTGTAAAAGGCTGTGAGCTATTTCTCTATACAGTAGTATCTGGAAAGTCTGGGAATAAAAGCGGACCATATCTAATGTTTTCAAAGATTAAATGCTGATGATCCCGTCCCCCCCAAAAAAAAGATAGAAAAGCTTGCCTGCATTTATCTTATTTCTTAGGAAATGGAATCTTTCAGCATATCAAACATATTGGTCACATTGCTTCATAAATATTGTAGAAAGAGAGATAAACACTTTGGAATATCTAAGGGAATACATTTAAAAGAGGTAAGAACAGAACTAGTAATCAATAACATCTAGTTTTTTTTAAAGCCCCTTTGCTTGTCTGCAGTTCCTTGATAAATTAAGTGTGCTGATGGCATTATTTGTTTATTGGTGCTGGGCATGCACTACTCAGACACAGGATTCTTTATTATCAGATGCTAGCCTTATATAAAAGTTAGAGTAAGGCATCTGAGAAAAGTTTGTCAGTAATGCCTCAGCACCAGATACACTGCTGATTTATTTGTTCTGAATAAAGCAAAATAACCAAAATCAATGTGTGGGGGATTGAAACATTTTATCCACAGCATGGTACATGCTACAGCTTTACTTTCTCTGCTTGAGATGCCAGAATGTTTTCAAATAGGATGTAAAACTGCTTTATAACCTGTGCACAGATGTTATCCTCCTACCTATGATAAAATAGTTAGGGGCAAATGGGAGGAACTGTAAGCATTTTCTAATGTTCTGCACTTTTTTCACATGCATTGAAAATAAGACTTAATTTTACTTAATCTCGGCTCAGGTAAGGGGGATGAAAAAGTTTCATACTGCATTTCTTAAAAATTAAGTATTTGTCATTTGGATAGCTTACAAAAATGGTAGAAACTAATGTTCCTTCCCATAATTGAACTAATGCATGCCATCTTTCTGAGAATCTGATAATTATAGATGACCTGGTTGAGCCCAAGGGAAGGATAAAATGTGTCATCAGTCTTGAGTCCTTTTGTGCCCACAAGGGATCTAAGACCAGTCCACCTTGAATTCCACTGACTCTTATCTAGCAGCAATTTGCTTAGACTATTACTAATTCAGATTCTTGTAGAGAGCATTAGCATACAATAATCCTATTTTCATTGGAATTGCCTGGACTCCTGATTTCTTGCACTTGACATAAACCTTATGATGATTTAGACAATGAAGACAATGACTTCTAATCTATGGATACAACCAAACATAATGCCAATAAACCACTAAACATGACAGCATGAGAATATTTCCTAGGCTTCTTGCTCCATCCTATTTTCTTCTATCTTATTGGACTGGATGTCCCATTTATTTCTAAGTTTGGAACTAGTAGATACCAGGCTATGAATGACATGTTCAGTAGTTAAAGAAGTTGTTTTATATTAATAAAAACAAGATTAACTCCAGACCAAACTTTACTGGAAAAGAGTGGTTAATATTTATGTAAGCTAAACAAAATTAGCATAAATGTTTTCATACAAACCTGATACTAATAATGATTGGCAATGAAAATGA
Source organism: Naja naja (assembly GCA_009733165.1). Lineage (NCBI taxonomy): Eukaryota > Metazoa > Chordata > Lepidosauria > Squamata > Elapidae > Naja > Naja naja. Next base: position 136,453,303 of record CM019150.1, on the reverse strand, counting down.
ATGGGAAGTCTCATTCACAAAAGCTTCTATCCTGATTATTCCTTTGTGATTAGCAAAATGAAGCACTTGGTTGTTTCATATTCCTGAATCCAGCAATGTGGCTTTCTAGAAACATTGTGAGCCTTGAAAAGCAGGAAATCTAACCAAAATTAATTATTTATTAGTGCAGTTTACATAGATATAACCATAAGAAGGAGATGAAATTCTTACTGGAGTAGTGAAGGAAGATTGGTAAATTAATTTGATATCTGCTTCAAATTGTAAACTCATCTAATTTTCCTAATAACAGTTTTAAATTCATTTAAATGAATATTAAATTTATATATTTAATAATTTTATTTCCACAATCAATCTATGAAGTGAGAAATTACATTTTTGGCATAAATTTTCATTTACTCACTACAAGAATTTAAAGTGTTAAATTTTTGATTTTTTTTCTTTTTTGGTAACTGCTTATTGAAAACCTTTCTATACAATCTTCTCATGTTCTGTATTAATAGAATGTGTAAATATAAATTAAATTGAATGCTACTCTTCACAAATATTTATATTACTTTTTAGAGAACATGTAAATCATCGTATGTTAAGTTTATACATTTAAAAAAAACATGCATCCAGTTTTAAGATTGTCTTATGGTTACTTAAAAAAATTACTTTTAAGTAAGGGCAAGTAAGTTTCCTCTTAGTTTTTTATGCTATGACTTACAAGTCATGTTGTATAATATTGCAATTTTCCATACTTGTACCAAGTTTTTGTTTAAAAATTCTCAAACCTAGCAGTAAGAGGTTTAAAGAGCCAATAACAAATTTGTTATTGTATTTTTATGTTTTGATTATTTGTCTTTAAAAACAGATTATTCTGACCCAGATCCCCACACATGACAAATCCTCTGAAGATGAACTCAAAAGATTCATTTATTAGGAATGCCGGCAGCCCTGGCAAAAAGTTTCTCTCACGGGCTAACAAGTCCATCCAGCTGGAAGATGAATAGTTGTCTGCCACACCTATTCATCTCTGCCCCCGGCTTTTTAATCCCAAAGCTAGGGTGGGGCCTTGCTAGCAGTGGTGGCTCTTCCTTCCCCAGGATTGGTCCATGGCTTTCCACTACTCTCCTCTGCCTTCTGCACAGCTGCGCATCAGGCACTGGACACAGCTGTTTTTCCTCTTCTTCATCAACCACCTCTAGACCTGGGGGCTGTTGACTCTCCATCTGAGGGATGATGGATGGCCTTGGCGCTCTCTTTCTCTCTCTCTCTCTTTTTCCCTCCCTCCCTCCCCCCTTCTCTGCCAGCTCCATTCCCTCTTCCCCCTCAGAGCTCCCAGGTTGCCCTGATGCTGACCCTGACTCTCATGCCTCCTCCTCTGATTCAGCTTCTGGAGGGGCCAGTGGCTGATAGGCCACAACACAGCTTGCACCACTTCCCACAGTGAACTCACCCAGACCTTGCCAATTTCTGCTGCAGTGATGGAGAGATGGAGAGCTTGATACACAGGCTGCTCTGCACTTTCTGGGCACACTCCTGGAAAGATGGGGTGAGCAGGGAGGCTCCTATGGGCCATGAGGGAGAGGATTTTCCCATGGGGTTCCTGTCTGCTGCCGCCTGGTCAATGCAGTCACTGGGTGCCATCTCTGGGCAGTCTGTACTGCCCATGCTTGTTCACCTCCTGTGGTGCCCTAAGCCGTAGCAACCAGCAATGATTTTTTCATTATTTCAATCTTTCCTGTCAAAATGAATTGTGACTTGGCCAATTTCTTCACATCCAACTTACTTTAGTTCTAAATTAATGTAAAACTGAAAATTAGTAAATTAATTAAATTTGTGGTAATATCAACTCTGAATTATCTAACAGATTTATGAGAGAGAGCAATATTCAGGTCTTTTTTTTCATGTTTTGAAGTCTTTTCTTTAGGGATAACATTAATGGATAATATGTCTAACTCTTGATTAATTAACCTGTGATGAAATATTTCCAAAGGTTTAAATCTATCTGCATTGTTCATTGGCTTGTTTTTCTGACCAAATAAAAAAGATGCATATTTAATTTGTGTTCCTTTTATCACTTATTCCCCAAATCTACTCACCATTTTCTATATTAATAAGCAATGTGTTAAACCAAAAATAGGGGGAGGCTTTTCTTATACACAATTAGATATTACATAAATCAGAATTAACATTATTTATATCCATGTTAGCAAAGTGAAATGATAAATCATTTGATAACTGCTTCATATTTCAAACCAATTTTTCTTTTCTCAAGTTTTAAATAGCACCAATATAATTTATCAAATGGTAAATAAATAGATGGGGGAAAAGCAAGTACAAGATAAAAGAATAAAACATTACAATACATTTAATAATATATTTGTGTATATGTCCCTTTGTGTATACAGAGAGAGAGAGACTTGAATGCACAAACACAAACATACATATATCAGGTGTGGGATTCAAATTTTTTAACACCCAGTTCTGTGGGCATGGCTTAGTTGGTGGGTGTGGCTTGGTGGTCATGTGACTGGATGGGCATGGCCAATTTGACATCACTCACCTGGCCTCTTGCGACTGTGGGGATGCTGCAACGGTAGTAAGTGTGAAAAATGGTGATAAGTCACTTTTTTCAGTGCCATTGTAACTTTGAATGGTCACTAAATGAACTGTTTTAAGTCAAGGATTACCATGACTTACAAAAATACAAAAAGTTTCTTTGCTTGCAAAAAGCTGCCCTAAATACCAATCATTAGATTAAAAATATCTGCAAGCCAGAGTTATCTTGAGGAATTAAAATAGTTAAAATGCAATGATAACTATCAGCAGCCAACTCTTGCTCATAAAGTGAAACCCTTTAGCAGAGAGGTCATTTAAACTCTTCAGAAAGAGCACACCCAGGAGAAGCAATCCTTAGATCCATTTGCAACATTTAAAGATACCATCTGGTCTCACTCACCTTACAAGATATCTTCAGGAAATCATCCAGATTTAAGGAAAGGTCACATGGCCCCCAGAAAGACAGTAAAAACTGGTGCCAAGCTTGCATCCTGCCTTTTGGAAGTATACCCCAAAAGGATAGTGCAAGATACCACTAAAGCAGTGAAGGAAGAACTATTCCCCAGATTAAAAAAAAACCATGAGGCAGGAAAAAACCCAAACATAATACAAATAATTAAATCATAACAGTAGCTGTTGCTTGTTAAACCAATTACCAGAACAAACAGACACAGGAACTAGCCAGATTTCTCAACCCAATTTCTTTTCAGAAACTAAGATTAACCTTTTTCCTTCAAAACAAACCTCAATAGGGAAAAGTATCCCATCAATGAATGCAGGATTAAACATCACCAAGCACAGAATTAAACTTCACCAAAAACCAGTTTTAGACCAAAACTCAGAAAGGGTATGTAAACTCACATTTGAATGTTAATCTAGCCAAGCTAGCCAAGAAGCCTTGCTGAATGTCACTTGTCTTGGTTCCTTGTCATTAAAAGCTTCTTTCCAGCAGCTCTGCTTCAATATTCAATTATTTCTTCAAAGTGCTAACTCCAACAGGGGAGTATTTCCTCCCAACAGCAGTGTAAAAAGCTTAAAACAATCCTTTCCCTTTAAGAAAGTCAAGCTGTCAGGTTTCCAAGTGAAATGGCTACATGTCAATTTTGGGCTCCACACAAGCAAAATACCAGCAAAGGAGGAAAAAAAAAACATCAAAGAAGCTCTGGAGACAGGAAGTCTAGTCCTGCCAAGAATGTAACAAGGGTTAACGGAGAGGCAGTTTTTTATAAGCAACAACACCAGAATGTAAGGAATGCTTTCCTTACAGGATTGGGCCTGTAAAGGGGAAAAAAACAAAAGGAGATTTCTTCTGGGTTCTCCAAACTGCTTAGAAAGTTAACAACCGGTTCTAACGAATAGGTACAAACTGGTAGAATCCCACCCCTGCATATATGTAATGTTCTTCTAAATTACTTTCCCAGTAGTTGTAAAATACTGTAAAGATATTTTCTCAACCATTTTCATTAAGCAGCAAAATTGTCTGAAATTTCTAGTACTACTTAAAGTTGTTTTTTCTCCTGTAAACAACTGATCAAATACAGGAACATATTTTGTTATTTTAATCCAATCTACAGAGCATCTGCTACTACTTAACACTACAGTGTTAAAAAGAAGAATGTTATGTATTTACATGAAGCTATTACAGACATCTGACTATTATGTAACACTCAAATTATTCTATTCTTTTTAAAATACAAATGTATGAAATAAGTTATATAATTTATTTTAAAATTTCAGATCTTTTTTAAAAATAAAAAATGGCTCTTTATATATTTTGGACTCCCAGGTCAAACTCTACCTAACAGATTATGTTTTCCTTCATAAAGAACTTTAATTTTTAAAGAGTTTTACTGTAAAATTTCCTTGAATCTTAGCAGCATATTGGTGTTAACAGCCATAGTTTACTACAAAATAGATAATGAGTCTTTCATGAATTTACATAAGAAACCCTCTCTTTATAGTATAGCAATTTTTTCTAGCATGAGATGACCCATAAACTGCATATTGTTTATCAAACTATTTCTCTTTTAAGACATCAACTTGCTTACTCTAAAGCGGATGAAAGTAATGCCAAATTCCTTTTACTTGTTCAATTAAGAACATATTCTGTATATTTTATAGTATCACTCAGACCTCTAACATTGAGAAAAATTCTTAATTTCAGTCATATATTATCATTATTCAAGATAAAATATATTGTATCCCATATTACAATATATAGCCTTTGTTGTTGTTTTGTACCTTCAGATCAGTCTTGATTTCTGGCAACTACATAGTCCCTACAGTTTTCTAAGCACATCTTCAGAAATGGTTTGCCACTGCCTTATTCCTAGGGCTGAAAGGGACTGACCCAAAGTTCTGCAGTTAGCTTTGGGCCTATGGTAGGACTAGAGCTCATGGTATCCAGTTTTAAAACAGTGCCTCTAACCACTATACTGAACTGGTTTTGTTGTTCAGAGTTTTGAAATTGACCTATCAATACTAAGTGGTCAAAAGCTTTTTTTTTCTTTCCCCTGTTACTGTGCATTGTCACACAAAAAGGCCAGACTCCCTTGAGGTTAACACCTTTTGAGAGTTGCTCAGAGTGCCAAAAGCTCTTTTAACCTGTTACAACAGATTAACAGAATAACAGAATAATAGAGTTCTCGTCTTTTAGGTATATCTGCATAATAATTAATATTCTTGTCCTCTATCCTAATCTGTTTTACAGATTTATAATTTTCAGTTCTTAAACACATACACACGTTATATATATGTATGTGTATGTATATATATATATATATATATATATATACCGTGTTTCCCCAAAAATAAGACCTACCCCGAAAGTAAGACCTAGTACTATTTTCTAAACCTGCCCTAATATAAGACCTACCTTGAAAATAAGACCTAGTGTAAATCTCCAGTTCCAAGAAGACTTTTCAGGAGCAACCGTGCACCCACGAAACACCCTCCTACACACTCACACCCACTATTTGGCACCATAAATATATAAGACCTACCCCGAAAATAAGACCTAGTGTGTTTTTGGGAGCCAAAAAAAATATAAGACAGTGTCTTATTTATGTAGGTCTTGTCTTGTCCCATAAGATTTGACGAATCTCATCCGTCATCTTCAGGAGAACGAAGCTGAAGACACCAGCCTGAAGATGACGGATGAGATTTCGTCAAACGCTGCCAAGGTATTCTCAATCTTAATGACAAGACCAAGATACCACCTACATATATATATATATATATATATATATATATATATATATATATATATATATGAAAAAAACAATATCTAGTTGTCTTTTATAGCTCAAACACAAACCCTGCTCACAGTTAGACAAGAAGCAATGGGGGAGGGAATAGGTTGGAATGCAAGGGCTAGGGTAATGGAAGACAAGAACAAGACATACCAACATTGTAAAGTCACCTGCTGAGGTCCACTAGAGTCTATTCACCAAACTGCAACAAACCCAGATGACTATATAGCTCCCATTTTTGCTCCAATACTTATAAATTTTCTTCCCTTAAATGTGATATAACATATGACATCAACTGCCAGAAATATCCATCTATACTACATGGGATAAATAGGCCAGCCTTTCTACAAAAACATTAATAGATATAAGTTAGACATTGGGACTTAACAGAAAGATAAAGTAATATCATAGCATTATAACCTACTAGGACATTATATTATAGCTCTCAAAGTAAGATTTTGGGAATAATGAAAATATACCAGTATAATCAAGGAGAGACTTTGAAACTGCAATATATCAAAAAGTTCTGACTATCTCAGAAGGCTTTAAAAACACAATGGGTTCAAGCACATTATAATTGCTAACTGATATGATATCTATCATCTGTATCATATATAATCTACTACTGTATAAATAATCCTTTATTCCTCTACATGTCTCATCCCACCTTAAATCCTACATCAGTTTAGACACTATGCATATATGATGAATGATCTGTAGCTCACAAAAACTTATGACTTTTAATAATATTTGTTGATCTAAAACTTTGCTATCAGACTCTAGATTTTTGTCTATCATTGACTAACCTAGCTCTCCTACAATGATTATATTAGGTGTATCAGAAGTTCAAAATGCTGTTTAACCCTTTCCAGGTATTTCATTTATTTTAATTGCTTAAATGTGTATTTCACATTAGACAGACTTAATATCCATTTTTTATTTTTAAAAAATTAAGATTAACAATTAGTCATTATTAGGAGATTCCATTCCCTTCTCATTTTAACCATGTTCTAGTAGGTGTATGAAAAATGTATCTGAGATTACTGTGATATCATTAAGAGTTGACCTCTTATTTGCACTTTGAACCAAGTTTGGATCTACCATTATTCAATGTCTAGTATTTGATCATGCTAGACTTAATCTGTGATTTCTTTTGCTGAAGATAAATGATTATCATCTTCTCATATACTGTTAATATCATTAACCATATGAGACAAAGAAATATGTACTGTATATAGTTATTAAAATTAAAAGTCTTGTAATCTATCTTTTTAAAAGTGATCTACCTATTGAACCTTTAATTTTAGCCATATGTGCATGGAATTTAAATAAGATTATGAATTCATACATTTATACAGTGAAAGAACAGTAACTAATAGAGATGGTTATAACTAACAGATTACATAAGGACTTACATTCTTCATAAGGGAGAAAATGGCATTCTGAAATAGATTAAAATTAAACAATTGTTACAAATTTGCTATTTCTTTGTAATGCAACCAAAATATTTCTTTAGATATCATGGAATTTTCTGAGGAACATTTGCAACCTGATTAAGGGAATGTATAGCAAATATAAAAAATGAACAAGGAAGAAGAAATGAAAATTCACAGTTGATATTTTAATAACAATGATACATGATAATGATACATAAAATCCAGAGTGTGTCTGGGAATTCTGGAATTTGTAGTCGTAATACATCTAGAGGCTGCCAGGTTGATGATTCTGAGAAACACAAGCAATTCAAGCAATATCATATGGTTTAGAAGAATTTCCTTGAACAGTCTTTTCAAAATGAGAAAGAAGAAAAGTAACTAAAATTATATGTTACTGTCACATGCTAATAAGCAACCAAATGCTTTTGGCTAGAACCACACAGAAAAACAACAACAACCCAGCCATGATGATTAATGTGATGCTACTTTCTTTAGAAATAATATTTGAATTTGTACTTGTTTCCACAATAAATCAGAAGTGGCACCTTCTGTTTTATCTGTTTTATTAATACATGCTTCCTCTGGCTGTTTCATTTGTGCTTTTTAGAATATATAAAATAGTTCTTTTCAACTTCCCCATTTGGTACTAGAAATATTCCTTTTTGTTTTTCTCTTAAAACTGTTCTAAGAAAGTTTTTTGTTTTTAATCTACACTAGTATGTTTCTTGTGTTTAATCTCAAATAATAAAACTAAATAATAATGTAGGGTAATATCTCAGCTCTTTATCACCAGCTGGGGAGGATCACTGGATTCTTTCTTAATTCTCTTTTGTGTGGTATATATGATAATAAAGCTTTTAATCAGGAACCTCCAGGGACTGCATCCTATTTAAGAGATTTGAATATGTATGTATGTGTATGTATGTATGTACAGTATGTATGTATGTATATATATATACATATATATATGTACACACACATATATATATATATATATATATATACCATGTTTCCCCCAAAATAAGACCTACCCTGAAAGTAAGACCTAGCACTATTTTCTAAACCTGCCCTAATATAAGACCTACCCCGAAAATAAGACCTAGTGTAAATCTCCAGTTCCAGGAAGACTTTTCAGGGAGCAACTGTGCACCGGAAACACCCCCTACACACTCACACCCACTATTTGGCACCATAAATATATAAGACCTACCCCAAAATAAGACCTAGTGTATTTTGGGAGCCAAAAATATAAGACAGTGTCTTATTTTGGGGAAACACGGTATATATATATATATATATATATATATATATATATATATATGTGGTCTTGGTGTATTCGGTCTTGTCCAAGATTGAAAATCCGAAAACAAATATATATATATATATATATATATATATATATATATATATATATATTTCATAGATTTTCACGGTGGTTCGGTCTTGTTCCATGTAAGATTGAGAATACCTTGCAACATTATCTTCATCTTCAGGCTGGTGTCTTCAGCTTCTCCCAGAAGAACGAAGCTGAAGACACCAGCCTGAAGATGACGGATGAGATTTCATTGAAATGTTGCCAAGGTATTCTCAATCTTACATGGGACAAGACCTGAATACACCAAGACCTACATATATACATACATACATACATACATACATACAGACATATGCTGTGTGTGTGTATTCAAAGAAAAAAAGATAATTTATTCATTATACTTCTATAAGCATGTCTCTCTCTTTGTATGTGTATGTGTGTGTCCTCATTAATCATTAAGCATAAACACATTCTTAGAGTATGTTGTCTATTAATGCAACATCATTGTTCCTAATCAGAAACAAGATCCATAGGAAGTTTACTCTATAATAACTCAGATGAACCAGTTTTTGGACGTTCATCACAGTTCCAAATATTCTATCATTTTTGAAAACTATTCAAGCTATCTAAAATGTGCTATAAATGAATATATATAATAATTTTCCCAAAAAGTTAAATAGATGCAATTAGAATGAGATTTTGCTATGGTAAAATAAGGATTCCCCCAAGTCAAGCTCAGCTCCAGGTGACTGCATGGTCATATCCCATTTTTAAAGCAACAACGTAGAAGGGGATTGCCACTGACACATGAATCCTATAAAAGGTCAAAACTGTATTTAGCAAATATTTACTAGCATATTGCTGAGAGAGCTTCTCCATCTCTTGTGAATATAATTAAGCCAGATAATTTAAATATGCACTTTTTCCTGCCTTAGAAATATCTCAGCAGTTGTCAGTACAGATGGAATGTCTTGGAAAATGAATTAATGCTTATGGTTTAAAAATCCATGTAAAAACTTTGATTCCTGTTTTTAATTTGATAGAAGTCACTAAGGACCACTTAATATAGACTGTTTTCAGGTGTACACTTAACCTCAGTCTTTCTGGTATTCATTTTTGTTCATTTTTGTCCTAACTATTGCTGGAAACTGTGCAGTATAGAAATTTATATGGAATCAAAACTGACCTTGGTGTGGTTGAGGAATTGACTGTTTTGCTCTCCAATGTTTTCTCTCCAGGATACAGAGAATATCTTGGATTTTTCTACCTTATGCTATTAGTGCTGATAAAAATCATGTTTTAGGAGAACTATAAAGAAAAAAAAAGAAATGAACAATTTGCTCAATGTTAATAAGAGAACTTTGAAATACATTTGATTTATTCTCTTTATATTTCATGAGTAAAATCTAAAGAAAAGAACTTCAGAAATCTATTATTTGACTTGCAAATGTATTCTAGGCATTGAGACAGATAGATTCATGATTTAAGAGTTTCCTAGAAGTGTGCGACTACTATGTACAAAAACAAGGGTGGATGTGAATAATTTAATGTTGAATAAATTACAAAAATAAGGCACAAATTCCACAACATCTCAATGGCACTATTCTCACCAGTTTCACTCACTATATTTAACAATCAGGCAATCTATGGGTTAAGAATGTGTTCTGCTCATAACTTTGTTTTTAACTTAAATTTGTATTTAAGCTGGAACTCATACTTACAAATGGACTGCCTTTACTAAAAAGGGCATTCTCCTTCCTTTAGCCAACAAACCACTGAAGCTGTGCAAGCTTTCAGAAACTGCTAAAAACTGCTGAAAACATGTTGCACATTAAAAATGTGTGGCTTCGGCAGTTCATTGTCCCAAGGACAGAAAAAGCTGTTTGCCAGTTTTAGTAATAGGCAGCCCATTCATATCTAGGGGTTCTTCTTAAGTCATACATTCTTAACAAAATGGCTTGTATTTAAATAGCTGACTATGGTTGTGTTACGGTCACCTCCATCTTTCTGTTAACCATCCTATTAAAGGATTCCACCATGCCTTTGAATTATCTGTTTAACATGTAAAAAACCCTATCTGAATAACTTCAATGCCAAGCACTAAAAAAATTCTTTAACATTTGCTCAATGGAAACTGGCTTGGGAGATGTATTTTCCCAGATACACACTTCCCAGAGCACTATTTTTTAAAGGATAGTTTCTGTGTACCTCTAGTGATTTTGTTATATTCTGGCAAACTTTCTTGATTTGGAAAGTAGCACTTCTGCAAATCTATATAAACTTTCAGTTTTACACTTCCTTTGACATTGAATGATCCTATAAAAACTCACCCACCCACTTAACATTGATTCTGAAAATATATATTATTGTTCCATGTAGAAAAAGGACTGCTTGTATCAGATGTACATCATATTCAGGCCTGAAGTACTTTGAAGTTGACCTCCTCAGAACTTGTTTCTTACCTTTCCTAATGGGGAAGGTGAGAGGGGGATAAAGCCAGTTCAATGGTTTCCCAATTGTCAACTTCATCTGGCTGTAGTAGGCATTCTTCTACTGAAAGGTCAGGATTGAGTGAGGTGTTTGTTGAAGTGGAAACTCCCCAGTGATCCAGATTTGTTCCATCTTATTTTTTTCTGAATGAAGAAAAATGTGGAATGCAGCTTTAAAGCAAACCCTGCATTTTCCAGCAAGGGAAGGGAATACTTCTTTATTTAAGACTACAGTAGTCTAATGGAGAAACCTAACAAAATTAATCTAGCACATGGGCTGGAGAGTCTGCATGCCCTGCCTTTGACCACAAATCTCCTTTTCTCCCTACAGTGATTGACAAGAAAATGTGGAGTCTATTATAGTTAATCTGTAGGGAAGAAAATAAATTTTACTTGTCATGTGGAGAAAAAATGTTACAGAACATGCAAGCAATCTGAACTGTAAGAGAAGAGGCCACCATGCTTTCTTTTCTTTTTTTTTTAAAGAAAGATCATAATGATAGATGCCTCTATAAGAAGCCTGGAGAGATGAGTAGTTTATTGTACTCATTGTTTATTTATATGTTCAGGACTATTAATGGACATTAAGCACTAAATACTGCCCCTGTGCAAAATCTGCTGAGATTAATGGAGGCTGTTGCTTGATAGGTTGTCTTAAAAGTGCTAAAGGATTATTCCATCAGAAGCCATCAAATGGAGTTTGAAAGCTAAAATGACAGAGATTTAATTTGGATGCGTGTATAAATTGTGCGCTTAACGTTAATGATGATGATGTCAAATAAAGCACAACCTTTGTTTTGTTTTGTTTCTTTATTCCCGCAAGAGTCTTTCATGACATTGCCTCTGTATTATGTACCGGGTAGTTCCTGTTACTGTATGAAAGCACTTAACTTGAGAGGGAAAGAAAGAGTATTTTTAGATCACTTTCCATTTAACGTAAAAATCCCGCTTGTGGTCCCTTCTGGCAAAGCCTGGATTGTGCCTGTAAGCCTCAAAGTGGGATGGCTATAAAATGCTATTTGCCAAGATGTACAAAAGATTAAATGCATGAAAAGCAAATCTATTATATTATTAACCTGCAAGTAGGAAATAAATGTCACTGTTTTTTTTAAGTAAATAATATATAACATTCATGTAACCCAGATTATATATGGTAAAAGAACAGGAACGTCACTTTTGTTCACAATTAAATTATTATTATAGCAGGAAACAGAATTTCATTTTTAATGTTGGCCAGTATGCTCGTAGTAAAAAAGAAAGACAATAAACTTAACTTCTCTTCTCTTCTCTTCCCTTCCCTTCCCTTCCCTTCCCTTCCCTTCCCTTCCCTTCCCTTCTCTTCTCTTCTCTTCTCTCCTTTCCTCTCCTCTCCTCTCCTCTCCTCTCCCCTCCCCTCTTCTAATCTTATCTTATCTTATCTTATCTTATCTTATCTTATCTTATCTTATCTTATCTTATCTCATCTTATCATCTTATCTTCTCATCTATCAGGCTGCTGCTTATATGTTATCCAAATTCAAGCTCAAACTGTTCCATATGACTACTGTTATGTATGTAGGTTTGAATGACATTGGTTTAGTTTGAATTGTTCTTGTAAAATGTCAAATAGGATTGGTTTAAAAAGTGTGGGAAAACCCTGCACTCTGATTGGCTGGCAACTACGGCTGCTGGCTATAAGTAGCAGCCGTAGCCCAGCCAAGTTGTGTCCATTTGAGCTGTAGTCACTAAATAAACTCTTCACTGAAGCTCTTCGTGTCTGACTCTTCATGCAAACTTAACACTGGCGACGAAGGTGGGATTCCCCTGAAGAGAAGAATGACGCGGAAGACAAGCAGAAGAGTAAGATGGCTGCGCTGAACACCCCCCCCAGCCCCATTCGATCCGGCGGCGGAAGACTGGGAATCATATGCGGATCGCTTCCAAATGTATTTGGAAGGAAACGACCTCGCCGACATCTCCGAGAAGCGGAAGAGGGCGGTCTTCCTTATGCACTGCGGTCCGGCAGTCTTCAAGATGGCGAAGGCATTGGCGGGAGCTGCAGACGTGAAGGTAATGGAATGGCCTGATTTAGAAAAGCTTTTAAGAGCCCATTACGCCCCACAAGTATCGTGCCTCATTAAGAGACACGAGTTTTACCGTCGGGATCAAGGGGAAAGCAAAAACGTTAACGACTTTGTGGCAAGTTTAAGAGACATTGGGGTGCATGAGTTTAACAGCTTGGAGGAGGCCATGCGCGATCGGTTTGTTCTAGGCCTCAAAGACAAGGTGCTTCAGAGCAAATTATTATTAAAACCTAAGATCACGTTAAAGGAGGCCATAGAAGAGGCCTCCTCAGCAGAAGCCACTAAGTCCTCAGCAGCAGCCATGAAGAAAATTAACAAGGCCTCAAGCCATCCTGATGTGGAAAAGTCCACAACAACTCATTGCGAGCAGGTAGATTCTGAATCAGACTGTAGTGAGGTGGAGGAAGGAATTTATAGACTCAGAATGGAAAAGAAAAAGAAAGACCTGGGAAGAAAAGGCAAGACTTTTATTGCAGAGGTTGTGGGGGGGGCACCCCCGCACTGAATGCAAGTTTTTAGATACCATCTGCCAACGTTGTGAGAAAAGAGGTCATCTAGCAAGAGTCTGCAAATCATCCAGAACTCCTCCACACAGAAGAAAGTTTCCTGACAAAGATTTCAAGCCCAACAACTTCAGTGAGAAAATGGGGCAACTCAGAAGCAAATGGGAAGAATGAAACTCATCAAACAGTCACCATTGGTCATTCTTCACCCTTGAAGCAGAAAAGTACATGTGAAGGTACTCATTGAAGGAAGACCTTGCCAAATGGAAGTGGACTCAGGCTCCTATTTATCTATGGTGTCATGGGACACTATTCACAGGCTACTTCCCAACATTCAGAAGAAACATTTCCAGAAGCAAGCACTGACTCTTAAAGACTACCAAGGGAACAAGATTCCAGTAGTTGGAACAAGATAATTCAACATGAAGTTTAAAGGCCACACCAAACATTTGCCCCTGACCATCGTGGACAAGGATCGCCCAAGCTTGCTGGGACTTGAGTGGTTCAATCCACTAGGCATCGAGGTGACTGGCATCAATCACGTGAGCAACTCTGAATGGGAGCAGGCCTTGAAGTCTGAGTTTCCAGAGGTCTTCAGCGAAGGATTGGGCAAGTATATGGGGACCCCTATCACTTTCAACCTAGATCCCAGAGTGCCCCCAATTCATTTAAAGCCCAGAAGGGTCCCATTTGCTTTAAAGGAAAAAAATGATGCACAATTAGACAAATTAATAGCTCAAGGGGTTTTAGAGCCCACTGACCACTCCAGGTGGGAGACACCCATAGTCACACCAGTCAAGACTGATGGGTCAGTAAGAATCTGTGGAGACTATAAGGGGACACTGAACCATGCGCTGCAGCAGAAGCATACCCAGTTCCAGTGGTGCATCATCTGTTACATTCACTTGGCAGAGGTACAGTCTTTGCCAAATTGGATCTGGCCCAGGCATATCAACAACTAACAGTTGATGATGCCACTGCAGAGGCCCAAACCATTGTGACTCATAGAGGTGCCTTCAAATGTAAAAGGTTACAATTTGGAGTAAGCATGGCACCAGGCATCTTTCAAAGCCTTATGGAAAGGATGCTCCAAGGACTGCCAGGGGTAGTGCCTTACTTTGATGATGTGTTAATCTCTGCTGAAAATGACACTCAGTTACAAGAAAGACTCAGAGAAGTCCTCACCAGATTCAGGAAAGCGGGGTTAAAAGTCAAGGAAGAAAAATGCACTCTTAAAACTGACAAGGTTGAGTTCCTGGGCTACATGATTGACAAACATGGCATCCACCCTACAGATGCCAAGGTTCAAGCAATCAAGGAAGCCCCTAAACCTAAATGCAAGACAGATTTACAAGCCTTCCTTGGACTCATTAATTTTTATCACATGTTCCTACCTCAGAAGGCAACCATTGCTGAACCATTGCACAGATTACTTGACAAAAAGTCTGTTTGGGTCTGGGGCAGGAAGGAACAATCAGCATTTAACAGTATTAAAAGACTAATCACGTCTGATGCTGTACTGATACAGTTCTCTGAGAATTTGCCTGTTGTACTGACTTGTGATGCATCCCCTTTTGGAGTGGTGGGGGTTTTGAGCCACAGGCTTCCCAGTGGGAGAGAAGCCCCTATTGCATTTTACTCTCGTGCTTTGACCAAAGCAGAGGAATTACAGCCAATTGGACAAGGAAGCATTGGCAATTGTTGCAGCTGTTAAGAAATTTCATGAATATCTGTATGGGAGAACATTTACCATTGTTACAGATCACAAACCTTTGTTAGGCATTGTGGCAGGAGACAAACCTACACCCACTATCCTGTCACCAAGAATGCTGAGGTGGACTGAATTTCTTGCTGCTTATTCATACAAACTTATCCACAAGCCTGGCAAGGACATTGGACATGCTGATGCACTGAGTCGTTGCCCACTTCCTTGCCACAAGGAGGACTTTGAACCTGAAACACACACCTTTTCCTAGAAACTGTTGCCAAGCTTCCAGTGCATGCTGCTGAAATTGCCAGAGAGACTGCCAAAGACACTTTATTGGCTTCTGTTATAGGCTGGATTAAGAAAGGTTGGCCTCTTCAAGATCTACCTCACCTGGCTCAACCTTTTAAGTCCAGGCAAACTGAATTATCTGTATTAAGAGGATGTCTTTTGTGGGGTAACAGGGTGGTTATTGCTGCAAAACTGCAAAAAGAGGTTTTGGAAATGTTACATGAGGGTCATCCAGGTATTGTCAGAATGAAGGGATTGGCCAGGAGTTATGTATGGTGGCCAGGTATTGACAAAATGATTGAAAACTGGGTTGCATCTTGTCCCAACTGTCAGGTAGTCAGGCCTGCCCCACCTCTCGCCCCCACACAGGAATGGGAATGTCCTAGGGGCCCGTGGTCCAGGATTCACATTGATTTTGCTGGCCCTACCAGAGGGCATGGCAGCAAAGAGATACCAAAAACTAATACTGCTGCTGCATGGAATTTTACAGCCCAAATATGGGAGTTCAACTATTCTTTATTCTCTCAATATTCATATTCCAGTTTACTGAAGCATTCTTATATGTTAATTTCTGCTAAAGAGAATAAATCTTGGAATTCAATGAGGATTTTCATTTACTTCTGGAAAAATAGATTTGTTCCCCATCTAGAAATTGGAACTACTTCATGTTCCTCATGATAGATGTAGTAGTTTTTAATGTTCCTCACTCAGCTCAAATGATATTTGCTAGTAATACCAATAGATAGATTTATACATCCATTAGTTCCATATGTATATGTATGATCCAGCTCATACATATATCAATCGCTCAAATGGACTTTGAAGCAACAGGTTGGCTTCCTGCTTCTTCGGACAATTGCAGAATTTTGCTTAGGTTTTGAATCCAAACCATTTACATCTATGTTATTTAAGATGAAGAACTATCTGGCCTTTTGGGAAATCCATCCCAGATCCTTTTTTCATTCTAAATATCTCATTTCTAGTTCTAAGTGCACACTTAATGCTTAAATTCAAAACAATAAAACGATTACATTATTTAAGGCCAAATTTTTAAGCCTTCTCTTGCCTTGTGACAATGTTGTGTATACAAGAATGTCTTGTCATTTGAGTCAATACAATTCTCATTCTTGAGACCTACACCCTAAGAAACATGCTCAGTTGCCAAATCTGTTCTTCAGTTATAATTAGTAAGGCTCTCTGGTAAGGCTTGCTTGAGGCTATGTCAGTTAAAATGTTGAATCAAGAACATTTTTGGAGGAAGGTCTACCCTAGCTCATACTCCTAAATAATCACATTTCTCCATAGAGAAATCAAATTTCATCTCTCTTGACTTATTACAGATTTATTCACTGAACTCTATATATCTGGAAAGTGTTTGGAATAAAGAAATCAGGATCTTGAGATACAAAGGGAACAAGCTTTCATTCCATAGAAAAGGGCAAGCTTCTATTTCAATCCCATCTGCTCACTTTTTATTACACACAGAGAGGGGGAGGGGAAAGAGAGAAAAGAGCAAATTTCTATACCATCAGAAAAGTATTCCATTTACAGTAAGCACATTTAGATGCCTTTTTCCCTCAATAAGAGATACTACCTTTGTTCTTTTCCAAGACTGATTGTGAATCTGTTCTGATACTGAAACAGTGAGTTACATACTTCTAGATTTGCAATTTGTTATCCTTGGAGAGCAGAACTGATAACCCTTCTAATTGTAAAATATTTCAGCTAGCATCAACAGAGAACAGTGAACAGTTTAGCGAAGTTTCCAAGAAAATAGCTGCATTTTGTGCTATATCCATTGCTGTCGTTGCATATAATTGGAATTTACATTCTATAAAATGTATAATCATTTACTAAACTTCCTTCCTTCCTTCCTCCCTCCCTCCCTTCCTCCCTCTTTTAATTTTTTTTTAAATTATGTACTATGTTTCTACTTTGACACTTTGTCCTTCCTCTTTTAAACTTCTGGATTGCCATTTCATGGCAAATGTCTGTTTAAATTTGATGCTACAGCACATTAACATACCAGAACTGAAACATTTTATACAGGAAGCTTTAGAAATTTATTTGCTTTTTATGGGAAGAAGAATTCTCATAACTCTGTACTTCTATGCACATTGAACATTTATCCAGAATTATAAATGCACCAATTTATTCCCAATTAAATAAATAAAAATCACTAATCACTGCTACTGTGGTCATAATTTAATACCTTGTTTCAGTGGGAATTGATGGACACCAATGTTTGCTGTACCAACAGAGAAAACAAAATATATTATAAGCAGTTGAAGGACTACTGGTTTTATGCATGTATAAATTAATGTAGTGAAGTTAACATCATTAAGATCACCCATGTCTTTATGAATGGTACTCATAATCATAATTGTGGAGATCAAGGCTTTAATAATATTGAATAGTATGACACTGACTTTGTAAAACTTTTTTTTTCATAATTTGTGCTCATCAGTTCTCCATCCCTTCATCAAAAAGTTCAAAAATGGTAAATATTACCATATAGCAGTGGGCAATCCCTATAAAAGAAGATCCATTTGATAATATGTGAGATTGTTTTGTTTACACATTTTTGTAAAACACAATTTTTCAAAGATGTTTAGGTTTGGAGACAGATTCAGAGATTTATTTTAAAAAATCTCCTTAAAGATAGTGAAAAATATTTAAAATATATGTGGTCACAAATGGTACAAACTCCTCTTCACAATGTATAGAGGTTTTCATACAAAGTCCAACATCCAGAGACTGCACACCAGCTGGAAAAAGTGCTATCAGGGTCTATTAAGTGACAAAGCTGCTGTCATAGAGGATACCCGGAGCATCCTGGAATACACCATTAAGATGGCACCCAAAGATGAGCTGCTAAGATAATGCCTGAGGTAGCAGCAGATGTGAGAGGGAGATCAAGCAGAAAAGGTGTCATGGCAAAACAACACCTTA
Organism: Naja naja; assembly: GCA_009733165.1. Taxonomy (NCBI): domain Eukaryota; kingdom Metazoa; phylum Chordata; class Lepidosauria; order Squamata; family Elapidae; genus Naja; species Naja naja. The sequence goes on along the minus strand of CM019150.1, from coordinate 136,434,754 downwards.
CATAGGTTGTACAATAGACAGATAGCTCAGGTGGCAAACGTTGGGCAATCCTATCAATGGCTGGAAAGGGCTGAACTAAAAAGCATCATTGAAGTGCTGATCATAGAAGCTCAAGAACAAGCATTAAGCATTAAGATCCATAGAAGCAGGGATCTACCATATTAGACCAGACCCAGTCTATTCAGAGAGAGCTCAGAAACAGTCCAACACAGAGTGTCAGTGTGTAAGATGCAGATAGGAACAACATACACTGAATGGCATAGTCAAGGAGCCAGCATTATGGACAGGAACATTTGTACAGAATATAGACTAGACCTGCCTAAGTCTAGACTAGGGGTCTTCAAACTTGACAGCTTTAAGACTTATGGACTTCAACTTTCAGAATTCCTCCTCCAGTCATGTTAGCTCAGGAATTCTGGGAGTTGAAGTCCACAAGTCTTAAACCTGCCAAGTTGAAGACCCTTGGTCTAGACAAAAAAGAATTCCACAGAATGTTTCAGAGAATAAGAAAACTAAGATCCTGTGGCACATCCAGATCCAGATAGACAGGCAGGTAGTGGACAATCAGTCAGACATTGTGGTAGTAGACAAGGACCAGAAGACAGTGGTAATTATAGATATAGCAGTGTCAAGTGACAGCAAGATCAGAAATAGTGTGAGAAACTGAAGAAGTACCAGGGACTGAAGTTGAAACTGGAGAAGATGTGGAAAGTAAAGGCTAAAGTGGTTCCAGCAGGAGTATTTGGGGCTATAGTTCCTAAGCTAGGAGAATGGCTCCAATAGATCCCAAGAATGACATCAGAGTTTTCTCCAAAAAAAGCGCAGTGTGCCAATATAGTCCCATACCACTTCCCTTTTGCTATATTTAAGGACTGGGAGCATTTCTATGAAAACTAGCCTTCTGTGTGCACCACTCTGGAATCAGTTGCCCTTGAAGCTCCGGATGGCTCCTGACTTTCAATCCTTCTGTCATGACCTGAAAACATGGCTTTTTCAACTAGCTGACCTGGACTGATTGGGGTTTTTTATTGGTTTGTCTCTGAGTTTTAATTAGGATATTGGGATGTCCATTTAATACTTTTTAAATTTTTGTATTGTATGTTTTTATTGTTGTGAGCCACCCTGAGTCCTTCGGGAGATAGGGCGGCATACAAATCCCAATAATAAATAAATAAAATAAATAATAGGTATAAGTATAAACATAGTTATGAATACATGGATACATATAAAAAATAAAAGAAATAAAAGAAATAGAACAGGGACGGTAGGCACGTTGGTGTGCTTATGCACGCCCCCTACAGACCTCTTAGGAAAGGGGTGAGGTCAATAGTAGACAGTCTAAGGTGAAAGTTTTGGGGGTTTGGGGAAGAAACTACAGAGTCAGGTAGAGTATTCCAGACATTGACCACTCTGTTGCTGAAGTCGTATTTCCTGCAATCAAGTTTGGTGCGGTTAACCATGAGTTTGTATCTATTGTGTGTTCTTGTATTGTTATGGTTGAAGCTGAAGTATTCATTGACAGGTAGGACATTGCAATGTATGATTTTATATACTATACTTAGATTGGACCAAATGGGCGTATTTCTAGGTTTTCTAGGTCTAGAATTTCAAGTCTAGTGGCATAAGGTATTCTGCAATGAGTAGAGGAGTGGAGAACTCTTCTTGTGAAATATTTCTGGACTTTGTCAACTGTGTTAATATCAGATACATAATGTGGGTTCCAGACTCATGAGCTGTATTCAAGTATTGGTCTAGCAAATGTTTTGTATGCTTTAGTTAGTAGTGTGATATTACCAGAGAAAAAGCTATGTAGGATTAGGTTAACAACTCTTAATGCCTTTTTGGCTATGTAGTTACAGAGGGCTCTAGCACTTAGATCATTTGAGATGAGTACTCCAAGGTCCTTGACAGAGTTTGCATCATCAACAAGGTCTTGTCTATTCAGCTTATTTTGTTTTCTGATATTTTTTGCCAATATGTAAGACAGAGCATTTATTTGTTGAGATTTGAAGTTGCCATTTGTTTGACCATTCTGATACATAGTCGAGGTCTTTTTGAAGGGTAGCAGAATTATCTGTGGTGTTGAATAGCTTTACATCATCAGCAAAGAGAATGTAGTTGCTCTTAATATGATCACAGAGGTCATTTATGTAGAGTATGAAGAGAGTTGGTCCTAGAACACTGCCTTGGGGGGACACCACTGTTGACAGGTACAGAATTTGATAGAACACTACCAATTTTGACCATTTGTTGTCTGTTTGACAGGAATGCTTCTATCCAGTTATGCAGGTGTCCAGAGATACCATCAGATTTTAGTTTTAGGAGTAGTTTGTCGTGTACCACTGAATCAAAGGCTTTACAGAAGTCTGTGTAAATTGTGTCTATTGCTTTGCCCTGATGGAGTTGCATAGTCCGTATGTTTTTGCAGTGTAATGTTTTTGCAGTGATTACAGGATAGTTTTTTCTGAAACCAAATCTGAAACCAGGTTGTTTGTCTGTTTGTGGCTAATGAGAGAGGTTGTTTGTCTCTAAGTGGAGGATAATGGATTGGTTAATAATTGATTCCATGACTTTGCAGGTGATGCAGCATAAGGAGATTGGTCCCTAATTTTCAACTAGGCTGGGGTCTCCCTTTTTGAAAATGGGGATGACCGTGGCGTGTGACCATAGGTTTGGCAAGGAACTGGTCCTGAAAGATTTTTCAAAGATTATGCTTAGAGGTTTGGCTATGGCAGTGGATAGCTTTTTAAAGAAGTAGGCATATTTCATCTGGTCCAATAGATAGAGATGGTTTTAGATTGTGTAGTGCTTTTTCAACATTGTCTTCTGTAAAATCGATATGTATTAGATCATTGTAGTTGTCTGTGGTTCGACTAGGAAATACTGGGCATGATCCATTGCTGTTTACAAATACTGAGCCAAGGAATGTGTTAAAGAGGTTGGCTTTAATGGTGTCATCATTACAGTCTTTACCATTATGTCCTATCCGGGATGGGATGGACCTTGAGTCTTTTAGTTTGTTGTTTACAAAATTGTAGAAAGTGCAGGTGGAATTGATGCATAGAAGATTTTCCTCTTGTTTAATGTGATAATAGGTGCATTCAGTCTTTATCTGGTGGCATAAATTTTTGTATCGGCTTTTGAAGTTGGCAACGTGATCAGATGTGTTTTTCTGCCAAAGTGACCTCTTTTTGGATTGAAGCTTCCTTATTGTTATGGGTAATCTGTTTTTTCTGGTTTTGGGAGTTGTTATTGGTACATATAGTTTGATGACTCTTTTGACTTCAAGGAAAAACATGTTGTAATTGTCTTCAACAGTACTGCATCCAGTAAATAGAAATTGCCAATTAAGGGATGAGAGATCGTTGTCTGTATGATCATAGTTGCCTTTTTTGAAGTTATAATTGGGGATTACGTCGTTGTGGTGATTTTTGTGTGGACGTATGTTGAGACAAAAGTCAATCATGTTGTGGTCACTGTTGGAAAAGGGTTCTATAATTTGTATTCTGTAAATTGAATTCAAACTATTGCAGAAGATGAGATCGAGGCAGTTGTTAAGTCTAGTATTGTTGGTTACTAGTTGTTCCAGTCCCAGATTTGTTACAGCATTGTAGAAGGTTGCATGTATGGGTTCAGTTTTACATTTGTTTAGGGTCCAGTTAATATGAGGTAGATTGAAGTCACCAAGAAAGATAAAAGTATGTGGGCAGGATGTTGCCCATGTTAGTAGTGAATTTAGCTTGTTTACATGTTCGATATCATAATCAGGGGCTCTGTAACATAGTAAGAATCAAAATGTGATATTTAAGGACAGTTCACAGATGATGGTCTCAGGAAGAGCAAGCTCCTGGGTAACTTGGATGTTTTCAGTACATTATCCTTCATCAGAAATGACAAAGACTGAGTGCCTTTCCTCTTCATATTCTTTTAAACAATATATAATTATTGGCACCTCCACATCCAAGTTTAAAGTTCTTTATCAAAATAAGCCATGCATTTTTTTAAATGAAATGCAGTATGAAGTATCCCTAATACTGGTTTCTGGCTCTAGATCAAAATTTTAGGCCAGCCATAATTTTTTCAAGCCTCTGTGTATTCCAGTAGTCAAATGGAGAGCTTTAATAATCTCCTAATGCTTCTATGATGACAGCTATAACCACAACCATTTTCAAGTCCCCAAAAATATCTGGAACTATTGTTGAGAAGAGCAGCTGGCTAATTCTTCTCATTGTGGCCATGTACCCATATGGAATACAAACGTTGTTTTGAATAAAATAGTCTAGAAAGCCTTGGGATTCAGTGAACATATCATATCCTATCCATGCGTAATTATTAATAAACTTTTTTCTCAGATATTCCCTACTTTCCTAAAAATGAGATTGTACATTTGTACTTTTTTAATGTGTATTACTTAAAAGTAGCTAACAAGAAGCAGTATAGGTGCAGTTTCTTGCTTGGTCATTTTGTTATACCATCTTTCTTTTTTCTCTCTCTCATTTTTTAAATATTTCCATTGCTTTGAGTCTAGTGGTCCAAATATAATTAGTATGCAAAATTGTATTTTATTCCTGTGTTCTCATTATATTACAATTGCTAAACTAAAGGCAAAAATTAGGGCACTGCAAAACATTGCAGAATGATAACATACATCCCTTCAAAGCCACTCCTCCTAAACATCAAGGCCATCTTCCATGAGGCAAAATGAAGTCATAGTCATAGCAGAAGTTTCCAATCTGAATGCCCAGAACAGTTTGAGATATAGTTTAGGAGAAGGGCTTCATTTACAACACTGTCAATAATACAATGCCCTTCCATATATTCTGAATAGCTGCAATAATTCAGTCCATGTTCTTTTTGGTCTCAACGTGGATGATGGGTCAGGACCTAAAATGCTGACTGAATTTCCACACTAGTGTTGAAAGGCTCTAGTTCTTACCCTCCTTAAGATCCAAACATGCTCTCTTGAACTCCACCAGAACCAAGTACAAAATAATGCAAATTGACCAAGCTCTTGTGTTTCAGGTTTCATTTTACATAGAATCCAAATGGAGGGAAGTAAGCAGTGAGGTGCCACAAGGTTCTGTCTTAGGCCCAGTACTTTTCAATGTCTTCATTAATGACTTAGATGAGGGAATAGAAGGGGAACTTACTAAATTTGAAGATGATACTAAGCTGGCAAAAATAACTAACACCCAAGAAGATAGGGTCAAGATCCAGATGGATCTTGACAGACTAGAACACTGGGCCGTATCTAACAAAATGAAATTCAATGTAGAGAAAAGTAAAGTCCTACCCTTAGGCAAGAAAACCCAAAAGTACACAATAGACTGGGTGAAACCAGGCTTAATAGCAGTAACTATGAGAGGGATCTTGGATGGACAACCAGCTAAATATGAGCCAGCAGTGTGCAGCAGCAGCCAAAAAAGCTAATGCAATCCTTAGTTGCATTATCAGAGGGATACAATCGAGATCAAGTGAGGTACTAATACCACTCTATAAAGCCTTAGTAAGACCACACCTAGAGTACTGCATCCAGTTTTGGTTACCACATTATAAAAAAGATGTTGACACTCTAGAAAAGGTAGAGAGAAGAGCAACCAGGATGATTAGGGGACTGGAGGCTAAAACATACAATGAACGGTTGCAGGAACTGGGCTTGGCTAGTCTAGTAAAGAGAAGAACCAGGGGAGACATGATAGAAGTCTTCTAATATTTTGAAGGGGCCTGTAGGCCAGAAACTGAACAAGGAGAGATTTAACCTGGAAATAAGAAGAAACTTTCTGACAGTGAGAACAATCAACCAATGGAACAGCTTGCCCTTGGAAGTTGTGGAAGCATCATCACTTGAGACTTTCAAGAAGAGATTGGACTGCCATTTGTCAAAAATGGTGTAGGGTCCTTCACTTGGGTGGGGGATTAGACTAGATGACCTACAAGGTCCCTTCCAACTCTAATTATCTGTTACGAGCTGTTATTTTGAAACTTAAAAACAGGGCTAAAGTATAACATTAAAAAGAAGATGGATTGTTGATTGGGAAATTTGTTTCAAAAATATTTGCTATTTAAGTATATCAACCAACTTTGGCCAATCTCTGAAAACTATGCCAGGTCAGATCTGATTATTACTTTGATAGGAAATCAGCTAGAAGTCCAGAGAATTCAAAGAAAAAATCCATAAAATGCAAATTACTTTAAAAATACTCCCAAGAAAAATATAGGTAGGTGTCCATGTAGTTACTAATATCCAAGCTCAATTTGAGATAGAATTATTTTATATAGTCTGCTTACAATATCTAGGATGTTGGCTTTTACATTTTTTTTCATTACTTTAAAAATGGATTAATTTTTTATATTTTTATTAAACTAATCTCAGAAATAGCTCTCTGATCTCATTTTATCCTTAAATAAAATTGTGGGGAAGAGCTAGGAAGTGAGTAGCCCAAATGCATGTCAGAAGCATCCGTGGCTGAGGATAAATTTAATTGTGAATTTTTTTTTATTGTGGTCCAGAACCTTTCTAGGACATCACACTGGCTTTCTTTGATATCTTAAAAACATACATATTAATCCTTGGTGACGTATAAATTATCAACTTTTTGAATTGGATAGTACAGCTGTTTGTTTGTTCGTTTTCAAGGTGATGTTCCCATACACCACCTACAAATTCAAAGAGTATAATGTTCAATTTCCATTTATTTTTTAATTTATTTTTTAATTCACATTTATAATGCCGCCCTTCTCCAGAGACTCAGGGCGGCTTACAATCTTTTGGAGCACAACCCAATGTGCTCAGCAATAGCCTTCATTCTCTTGTATATGCCTGCTTATTACTAGGGCTTTTGCGCCCCCCCCCCAGCGGCATTTTTACAAAGTCAGCTTATTGCCCCCAACAATCTTGGGTCCTCAATTTACCTACCCCGGGAGGACGGAAGGCTGAGTCAACCTTGAGCCTGGTGGGATTCGAGCCTGCACTAATTGCAGGCAGCTGGAGCTAAGTGCTAGGTGTTTAACAGCCTGCACCACCTGCACCATCTCTTTACCTGCATGGATGCATAGTGCTAATTTTTTCTTTCACTAGGAAGCACTCAAAGGTTTCTCAGTGAGCTTCAGGTAGGGAATGTTGCATAGAGAAGCAGAAAAGCTAATGCATTGCCTTTCATTGTAAACAGGATTTCAACTTTGACATATTGAACATGCTAATCCTTACTCAAAATGGCATTGTCACATTAATGCAGCTGGAAAAAGGCTCGGGAAAGAGAGGTCCATCTAGCAGTAAAGTGATTATTGACTGAAGGTTAATGCTGTGTGTCTAAGAGATCACTCTGCATCCTTCTGATAATCAAATAAGTGAAGAATTTAATGACTGACTAAACTGCCTGGGTGAATGTCCACTGGAGTAAACAGAGGATATCAACATTGATTATTTAAAGAAATATCCACAAGTCTGAAAGGTTTTGAGTTTTCAACCCTCAAGCAGTTGACTGGAAACGATGACATGTATAGCGAATATAAAATCTAATTTGCACAAAAAGAAATGTTTTTTTTAAAAAAACATGTGCTTCTATTTCTTAATACTGAAAAACAGATTTCAGTTTTTCATGTAGTTATTAGAGAATAGAATACTACTCCATTTCTATCAATCAGTCTGTATTAAAACATAACATGAAACCAAGGGCAGCCTAATTCACCATCATATCTCCCACAGTGACTAGCAAATACTTGGAATAAGTAGCTTTCCTGTCTTGCTGCTATTCTCACTGTGATATCAGAGGTATAGTATATTAGTACCATACATAAATAGATTTCCAGAATTTAGAACACAACACCGTCCTGTGCATCTTATTTATGTGACTTGTAATAAACAACAAATGACTACAGAAACTCTCTCTTTCCTCTCTCATGGGGCACTTGTGAAGATGAGATTAGAGTTTGTTTCCAATTTTAATAACTTTAGTTTAGCTCAACCTGGAGAAACTCTACTTAATCTTCCTTGAAATAAACCAACTTTAAGTCTTGGTTGATAAGTTGTTTAGTTTTCATAAACTATATTTGTCAATGTCAAAGACCTACTGTTGATTATCTAAAAAGAAAATTGAGTTTAAAACTGAAAATTCATGAAAAGTATTTTAGTATCAATCAATAATGTTCCCTTTTATTCAGTCCCATGAGTTTTTCCCTTATATAGAGTGAAACAGCAATTATTTTTTAAATGAACAAGTCTAATACTTATCTCTGTACAAACACTGAAGCAGCAGCACATTATGAATGTATGGAGTAATCCACTTTCTATTCTGCCTTCAGAGATCCTTTCTAGTATTGATTTGTGTTTCAACTAGGGCCTTGGTGGCTCAGGCTGTTAATTACCTGCACTTAAGTTCCAGCTGCCTACAACTGCTGTTATCCCACCAGGCTCAAGGTTGACTCAGCCTTCCATCCTCTCGGGTAGGTAATTGAGGACCCAAGACAATTAGCTGATAAAATCTAAGCAGGCATATACAATGGAATGAGGCTATTGCTGAGCACACTGGGTTGTATCTGTTGAGTCTTGCATATAAATGTAATTAAAAACCTAACTTTTCTGTCTTTGTCCAACTCTATCACTGTTCACATAGCCTAACAACAACACCATCCTGTTCATGATTTCTTACTTTCTTTATTTTGAGAGACTTTCATATATCTTATATCTGATTTATATTTCTGATAAGCTTACAAAATGTGGTGAAATTCCATGGATCTTCATAATGATTCATGTAAAACCAACCTTTTAACTAGAATCATAAGCAGTGCAGACAACTCTTAAATATGGTGAATGGAATATGGCTGATGATCCAACATAAACAGTAATAATCAAGCATTGCAATAATCTATGCCAGTAGCCCATAATAAATTCTAATACATACCTGATTAACTTTTCGCTGCAAACTCCTGGCAGATCTAAGACAAATGTTTGATCTTCTTGATACAAATTGCTTTAGCTTCACATATTTTGATGAGCTTAATATTTAGTGTTCTTAAATTACCTCAGATAACAATTAGCCTGTCTAAAAGAGTCAATTGCCATTTTCACACAAATGAAATTTTCTCTAAAAAAAAGTTCTAAGACAATCCACAACTTAATAACACAGTATGTGTGACCTGAATATATTCATATCCTATAGACCAAAGATTGTTGCAGATAACGCAGAAAATCAGCTTTGATTACACATAAACAAACCAGCCTATAGCATGAGAAATGGAAAATAATTCAGAGGCTTACATTTTTTTCTTTGATAACAAACTAAAAATAAAAGTAATGGATTGATTGATTGATTGATAGTTTCTTTAGTTCACTATCTCTGAGTATTCCTCTCAGCAGTTCATAATTTCTCTTTTGACTTTCAAACAGTAATTGCTTATCTTAGTGCATGATATTCATACCACAATTTTGTTTCCTTCTCTGTGATGAGATTAGTTTTTCATGGTTACTTCATTCACATTTTAAAGCACTTATATCCTACTTAGAGCCCAAAGCAGCATACTAATATGTGAGGCAACACAATGAGAGTTGACATAAAATCATTCATCTCATTTTAGCTGCTTTTTCCAAGCTTTCTGTGATTTTCAGAAAACAATTTCCTGTAGTGGCTCAGGTTTCCATAATGTTCAGAATCTGCAGTAAATGCACTATTGCTCTTGATTTGTTTTTTTTTTTTCTCACTCTTCCTCCTTCTTCTGTCATTGGATTGGGGCAGAAATATTAACAATTCTAACAGTTTTTTAAATGTTACTGAGGATGTAATTTAACAAGCCTTGATACCATTCATTTTGATAAAACTTGCTCAGTGCTGCATTCCCAAGCAGGCATAATTTATACAAGCAGAATTTTGCAGAGAATAATAGGAAACAGTAAACTAACAGTGTCCTATGATCCTGTCCTTCATCTATGTTTGGCCTCTCACTCCTGTCTTTTCAAATTAATAGTTGTGTAGCTGATGGTTTGTTTGTTTGCTTGTTTACTTGTTTGTTTGTCTTGAAGGGTCTTGATAGAAGAGAATATTGGTAGCTCAGGGTTGAATTTGTGAGGTACTTAGTGATCTCTGAACTTTGTTGGTTTATTGCAGACATGTCTTTACCAAAGTAGGCAACATCATCAGTGCTAGAGCATGGCAAGAAACTTAAAAATTTCTATCATATGTCCCTTGCTAATCAAATGATGCCAAAGATTTACCAAATCTCTGGCAATCTGTTATTACCCTGAGTCTCAAAAAGCACATTCCTGCATCATCAGCTTTAACCTTTAAATAATATGGTTGGATATACCACTCAAAAAAGCTGGATGATAGGAGTGAAAGTTATAGATAAAGCAGGGAAAATTACCAGGAAAGTGAAATATGTTCCATATACACAGTTGTGTGGTGGTGGGAAACTAGTAGACAGAAATCATTTACACATGTAATTCTTCATTCATGAAGGCAGAAGCCAGTTTTGAGTATGCTGGATCAGGATGATGAACCACAGAACTTCTAGAATTTTAGGAAATGTAGTCCTGTTTAGCCCATAGCTACAGTAATATTTGAGTCTATGTCCTGTATATAATTGCATATGAACTTATTTAAATGTGACTGTATAATGGTATATTCCATGTTGCACAGTGAAGCATAACCAGGAACCCTGGGCTCTTAGTATAATTTATATGGAATCTTCATGTTTTTACATATAAATCTTCTACCCACATGCATTTTTAACACAGTGGTACAGTGCTCATTTCTCAAGATACTGTACTGTATAATATATCAAACTAAGGGCCTAGTCATTACTTTGATTCATGGGATTCATTTTACTTGTAGCAAATAATGTGAGTGTTATGGTGGTATGGATCAAATCTATAGTTCAGAAAGTAACAAGACTGTAAAAGTCCTATTTTTTTAATGTTATTGTTTTTACATTTTCACTGTTCTTTTGAACATTGTTTCTACAATGGAAAGAAAAAAGAAAAAGAAATTCATTTCCAAGAGTAGAATCCATTGATTTGGATATTCATTGATAAGCAAAGTTTGGGGTATCTATTTTTTAAATGCACCCTGTTGTTCAATATTATGAAGGCACAAGTACATCACAGAGTTCTTATTCACATCAAACATTTACAAACCAAACCAACATTGTACTAGTGGTTGCAATTTAAACAAAATCTGCAGCATTAGGAATACTTCTGGAAAAAGGACAACATGAAGGTAGTATATCTTTGGAAGGCCTGTCTTCAAAATAATGCATAACACAATGTAAATGAACTCTACTCAGCCACATGGACTTTAAGTTCTCCTGGGAAACATGCAACTTCTTCCTCTACCCAGCTTATTTATATAACTTCTATTTTCTCCCGCTATTTCCTCTCCAAATCTACTGCAACTATTTCTGGTTGTGCTATAGGCTATGTTAGTTAGAACTGGCAGAAATTATAGGGATCTGTATTTTGAGAATCATTGTTCTTGCCTTATGAAAATAGCAGAATATAGTGACTATATTGTAGAAGAGCTAGATGCTCCAATGGTTATGATGGAGCAAGCTCAGAATTTTTCTATGTAGTTGTATTCCAAGGATATTCCATTGGATGCAACTTTCCCTTCTGAAAAATAAATAAATAAATGAAATGAGAAAATCATGGCTGATGAAAGCAACATAGGTCTGGTCTGAAAGGGATGTGTCTGTGTGTCTGTATTACTTTTAAGCCAGCAAATTTTCACACAATCTATATTATATGGTCAAAAGATCTTATAAAAAATAACAACTTTCTATTTTGTAATAACTTTCAGTAATGCAGTTATATTTTGGATCATTAGAAATAGATAGAAAATACTTAAGCAGTTGTTTATCCTGAAGATATTTAGTGCAAGATGATTGCCAGTTTATCTTTATCTTTTTGATTAAATTATTAATATTCATGGTTAGGGTTTTTTTTTGTAAGCAAACATTTTCATTTCCTGCTTCAGATTTTCCATGTCAATTTCAGGTAACCGTGTTGCAGAAAATGTACTTGTTTGCTTGATTGTAATGCCTCATTACATAATTTATCCAAGGTATTACATAACATATTTTAAATAATGCAGTACAACACAATTTAATCATGCAAAAATAGTGCAAAATATAAATGGATAAACTTGCCAAGGCATTGTAAAATAATACAACTGGTAAAGCTAAAGTATGATGAGATACATGATTTTTTTTAAAAATCATTGTTTCTGGAACTAAAAGAATAGATTTTAAACAGAATAAATTAATAAACATGTGTTAGAGCAGAACTATTTTAGCTTGCTGGTGGCACAGGGCAGTACTGCAGGCTACTTCTACTGACTGCCTGCTGACTGCAATTTGGCAGTTCAAATCTCACCAGGCTCAAGGCTGATTCAACTTTCTATCCTTCCAAGGTGGGTAAAATGAGGACCCCAATTGTTGGGGCAAAATGCTGACTCTGCAAACCACTTAGAGAGGGGCTGTAAAATACTGTAAAGTGGTATATAAGTCTCAGTGCTATTGCTATTGCTACTGAAACATAGCTCTGCTCCCTGCGAAAAGTTTTTGGAATCAAAATCAGAATACGAAAGACTATTGCAAGATCAAATCTGGATCAGTCACTGGGACCAGAGGTTTATTCTGGTTCCAGTGACTGACTCAGATTCAATCTTACAACATTATCCTGAGACACGTATATTTGCCTTCATTAATATGAAAACTTGTTCTTGAATGTTCACCTTCTGAGACTTAAAATGAATAGAGAAATTCAAGGTCTTCTAAGATAGATTGGTATAAAAGAAGATGTTTCATCAAGTTAAAAAAAGATCCTCCCAGCCTTGCCTAAAATATCAAATTATTAGTTTGGGAGAATCAAATGAAAGAGAGAGGGGGGGGAGGGAGAGAGAAACAGAGACAGAGAGAGATACTTGAATACAGTTCTGCTGTCTGGAATCCGCACTGTATATGAGACAGAAATACAATTGAGTGAGTTCAGAAGTATTTTACCAGAAGAGTACTACATTTCTCTGTTTGCAACAGAATACCCTACACCAGCGGTCACCAACCGGTGGGCCATGGCACACTGGTGATCTGCGAGAAAATTTGGGTGCTCCGCAGAGAAATGTCACCACCAGAGCACCCCCCCAAAGCAATTAATCCAGGCTGCATAGGAACACAAGGCTGCGCCGCCACATGGCCCTCCCTCCCCACCCACTCACTCCTTACCTGCCAAACTTGCCTGCTAAGTTGCTATTTTTCCTTTTTCTGACCATCAGCTGTTCTGCTGTGCCAGGAGATTTAGATTAGCTGGAAAGCAGGAAATCATTGGATTTCTAGCTAATCTTTAGATTTTCAGCTCTGCTTTTATGGGCCTTCCTTAGGACTGAAGCAGTACAGATTCAGCTAGCTGATGGCAGGAACACAGATCTCTAAGTGAATCTGTGATTCTGTGAGCAACTCAATCTGCCTGCTTGCTTTCCCTGATTTTGGGTAAAAGTTGCTCTTTTTTTATTAAAAAAAATCAATATTTACATACATGGTGTGTTGTGAGTTAATTTTGTGAGTTTTCATGCTAGCAAATTTTATGGGTTTGCTTGCAAGCAAATTTTATGTGACAGGGTCAGCTAGCCAGTGGCAGAAAGATAGATCTCTGAATGAATCTGTGATTCTATGAACAACTCAATCTGCCTGTCTGCTTTGCCTGATTTTGGGTAAAACTTGCTCTTATTTTATAAAAAAATTCAATATTTATATAAATATTTATAATATTTACATACAAGCCATGCCCAGTCAGTCACATGACCACCAAGCCATACCCACAAATTAGGCCACACCCACAGAACCAGTTGTTAAGAAATTTGAATCCCACCCCTGCCTCTGTGTGTTTGTGTGTGGGGGGGGGTGAGAGAGAGGGGGGAGGGAGAGAGATCAGATCAGACCTCTCTCTCACTCTCTCCCACCCCTCTCGCTCTCTCTCTCCCACCAATGTCAACAAGCCACCGTCAGTCAAAATTCATATTAGTGGTCCCTGGGATTTAAAATTATGAGTTTGGTGGTCCCTGAGATCCAAATGGTTGGCGACCCCTGCCCTACACCACCAGACTTGAGATTTTAGGTTTAGACAACCTTGAACTATGCTGGCTAAGACTGGACTTAAGCATAGTACATTAAAACATATGTTACAAGATCTTACCAGTTAATGAATATTTCAGCTTTAACCACAACAACACAAGAGCACACAACAGATATAAACTTAATGTAAACCACTCCAAACTTGGTTGCAGGAAGTATGATTTCAGCAAACAGAGTGGTCAATGTCTGCAACTCACTACCTGACTCTGTTGTCACCTGCTCAAACCCCCACTCCTTAACCCTCAAACTAACCTCTATTGACCTCACCCCATTCCTAAGAGGTCTGTAAGGGACGTGCATAAGCGCGCAATCGTGCCTACTGTCCCTGTCTTATTGACCCCAATTATTAATTCCTATTTCTTATATTTAAACTTATGTTTATTCTTATTTCTATTGTATTGTAAGCTTTTGACAAAATAAACAAAATAAATAAATAGATAGTCAGAAAGACACAGTATTTATTAAGGAATTTTTTCTATAATAAAAGAAACATAAGCAATATAGTATATAAAAAAGAACAAAATAAATTTCAAAAAACCCAAAAAGAAAATGCACAGAAAACAATACAATTAAAAGAAAAGAAAGTGGAGAAGATAATTAAGGAAGTGACATCCAGACTTCATTACAATCCTTAAATCAATATTATTATTCCTCCTCTCTTTTAAACGTAACAACCCCCCCATTCAACACTTTTTCAATTTTCCAATTTATATAACATCATTTTATCTCTCTCCAGCAGAAATTCCTTAAAAGGTTCACTATTCCACCAAGTACATGTTATTTTATTTTCCATTATGAGTACTTCAATATATCTCAATTTATCTCAATAATTTTATTCTTATTTCTATTGTATTGTAAGCTTTGACAAAATAAATAGAATAAATAGATAGATAGTCAGAAAGACACAACATTTATTAAGGAATTTTTTCTGTAATAAAATAAACATAAGCTATATAGTAAAAATATAGTAAAAAATTACTCCTGACTTTTCAAATTAATAGTTGTGTAGCTGATGGTTTGTTTGTTTGCTTGTTTGCTTGTTTGTTTGTCTTGAAGGGTCTTGATAGAAGAGAATATTGGTAGCTCAGGGTTGAATTTGTGAGGTACTTAGTGATCTCTGAACTTGTTTGGTTTATTGCAAACATGTCTTTACCAAAGTAGGCAACATCATCAGTGCTAGAGCATGGCAAGAAACTTAAAAGTTTCTATCATAAGTCCCTTGCTAATCAAATGATGCCAAAGATTGTCATATTCTATGAATGTATTCATCATAAATAAATATATTTCTCTAGTCCAACAAACCTCCGTGCCCAAAAGTCTTCATTTTCTTCAATTGAATATACACGTGAAACTCAAAAATTAGAATATCATGTAACAGTTCATTTATTTCTGTAATGCAACTTAAAAGGTAAAACTAATATATGAAATAGACTCATTACATGCAAAGCAAGATATGTCAAGGTGTGATTTGTCATAATTGTGATGATTATGGCTTACAGCTCATGAAAACCCCAAATCCACAATCTCAGAAAATTAGAATATTGTGAAAAGGTGCAATATTCTAGGCTCAAAGTGTCCCACTCTAATCAGCTAATTAAGCCATAACACCTGCAAAGGGTTCCTGAGCCTTTAAATGGTCTCTCAGTCTGGTTCAGTAGGAATCACAATCATGTGGAAGACTGCTGACCTGACAGTTGTGCAGAAAACCATCATTGACACCCTCCATAAGGAAGGAAAGCCTCAAAAGGTAATTGCAAAAGAAGTTGGATGTTCCCAAAGTGCTGTATCAAAGCACATTAATAGAAAGTTATGTAGAAGGGAAAAGTGTGGAAGAAAAAGGTGCACAAACAGCAGGGATGACCTCAGCCTGGAGAGGATTGTCAGGAAAAGGCCATTCAAAAATGTTGGGGACTTTCACAAGGAGTGGACTGAGGCTGGAGTCAGTGCATCAAGAGCCACCACACACAAACAGATCCTGGACATGAGCTTCAAATGTCGTCAGAAGCGTTTTACCTGGGCTAAAGAAAAACAGACCTGGTCCGTTGCTCAGTGGTCCAAAGTCCTCTTTTCTGATGAGAGCAACTTTTGCATCTCATTTGGAAACCAAAGACCCAGAGTCTGGAGGAAGAATAGAGAGGCACACACTGCAAGATGCTTGAAGTCCAGTGTGAAGTTTTCACAGTCTGTGTTGTTTGGGGAGTCATGTCATCTGCTGGTGTTGGTCCACTGTGCTTCATTAAGTTCAGGGTCAACACAGCCATCCACCAGGAGATTTTGGAGCACTTCATGCTTCCTTCCACAGACGAGCTTTATGGGGATGCTGACTTCATTTTCCAGCAGGACTTGGCACCTGCCCACACTGCCAAAAGCACCAAAACGTGGTTCAATGACCGTGGGATTACTGTGCTTGATTGGCCAGCAAACTCGCTTGACCTGAACCCCATAGAGAATCTATGGGGCATTGCCAAGAGAAAGATGAGAGACATGAGACCGAACAATGCAGAAGAGCTGAAGGCCACTGTTGAAGCATGCTGGTCTTCCATAACACCTCAGCAGTGCCACAAGCTGATAGCTTCCATGCCACACCGCATTGAGGCAGTAATTGCTGCAAAAGTGGCCCAAACCAAGTACTGAGTACATATGCATGCTTATACTTTTCAGAGGTCCGATATTGTTCTATGTACAATCCTTGTTTTATTGATTGCATGTAATATTCTAATTTTCTGAGATTGTGGATTTGGGGTTTTCATGAGCTGTAAGCCATAATCATCACAATTATAGCAAATCATGTCTTGAACTATCTTGCTTTGCATGTAATGAGTCTATCTCATATATTAGTTTCACCTTTTCAGTTGCATTACTGAAATAAATGAACTTTTGCACGATATTCTAATTTTTCGAGTTTCACCTGTATTACTGGATCTGAATATAGTACTATATCGATAATAACTATGAACTCAAGGAAGAATCCTAAATTTCCAGATATTTAGAGATTTTCTTTAAATAGAATTTCATTTTTGTCCCCTTATTTAATATAGATCACTTTCTTAATAATCATATATCCATTTTAACATAATTAAATTATGGGGGATTGTTTTTCAGCTAAGTTATATAATATCTATTTATTATATTTTCTTAGACCACTAATCTCACTCTGCAAGGTTTTATTTTTCAGCATTTTATCTTATTGAGAGGTAGGGGAGAGGGGATTGTCACAGAGATGCTGGTGTCCCTTCTCATTAGCTGAAATTACCTGTCGTTTACTGAAACCAACTTTATACAATAGAATAATTCCTTGTTAGTTGTATGTTGGTAACTTTTTATAATAATATATCTCTGGGGGTGGCGTCTGGATTGGCTCGGGAGTTCTTGGCATCCATGACAGCCATGGACCTGACCCAGGTGATTCAGGGGCCCACCCATGAGGGGGAACGCGCTCGACCTGGTTTTTATCTCGGGGCAGTGGTGTATTGATCTGGGGGTTGGATCTCCGGTTATTCTACCCCTATCATGGACAGATCATTATCTCCTGAGGCTGGTCTTCCAATCTGCTGCTCCCCGCTGCTGGGATGAGGAGCCGATACGATGGTTCCGCCCCAGGTGCCTGATGGACCCGGAGAGGTTTCAGACGGCCCTGGGGTTTTTGCCCATCTCCCTTGTCCACAGCCCGGCCGAGACCTTTGTGGCCGCCTGGCAAGAGGTGGCCTCGGCAGCGCTCGACCGGGTTGTCCCCTTGCGGCCTCTCCCTTGCCGGAGACCTCGTTTAGCTCCTTGGTTCTCAGAGGAGCTTCGGGGAATGAAGCAGCAGAGGAGACGCCTAGAGAGTAGGTGGAGGACTAGTCGCTCTGAGTCTGACCGTCTCCAGTTAAGAGCCTATATTAGGACTTACCTGGAAGCGATTAGAGCAGCGAGATGTACTTACTTCTCTGCTCTGATCGCATCTGCAGATGATCGCCCTGCGGCCCTGTTTAGGGTCACTCGCTCCCTCTTGCAATTGAGGGAGGGAGGGGACCCCTTGGGCAGAGCAGAGGATTTTAGTTTACATCTGGCGGAGAAGGTCGCTCAGATTCGGGCTGGCTTGGACTCTGACTGGCAGGATATTGACGATGGTGTGGCGACGAGTCTTGTGGATCCTGTTTGGGTTGAGTTTGACTCTGTCTCCCTGGATGAAGTGGACAGGATCATGCGGAGGCTGTCCTCCACCACATGTTTATTGGACCCGTGTCCTTCCTGGTTGGTTTATGCCTCCAGGGAGGTTACACGCGGTTGGCTCCAGGCAGTTATCAACGCTTCTTTGAGTGAAGGGGTTTTTCCTGCCACCCTTAAAGAGGCGGTGGTGAGACCCTCCTTAAGAAGCCTGCTCTGGACCCAACCCTTTGAATAACTATCGTCCAGTCTCCAACCTTCGCTTTTAGCAAAGGTTGTTGAGAGCGTGGTGGTTCAGCAGCTTCGCTGTTCCTGGAGGAAACTGATTACCTTGACCTGTACCAATCGGGTTTCAGGCCCGGCACAGCACCGAGACAGCATTGGTCACATTGGTGGATGATCTCTGGAGGGCTCGGGACAGGGGTTTTTCCTCTGTTCTGGGTCCTTTTAGATCTCTCAGCGGCTTTCAATACCATCTGACCATGGGTTGCCCGGGTTGGGAGGGGGCACCGTGTTACGGTGGTTCTCCTCTTACCTTCGGACCGTTAGTCGGTGTTGACGGGAGAGCAGAGATCCTCCCGAGGCCTCTTAGTTGTGGGTGCCTCAGGGGTCGGTTCTCTCACCTCTCCTGTTTAATATCTACATGAAACCGCTGGGCAGATCATCCGTGGTTTTGGGGTGAGGTATCATCAATATGCAGATGATACCCAGTTGTATATCTCCACCCCAGACCAGATCAGTGATGCTCTCGGTGATGTCCCAGTGCCTGGAGGCGTGCAGGCCTGGATGGGGAGTAATAGGCTCAGACTCAACCCGCCAAGACTGAATGGCTGTTCTTACCGCATCTCGGTGTTCAGTTGATGTGCCATCTTTGGTCATGGGGAGTGTTACCCCGAGGATAGGGCGAGGAATCTGGGCGTCCTCCTGGATGCACAGCTCAGTTTGGAGGAGCAGGTGGGAGCTGTGGCCAGGCGGGCTTTTGCCCAGGTTTGGCTGGTTCGCCAGCTTTGCCCTTACCTGGACCGAGATGCTCTTCGAACGGTCACTCATGCGCTCATCACTTCCAGGATCGACTACTGCAATGCTCTCTACATGGGGCTTCCCTTGCGGATTACCCGGAGGTTGCAGCTGGTGCAGAATGCGCGGGCTGTGATGGGGTATCCCGATACTCCCATGTTACACCCTCCTGCGCGACCTGCATTGGTTGCCGGTTGCCTTCGGGTTTCCTTCAAGGTGTTAGTAACAACTTATAAAGCCCTAAATGGCTTGGGTGCAGGGTACTTGCGGGATCGCCTCCTGCCTGCATCGCAGTCCAATCGCCTGTGCTCCCATAGGAGGGGCCTTCTGGGAATACCGTCGGTCAGGCATTGTCGGCTGGCAGCTCCCAGAGCTAGGGCCTTTTCTGTGGGAGCCCCTGTGGAACCAGCTTCCTGTGGATCTGCATTTGGCCCCTGATCTCCGCTCCTTTCGTCGAGACTTGAAGACCTGGCTGTTTCAGCAGGCCGGCCTGGATTGACCTTGGGGTGGGTAGTTTTAATCAGTTTGTTTATTTGTAATTTTATTGTTTTAGCTCTTGGTAATTTGGACTTGTTTTTAGTTATTATTTTATTGTATATCTTTTTGTATGTTCAGCCTGAGTCCTTCGGAGTAGGGCATACATAAATAAATAAATAAATAAATAAATAAATAAATAAATAAATAAATTTCTGTTTCAGATTCAAACTTACAAAAAGCTGGGCAAAACCACATGGCCATTTTCATGGTACTTTCTTCCCCATACAAAATCAAGAAGGATTTTTGTAGCCCCCTTGCTGCAGTGGTGGGATTCAAATTTTTTAACTACCAGTTCTGTGGGTGTGGCTTTGTGGACATTGCTTTGTGGGTTTGGCAGGGGAAGGATACTATAAAATATTTGCTGGTTCTCCGAACTACTCAAAATTTCCACTACCGGTTCTCCAGAACTGGTCAGAACCTGCTGAATACCACTCTGCCTTGCTCCCTGCATAATGCAGCCCTATATATAATGGGGCCACATTGTGTTACTATCCATACTGCATAACCTTATAAGGACACAGATTATTGAGTTCCCTGGCTGAAATATAAATGCCACTAATTGCAGGAAAAACCACTTCTACCACAGTCATCATACAGAATGTGTGTTGGGGTAACATTTGTAAGGCCAGGGCAATTTCTAGTTTTCTAATTTATTTTTCCAATAGACCTATCAACCACAAGATGGTGTCATGGATTCATCTCTCTTGATTTCAGAATGCTTGTGCAACCCAGATGCATATGTGTTTGTGGGGTGTGGCCTATGCAAGAGACATGTTAAGCCAAAGGTCTCCAAAGTTGGCAACTTTAAGACGTGTAGAGTTGAAGTCCACAAGTCTTAAAGAATCAACAAAGAATCTTCCCCAGAGAAAAATCATCTAGATGCCCTAAGCTTCCCCAAGATACACAAATAAGGAACACCACTCAGACCCATAGTCAGCTCCATAGGCTCACCTCTACAGAACCTTGCCAAATTTCTTGCCAAACAACTCCAGCCCTACACAGAATCCATCACCTCACACGTACAAAACTCTTTCCACCTCATAGAAACAATAAAGAAACAAAACCTACAACCCAGCGACCTACTTGTGAGCTTCGATGTCATATCCCTCTTCACCCAAGTACCTATTAAAGAAGCCTTGACAGCTATCCAAAACAAATACAACCCCCTAAGCACATCCTAGATCTGACCAACCATTGCCTTTCCAACACGTACTTCATCCACAATGGACAAAGATATAAACAGATAGAAGGAGCACCTATGGGATCACCCCTCTCACCCGTCATCGCTAACCTATACATGGAACATTTTGAAACCAATGCTCTAGACAAATCCGAATACAAACCCAAACTCTGGCTTAGATATGTAGATGACACTTTCGTAATTTGGCCACATGGAAAAGAAAAACTGCACAACTTCCTCACACATCTCAACAGCCTACACCCCAAAATACAATTTACCATGGAAACAGAAAAACAACCAACTTCCGTTCCTGGACGTCCTAATTTACAAAAAAACCAATGGCTCCCTAGGACACACAATCTACCAGAAGAAGACACACACCAACCGCTACTTAAATGCACAATCCCATCACCACCCTGCACAGATCAACTCGAACCAAGACCCTCATCTCCAGAACCAAACACCTAGCTGACAAAGACCACTTGAGAACAGAATTACACACCCTCACTAACGTATTAATGTCCAATGGATTCCAAAGAAGCACAATCACCAACCTAATCCTAAGGGAGACTCCCCAAAAACCAAGACACAGAACAGGACAAGGGCATCGCCCTCCTCCCTTACATCAAAGGCACCACAGATAAAATCAGCAAAATTCTCCACCAACACAATATCAGGACAGCCTTTGGCACTGACCAAAAATAGCCAACATCTTAAGAAACCCCAAAGACAAGATCCAACTAGAAAACCAAGGAGTTTATGAAATACCATGCAAAATTTGCCCAGCCACATACATTGGACAAACCAACAGGAGAATAAATGCACGACGCAGAACACAAGAACGCAGTCAGAAAAGAAGAAAAACTTCCTCCCTTTTCCAGCACCTTAAAGCCACAGGACATGAAATGGATTTTGAGGGATCCAAACTTATCTCCAACACTGAACACTTCAACAAGAGAATAATTAGGGAAGCCATCGAAATAGAGAAACACCCCATAACATGAATAAACGGGATGATACTTCCACCTACCAGACATCTGGAAACTAGCCCTAATCAACGAATGAGTCCCAGCCATGAAAACCAACACCGGACCCAAAATAACACATGATGCCACCACCAATCTCCCTCACCAGACTCAAACCCAAGCCCACCCCACAGACAAAAGGCAACCACCGTCCAGAATCCAGACCATAGCTGCAACTCCAGCTGCTACACCCCCTCCGACCCCCAAACTAAGCAAACTGACACATGCTATAAACACATAGCCAGACCTCAAACTCGGAGCCAAACCAAGGCCCGGAATGTCACATCACAGCCTTCCACCCATCATGGAACTCAGGAGATTACAACACAAAACCTCAGGATGTTGCAACACAGACAACGACCCAGGAGATAACAGCACAAGACCCAGGATGTCACAACAATAAAACTCAGAAGGTCATCACACAGCCCACTACCCAGGTAGCTACAACACAAAAGGCTGAAGGACACACAGCCACTACCTCAGCCACACAGGCTCTTATGAAAAAGCCAACCAATCAGCAAACATCAACTCCATCAACCAATCAAGAAGCAACAACATAGCCAACAACACAGCCAACCAATCAGCAAACACCAATTCCATCAACCAATCAAGAAGCGACAACACAGCCAACAACACAGCCAACCAACCCGCTTACAGCAGAGCCAGCACACCACACCTCCCCTCCAGTATTTATAGAGAAAAGGCAGCTCAGATCACGCCTTGCTGGCACAAGCACAAAGCCGAAGACACCAGCCTGAAGATGGCGAGTGGGATCTCGTTGAAACATTGCCAAGGTATTCTCAATCTTACACGGGACAAGACCCGAATACACCAAGACCTACATACCTTTACTTGTGAAAATCTATGAATATATATATATATATATATATATATATATATATATATATATATATATACACACACATATATATATACATACATACGTACACACACACACACACAAACACACACACACATACATACATACACATACATACACATATATACAGAGCATTAATTTTGGGTGCCAGGCACAGGATGTCTTCATCAAGACAATGTCCACTTTTAGGTCATATAGTTGATTTATCTACAAAGAGGATGAAGGAGTGACTTACCAAACAAATTTTGGTCCAAACATCACTGTTGAATGGATAAAAAGTCCCGTGTCTTGTTACAAGAGGCAGAGCTTTAGCAAAACTATCAAACCAAAGAGAGTCATGCAGATTGCTGACTCAAACTATATAATCTTGCCTTCCATGTATCCTAGTTTTATAGGAATATTTTGTTCTGCCATAACATGAAAAACATCTCCAATAATGAGATAGAGGTGGAATCATGAGGACATGTGAATAGCAATAGCAACAGCACTTAAACTTATATACCACTTCACTGTGCTTTATAGCCTTCTCTAAATTGTTTACAGAGTAAGCATATTGCTCCCAACAATCTGGGTCCTCATTTTACTCATCCCTGGAATGATGACCTAAATGATTTTAAAATACTGTTACATTCTGATATTAATTTCATTTCATTTGTGAAGATCTTCATAGGCAATCTAAAATATTTTGAACAAGAAATATTTAATTTCTCTTTGTTTATGCTATACTTATATTCTTTTCTGAGATAATTAGTAGACATGGTCTTACAAGAATGGGAAATGTGAAGCCCCTCTTATCCTATCCCAGCAGACTAAATGATAGGAAGAGCTTATATTACATTTGTCTCTTCCTTCTCTTTATATTGCAAACCCCACTGCTTTGCAATATTTAGCAAATATCTCTCCACATCTGCATCAAAATGTCTGCCTATTAGAATTTATGGAAAGGGAAAGGGTGTTAATAAGATATAAGCACCCTCTCATTCAGTGCAACACACACACACACAAAAATTAGGGATTGAGACCCAGATATAAATA
Source organism: Naja naja (assembly GCA_009733165.1). Classification (NCBI taxonomy): domain Eukaryota; kingdom Metazoa; phylum Chordata; class Lepidosauria; order Squamata; family Elapidae; genus Naja; species Naja naja. Next base: position 136,410,816 of record CM019150.1, on the reverse strand, counting down.
GCACACTGGTGCTAAATGAACTGGATACCAGAGGTAGTGATGGATGAAAAAGTAGCAATGTGAATAAATGAAATAATTTACATTAGCAATAAAACAGATGGAGTAAGTTCAGCTAGGGGAAAAACTCATCTAGCCACTTAGGAGAAGAGTTTGGAGAGGCACATGGAGAAGATAATGAAGTATTTATTCATTCTGAAATACGTTGAGTCTGAGGTGGCAAAGAATTATCTCATCACTACCCCCAATTTCAGGACACTCTACTTAATGTTTGAAATCTAATGTACCTCTTTCTTCTCTACTGTCTTTTCTCTGTGGTGTTATTCATGAAAAAAAATGCTACTTAAGAGAAATGGTTTCCCTAAAGCTTAGGCTTGGAAATGATCAATTACCTCTTCTCAAAAATAGTTGACACACTCTAACATATAAGCTTAGGTATGTGGTGATGAGATTTACTTTTCATTCCCCTCAGAGCTGAAAAAGAAATGGAAATGCCTGCATTTACCCAAAGCAGGTATCTAGGGAAGAGGTATCAATAATTTGTAGCCTTTCAACACCACATTATAATTGTTCAGTCTAACAATATGTATTTAACTATTTGGGGATATATTGCTAGTTATTTTATTCAGGATGTGTTATTTAACTGTATAGCTTGTTTCCATTTATCAAATCTATCTTACAATAATTACAGTTACAATTAATACCCTAAAACTATCCTGCTTATTAAAACCATCAGCCCCCAACAATCTTGGGTCCTCAATTTACCTACCCCGGGAGGATGGAAGGCTGAGTCAACCTTGAGCCTAGTGGGATTCGAGCCTGCACTAATTGCAGGAAGCTGGAGCTAAGTGCTAGGTGTTTGACAGCCTGCACCACCAAGGCTCTTCTATTGTAGAAGCATGCCAATCAAAAACATATTTTTGATATAAACATATTTTTATCAAAGCAATTGTGTCTTACCAAGAAAAACTGGAATAAAATAATTTTCTAATTAACAGTTGAGAATTAACTACTTAACTAATGCTCTTACCAAGAAAATGGTAAATTAACTAATTACTTTTTTTTACTTCCTGCTCTCACAAATCAGAGTTGCCTTTCTTCCCAAATACTTCTAAAACCAATGCTTATAAAATTTAATAGATACCCATTTTGTATGCCCAGGCACATAATACTATTTTCAGTCATTAATAGCTTCCACTTTGTCATGTTAATAAGTTTCAGATGAAGCTAAAGTGTATTGAAAACACTGGTCTCAAATGCCCCAATGCAGCATTAAAGGAGAGGAATTAGCCAGAAGCTTTAAAAAGTTCCTTAGGGGATCTACAACTTGTCTCTAAATTGCCATCATTTTGTATCTTCAAGATTGTGAAGAGGAGGATTGGGAGGGGGAAAAAACATGTCAGCTGTTTAAATTTAAGGTGGGCTTCTATGCCTTATGTATATCTTCATGATATCTATTTTTTTTACAATAAAGACGGTTAAAACAGATAAGAATTAAATCGGGGTTGAAGTGATTTTTGGAAGACAAGAGGAAGGGGAGACAATGTCCCCTTAATATCTGAAAAGAAGGTCATTGTGTTTCAATAAGTTAGTTTTCTTGCTTGCTTTTTTCTTCTCTTTCACTTTTTTATTTTCAATACTTTTCTCTAGATTTGGTTCTCGCAATTCTCTTAACTCCATGTGCTTAAATTTTGCACTCCATCATGGACACTGTTTCTTATTTTAATGATCTGCAAACTAGTTTTAAAGATTCCCAAAATAAGACACGCTAAGAATTAGATGCATTCTTGCTTCATTCATCTTTAAATCCAAAAGTTGGAAGTCTTTGCATTGACTTATTCAGCTGTGAGTGGTAACTTAAAAACAAAAAAGCAAAAGCATATTCCAGCCTATTTTAATTTTGGGAAGAAACTGATACTGGACGTTCAATACTGAAGATCAAAAGCAGACCAAAAATAAGTATTCAGTATATATTTTATTATACATAGATCAATTATTTTTATCTTCTTATGTAAAATCCAGTAAAATTCTCCACATATGTGATGTTCATTATCCAAAATATGGATTGGGGAAGTAGGATGGAGAATGATTTGAACAAGCAGAGAGTGGCCTAAGCTCTGGTTTTATATTCTAGAATCCATAATGTAGTGTATTGAATTTTATTTGCAACATTTATTAATATTTTATACCTTATTGTCCAGATTTCCTGTCTTTTCAGGCACTTAGAAGTTTGCAAGTATATTGCATCTGACGGTCAATAGAATATAAATTACTCTGTATATTTTAACAATGAGCTTTATGACATGTACTTTTCTGGTGTACATATTTCAAATGGTGTAATTACTTTGCAATTTCAAAACATGCAAACATTGTTCGTAATTCAATTTAGCAAGATGCCAGTAGCTTCCCCAACATATTATAAACTTTGTCTTGTTAGACAGTTACATTAATAAGCTGCTGGATCTTCTAACAAGACCTGTAAACCATGATGCCTACCACATGATAACTTCTTTCTATCATAGAGCAATAAGCATTATCACTTTTTCCTATGTAATTGTGTGTGTGTGTGTATGTGGGGGGGGGAGAGGGAGAGAGAGAAAACACGAGAGAGAACAAGAGAGAGAATGAGAGACTGAAGTGCTACTTAGAATTGATCAAAATATACAGTACATTTGAAGTCTTGACATAAATGTATTTCCTTCTCACCTCCCATCTCTAATTTTTTTTTTCATTTGGACTTCAAAACACTATAACAACTTTTTCCAGCCTTCCTTCTTAGCTAGCTGTTCATCACATCTGACAAATAATGATTGCATAATGACTTTCCTGTAATTCTGCTCCAATTTCCTGAAGATAGAAATGTGAAAGCCACTTAAAACATTAGAACTCACAAATGCCATCATTGATTTGAGGTTTGCTGACCTCTAAGTAACAACCAATGTGAGTTCTGTTTAACAGTACATATATTATATGTTGCATATATACAATTTCAGAATGCTGGAACAACAGCATTTGAACTGAACAGATTTGGAGCATCGGCTGCTACTGCAAAGCCCCATTATTGTCAACTTTACACTACCTTAGAAACTGAGAATACAGCATTTGCAAGTAGAAACATATAAGTATTTTATTTTTATATTGTATCCTACTATTTGACTTCCTTCAGATCAATTTGATATGACTGAGTTGTGTGATTTATGGCTTGGGTAGAAGTCCATAGCCAGAAATAATAATAAAAATAATATGAACTATGAAAGGAAACATAAACCTATTTAATATAAAACTGGCACTGCTTAGTCTTTTATGTAGAATGTATGAACCTGGTTTCATAATACTGTCATAATTGTTCAAACTATTCTATACACACATAGAGAAGCATTTCTAGATCAATTGTACGCTATACATATCTAACCCAAGTAATTTTAAAGCCACCAATTTCAATCTCCCTCTGTAAAGTAGAGAATATCAACTTTAGAGGAAATAATATCTTAACTTTATTTTCCCCAGTTCTTTAATGCCTTTTCATCACGAATGTAGTAACTTTCTTCCATAGTATTGCATTCAGCATGAACACACATTGTTGAAAATTGCACAGCACATAGCCATATTTCTGGGAACTGCAGTTAAATACCAATTTGCTTGGTAAAAAGTAATTCCAAATTAAAGCATGTTTCAGGTATGACCAGCTTTGAGCAGTTAAACTGCAAGTTGCATTACTCTTAGATGTCAACTCTGTTCAACTTTAAGAAAAAAGTGACTATCTAAAGGGGGGGAATGAGCAGAGGGCAAGAAAAAATTCAGCACTGTGAAGCTGTCGCACAACTGGAAATACTAGCAATGAATTAATAATCTTGTGTTGCCTGTTATCTAACTGGTTTTTGTTATTAGTTTTTCAATGCTTACTCCTTGATATGTTGTAAAATAAAGGAAGAGAATATAAAGTTAATGAAAAATGCCATTTAGGATAGGTGGGTTTTTATTATGCCTCTCTTTTCAACATTTGAGCTATTTAAAGCAGCCTACAAATGTTTGTATATATATTTAATGTGGTTTAACTGTGCATTATTGGCAATTGGCTATGTTTTAAGGCCAGACTTTTAATGTGCTTTTATGATTGGTTAGTTAAAACTTTGATACTAATCTCACCAGTGCAGTATCATAAAATCTAAGGTCTACAAGCCAAACACACTTCCCATTTTGTTTAATTTGTAACAGTTACTAATACAATGTTGCCATAGTTCAGCTTATTAATGTTTGATTTGAATGTGAATTATATGCATGTACTTGTCCCCTGATAATACAGAACTTCAAAGTGCGTTTAACAGTGCAATAACTCTGTGCTTGTTTTGGCTGATTTGTTGAGTTTTTCATGTGGGCATACTCTACTGTATGCATGTTTTTGTTTTTATTATTGTCATGAAGGGCTAAGCTCATTCTCAGAAACTAGTTAGCAATTGGAAGCATCCTTTGGAGAACAGAATAGTATTTTTTTCCCCAGTTTCTAAACTGACTTACAGTGCTGGCACACTTTGTCACAGTGCACTAAATTTTCATCTCTATTTAGTTCAAGACATGGATAGTAACATTGCTGGGTCAGAGTTCTAGTCTTTGAAATTCAGTGTGATGAAAGTTCAGTGTAAAATAGATCCTTCAACAGTTCAAAGAAGGAGAAAATACAATCAATAATTACTTTGTCAGTGCTCTTTGCCTGAACTTGCCCAGCTTGCTTTTTGGCTTACTGAAACCAGGATTATCCTGGAGCTAGGCATACAGATCAGACCAACTGGGCATGGCCAATTCAGTCAAGTTGTTTTAAGGATCCAGTAAATGCCCTTGGATGGCTTAAAAAATGTGTATTGGAAAGATTTGGATCAGCATCTCTAAAGCTCACCTTCTGTAAATCCAACACTGTGAAAGACTCCAACAGATCTGGCAAAGATGGGCATGTTCCATGTGCCAATGATAGAACAGTGTCACTTGATGGCTCCTCATAAGTGTGCCTGTCCTATGAAACAGCCTTCCCCCCCAAATATGGACAGTGTTTACCTTGTTGGCCCTTTGCAAGCCATACAACCAGTAGTGGAATTCATCCAGTTTGCACCACTTCAGGAGAACCTGGTTGTTAACTTTCTGAGCTGTTTGGCAAATTGGTTTGGAAGAATTCATTAGGGCAGAGAACCAGTTGTTAAATTATTTGAATCACCACCACTACATAAAACATTTCCCCCCAGGCATTTGGTTTAGGATATAGTATAGCTGCACTAATAGAGATGTATGCCAATTGTGATTTTACCGAGTCTCATTATAGTTTTACTTGTTATTTTGGTTGACTGGATAACCAACTATTCACTAATATAAGAGCACAAACAAAAAAGTAGCTTGAGAACTACTATCTTATATTTTTATGTGTTCAATTCTAAATGGATACATGATACATGTTTGTTTGTTTATGTTTATTGGGATTTCTATGCCGCCCTATCGCCCGAAGGACTCAGGGCAGCTCACAACAATAAAAACACACAATACAAAATTTTAAAAAGTATTTAATGGACATCCCACTAGCCTAATTAAAACTAACAAACAAACTGATAAAAAAAACCCATCAGTCCAGGTCGGCTAGTTGAAAAAGTCATGTTTTCAGGTCATGATGGAAGGATCGAAGGTCAGGAGCCATCCAAAGCTCCAAGAGCAGCTGATTTCAAAGGGCGGGTACACCCACAGAGAAGGCTCTCCCCCTGGGGGTCGCCAGTCAACACTGTCTGGCAGATGGCACCCTGAGGAGGCCCTGTCTGTGGGAGCGCACGGGACGATGGGCAGTCGTTGCTGGCAGCAGGTGCTCCTGCAAATACCCCGGCCCTAAACCATGTAAGGTTTTATAGGTAATTACCAGGACCTTGAATCTCACCTGAAGGGCAACCGGCAACCAATGCAGCTCACACAGGAGAGGTGTGATATGGGGGTATTGGCTGCATTCTGTACCAGTTGAAGCCTCCGAGTGGTCCTCAAGGGCAGCCCCATGTAGAGAGCATTGCAGTAGTCTATATGGGAGGTAACGAGTGCATGAGTAACCGTACATGATACATGAATAACATCTTGGTAACATGGAATATTACTAGGTAATGGCTAATGTTTACTTGGTTTTATTGCTGCTAATGTTCACTGGGCCATCATCTTGCTGAGAAAGAAACATTCAAATTCATTTCCAGTAGGAACTATCATGAAATTATTGTAGATTCCTATTGTCATATAGCCTACCCATCCTGATTATTGAATATATCCATGGACTTATAATATTCTGAACTTCAGATCATGTTGAAGCAATCCTTCTGGATTTCTATAGAAAATGTTTAAAGTCTCCATTGCTGCATGTGTGTCAGCAATGTTATGAATGTTCACATGTGAGAAGAAGGCTTTCTGGAGAAGATTAAAACTAATTTAATGTAAATTTTAAAAATGCTTGTATTGTTTAAACGTAATAGATTGTTGTTAATAATTTTTTTGCTGTTTCCATTGGGCCTTCATAGCATCCTAGAGTCTTAATAACCATGCAAAATTATTCTAAATGGGTCCAGAAATTACCAGTGATTAGTGTTTAGTGACTTCACTGTCCTTGTATACCTACAGTTTGGGTATTGGCATTGTTTGTTTGTTTTTGGATGAGTCATACAGTGAAATTTAAATTCTTTATAAAGTGAAATTATTTAAAATGATTATGCTCTTTATTTATTGTGCTAAAAGAAAGCTTTTAAATATATTACTGTGAATGCCACACATACTAATCTAAGAAATATTTCATGCACTGCATACTGTATCAGTGAGCACAAAGATAATATTATTGACACTCTACATTTCCCTACCTTAGCTGATCTGATTTTTAAAGACTGTTTTAATTAGAAATGAATGATATGGAAAGCTGACATGTTGAGAAGACAAGTTTTATTTATATAAACATTGCTAAAGTAATAGTAGGCCAGTGTTTAATTTGAAAGAAGAAAGATAGTTGATATATGGGCAGAAAACATTTGGTGGGGTGAGGGGGTCAAAGAGAAACTTCACTATCTTGTTTTTTGAATGTTTTGTAACTATGAATAGGTGTTATCTTTTCCCAACTTAATAATTATTTTGCGATAGTGCCCACAATCTGCTTTCAGAATTCCAAATGTATCAATTTGTTTGAAGAGATTTGCTTTTAGCATTACAGGTGAAACTCAAAAAATTAGAATATCGTGCAAAAGTTCATTTATTTCAGTAATGCAACTTAAAAGGTGAAACTAATATATGAGATAGACTCATTACATGCAAAACAAGATAGTTCAAGCCGTGATTTGCCATAATTGTGATGATTATGGCTTACAGCTCATGAAAACCCCAAATCCACAATCTCAGAAAATTAGAATATGGCATGCAATCAATAAAACAAGGATTGTACATAGAACAATATCAGACCTCTGAAAAGTATAAGCATGCATATGTACTCAGTACTTGGTTTGGGTCCCTTTTGCAGCAATTACTGCCTCAATGCGGCATGACATGGAAGCTATCAGCCTATGGCACTACTGTGGTGTTATGGAAGACCAGGATGCTTCAATACCTGAAAACATGATATTGGTTCAGGAGTATTGATTTATCCTAACCTCCAGACAATTTTCCTCTCTTGTCAAATAACCCTTATGTGCACTCAAAATTGTCAATGAAGGAGATGCTTCAGGACCTTTTTCTTCTTGAAACAAAGAAGAATGTCCATCACAACTGCAGGTTAGGGTACATAATGTGCTCATATCAAAACCTAGAAGAATTTCTTTTTCAAAGATAATACCAATGCATTTCTACCCAAAGTAATGCATCCTTAAAAAAAGTGTAACATCTTTCTTGAAGCAAAAACACTACTAGGATTAAAACTAAAAAGTAGCAAACTTATTGTTTGCTATTTTCCAAAATTTTATTGCTGGTGATTGTGGATGCAGGTACTTAAAGGCAGATGGTAATCTGGAGCTATAGGAGAAGAAAGGAAAATCAGTCAAGGATTAATGAGGGAAAATACAGTTTATCCTACTTATATCTTTTATGGCAATTTACAAAAAAGTGAATCCTCTACATTGCTTGCTCAGAATCAGACCACTGAAGAATAACAGCTTATTTCTATATCTGTAGTTTTACAAAAATCCGATGAAAATCATATTTTATAAGAAAATCAATTCTCTGTCTGGAAAAATTGCTTCACTTTCCCTAATATGAATATTTGTTTTACTCTATGATAATAGAGTTAAGGGACAAAGAGTTGCATTAGAAGCATAAAATATGTCTCATATTATATGCTTTGGCATTTGAACTTACGTTTAAGAATATGATATAGCTGTCATATTTCTTCCACTAGAAATAAGAATATTTCAAAAGCCTAGTTTATTATCTTGGTTTTTCCAGGATTATACCACAGCATTTCCAGATTGCAGAATCCAGCTGCCTCTTGCTGGTATACTAGCAAAATAATTCAGAATCTAATCTAGAGGCGAAAGTAATAGTACACCAATTATATCTGATGTCATGTATGTATGTGTGTGGGTGTCTCTGTGTGTGTATGTTTGTTTAACTATAAATAGATAGAGATATAGATAGATTTCACAACCAAATTAAAATGGGAAATGGTGGGATGGTGATTTAGTAAAGTCATAATTACATGTAGCCATATGCATATGTACAACTGTTTCAAAATCAGTTCAGTAGTGCACATGGCAGCTACTAGTTTTTCTTGGATGAAACCAATTGTTTTGATGCATTTTAGTTCTAGGTGACCTTAATCTTCTTTTTTTACATGACCTACATTGGGAATAGCACACCTGCTCAGCTTCAAGGGGCACAATTCGCCCTTGTCTCACCATGGAATCTACATCTCAACACATAGAGAGCAGTGTCACTGCCCTCTGGATCTGAAAGCTACATTTCAGAGTAATTTAGTAACTCGAAAGATTCTGAGCTTATCCAGACTCATCCAGGTTTGCCCTAGTACAAATGATGATTGACCAACTTTTTTTCAAGGACAGAAATACATCATGTCTTCATTATTCCCTCTCAGCCCACAAGATACCCAGCTTTACATCTCCACCCCGGGCCACATCAGTGATGCCCTTCCCATGATGTCCCATTGTTTGGATGCGGTGCGGATCTGGATGGGGAGGATCAGGCTCTGACTCAACCCGGCCAAGACTGAGTGGCTGTACATACCAGCATCTTGGATTACTCAGGATATACCACCTTTGGTCATGGGGGGAGAGGTGTTGCCCCCCGTGGAGAGGGCGTGCAACCTGGGTGTCCTCTTGGATGCACAGCTCAGTTTGGAGGAGCAGGTGGGAGCTGTGTCCAGGGGGGCATTTGCCCAGGTGCGACTGGTTTGCCAGTTGTGCCCTTACCTGAGCCGAGATGCCCTACGGACAGTCACTCATGCACTCGTCACCTCCCGACTCAACTACTGCAATGCCCTCTACATGGCACTTCCCTTGCGGACTACCCGGAGGTTGCAGCTGGTGCAAAATGCAGCTGTGCGGGTTGTGATGGGGGTGTCCTGATACTCCCATATTACACCCCTCCTGCACAACCTGCATTGGTTGCCGGTTGCCTTCCGGGTGAGATTCAAGGTGTTGGTGACAACTTATAAAGTCCTACATGGCTTGGATCTGGGGTACTTGCGGGAGCGTCTCCTGCCGGCATTGCGTTCCGATCGCCCGGTACGCTACCACAGACAGGGCCTCCTTGGGATACCGTCAACCAGACACTGTCGGTTGGTGGTGCCCAGGGGTAGGGCCTTCTCTTTGGGAGCGCCCACCCTTTGGAACCAACTTCCCTTGGGCCTTCGTTTGGCCCCCGATCTCTGCTCCTTCCACCGTGACCTTAAGCCCTGGCTCTTTGAATGGGCCGGTCTGGACTAACTAAGGGGGGTGGGTTTGTTTTTTAGGGGTTTAAATTTTAATTGACTATCAATTGTTTAGGCTTGTAATTAATTTAATTCTTTTTTATTGTAAATTTGTATGGATTTTATATTGTTAGCCGCCCTGAGTCCTTAAGGAGAGAGGGATAAAATAAAATAAAATAAAATAAAATAAAATAAAATAAAATAAAATAAAATAAAATAAAATAAAATAAAATAAAATAAAATAAAATAAAAAAATAAAAAAATAAAATTTTCTTGTTTTCTGCACTAGAAATTGTGCTTTTTAAAAGGGTGCTGTGTGATCTGTCAGATGTGCTCCATTTTACTCTGGGCCAATGTCTCTATTACATTTGGTTTTGGTGTCTCTGAGATAGTGCCCTCTCCATTGAATCACTGTTCATTGCTCTCTATAGACATTTCATCTGAGATTGTATGCTGACTGTCATACTCTTTAGGGACCTTTTGACCATAGGCTACTAAGACACAAGACCATATTTAACAGGATCAACAATAAACCAGGGTCCTTTCAAACCCGTAAAATTCTGCCTATTTTTCTCTATAGCTTAAATGAGTAAAAAGTGCCCTCCCTCCCTCCCTCCCTCCCTCCCTCCTTCCTTCCTTCCTTCCTTTGTAGGGATGTTAAAGGAGCAGGGGGGATCCACCTGTTGGAACTTGTAGTAACTGCTATTGCAACTTAACCATTAGTCAATATAATTGCCAAAGCTGAAAAAGACATTAAAATCTGAAGAGTAATTTCTGAAAACAGCCTCATTTTTAACCAGTTCTTCATAGGAGGCAGGCAGCTTTAGGCTACCATATGGGAGAACTCTCTGAGAACCCTCTGTAACAGCAGTCCCAATACTCCAATTTGTCCATGCAATCTTATGGAATAAGATATTAGTGTAATGTCAAAATATTTTTACAGGTCCTTTTCTAACAGTTCTTATTTAAATGAACAAAGAGAATCCTATTTTAAACTTTCTTTTAAAGTGGGAAATAAATTCTCTTGAATTATTTTATAGCTACAAATTGACCAAGACCCGGGCCTTTCTGTAACTGTACAGTAATTTCTCAAGCTTTTTGTAGCCTCCATAGCTTTTCACACTATCAGTTAAGTTCCATGGCAAAATTTAAAGAGAGAATCACAAAGGTGCTTTTTCAAAGGAAACTGGACTTTCTTGTTTTTCTTGGAAGATGTTTTGCTTCTCATCCCAGAAGCTTCTTCAGCTCTGACTGGATGGTGTGGACTGGAAGGATTTATATTCTTTGCAAACAACTGGTATTTGTATTTTTTTAAAGAGTCTTTGAGGCCACTTGGAAGTTTTTCCTGGGTCCTCAGGGTCACTTGAGCAGTGCAAATGGGTGTGGATCCTTCTTGGAACTCCTAAAAGGACTGTGTTGTGGAGCTGTTATTTCTTCAAGATGTTTCTGCCCTGTGTCCCTTCACTGTTGAACATAGGTACTGGCTGTTGGAAATGAGTCTGTGTTGTCTGCATCTCAAACTGTAGCGTAAGTGGTTCCTGCAGTCTGCAATTTTTCTGAAAATCTGTTCATACTCCTGTACCATTCAAAGGGTGTTCATCCCAAAATGCAAAGCTAAATGTCTGTGGAGATTATCAGTCATTCAGGTTATGATTGTTCAAAATGTACTTTCTGTTTTTTTCTTTGAAGACATTTTGCTTCTTACCCAAGAAACTTCCTCTTGCCTTCTGAAAAAGCACCTCTGGGATAACCATGACCTGGGTGGCTCAGAATATCCATAGACATTTAAAGAGAGAACTTATCTCATTGAGTTTTATTGATTTGGGAAGTGTGAACAACTTCAGAACAATGGGAAAACAAACATACAACTAAAATCTTATGAACACCAAAAGTAGCATCATCCACTTTCAAGGCTAAAGTAACATGAAATATGTTGTGCTTGTTGGTGATCTTTGATGAGAGAGGGATGGGAGTAGTGCAACCTTTCTCTCCTTGATCTTTCAGTGGTTTTCTATACCATCAACCATGCTATCCTTTTGGGCCAGCTAAGAGGGCTGGGAAGCACAATTTTTCACTTGTTCAGATAATTTCTCCAAGGCTAGTCCTAATCAGTGTTGATAAGTGAGAGGTAGCCTTCACCCACTATTTGTGGTGTGACACAGGGCTAGGTACTCTCCCCACTCTTTCTCAACATTTACATAAAACTGTTGGGTGAGATCCGCTGTCACCATATCTGCAGTATACTGGCAATACCCAACCCTATATTTCCTTTCCTGGTGACCTAAGTTATGCCATAGCTGCCCTCTCACAGTGCCTGGAAGCTGTGAAGGCCTGGATGGGGACAACAGGTTTCCACTGAAACCTGACAAGACTGTATGGCTTTGGGTACATGGGGCCCCAAGACCCAGGACTTTGTCATCTTTGACTTTGGATGGGGTGGCACTAATCTGGAGCGCAGGTTGGGGGTTCTCCTGGACTTGCAACTCCTACTCAAAGAACAGGTGGCAGTCACCGCTAGGACAGCCTTTGTACAGGTTATGTGCCAGTTTCCTGGATCAGAAATACATGTGCTCAGTCATTCATGCCCTAGTTGTTCCTTGGTGGGAGCAATCACCTGTGAATCAAAATTAAATACCATTCAGCACATACAAAAACATATCTTTCACAGTTTCAGTCACAAATTGATTTCCGTGGACCTTACATCATACTTAAGTGGTTAGTAGAGGGGGCGTGCTTAAGTGCACCAATGTGCCTATCATCTCTGTCATTGTATTTTTATTCTTTTTTTCTCGTTTTTGTTTGACAAATTCTAATAAATAAAATAAATAAATGAAATATTGTGTAAGGATATAAAAGGACATATTTATGTAAAGTTTTAAATATAAATGTGATGTGTGTGTGGTTTCTGATGTGTGTGTGAGTGTGTGTGTGTGATGAAGATTAAATGGGTACAGATTGGATGGGAAAATGCAGATAAATATGAATACAATAAAACATGTCAATAAGATAAGAAAAATATTTTTTTCTATCTGCCAAAAGACTTCTGAGATAAATCGGTTGTATAGGGAATGCCTTTACTGGTGTTAACTATGCATTGATTGGTGGCAGATTTCCAGGCAAAGTTTTGGTTTTCCCTTATACAGCCTTGAGACTGTGATACTAAACAAGCAATTTACTTGTTAATTTGCATATTTACTGAGATTTTCTTTAACAAAAGCTCTTGAGCAAATTCAGCAATTTTGGGAGAAGGAAAAAGGTGCAAATATTGAATTGAAAACTGATTGGAGAACAGGAAAAAAGACCTGACATCAACCATTTTCAAATTGGGGAGATATTAATAGGGTCCGAATGGATTAGTCTTTAATTCATTTATTAATGGTCTTGTGTTAGAAATGAATGTAAAATTGGTATGGTTTTTTTTTTGGTATGTTGAGACTATAGCAAAAAAATTCAGGTGAATATAGTTAAAAGAAAGTCTAAAGAGATTTAAACAGCTCTCTCTAAATAGGGAGGCTAAGCTTCCAAAAGACAAATGCTTCAGATTTTTATTTTTTATTTTGGCATTCTGTTTGTTTACTTGCTTTTAGAACAAAAAACTGCAAGTATATATTAGTAATAGTGAGTTAGCAGTGACTGATCAGGAATGAAACTGTTGAAAATGTCAACCTAATGTGCAGCTGTTGTGAAAAGTAAAGTAAAACATGCTTGGAATAATTAAGATAAGTTTTAAGAATAAAATAGCTAATTAGGTTATATAAATTTGTGTTGAGACAGAATTTGGAACATAATATACTATTCCGATGACCATGATAAGGACAATATGGGACAAGCAGATAAAGATAATTTTTCCTTCTTTCCACAGACATTCATTAAAACTAAATGCTTGAAAATCCAAGAGAGGTAACAGAAAGTACTTCTTTACATATCAAGTGGGCTGTGAAATTAGCTATTATCAGATGGGGTGATTGCCTCCAAAAGTGGGAGTTAAAAGAAACCTGGACAATTTCATGCACAGTATTGTACAAATCTATGTAGGATTCAGGTTTCAGTGGCTACAGCTTGATGGCTTCAGTGGCTGCAGCTTGATTTTATCAGCTGAATCACAAAGAGTATACATTAAATACCAGAAACAATGGAATAGATCTGTTATCCAATTCATATTTGTAAATTTCTGAAAGCATCTTTTTGGCCAGTAGTTTTGATGGGCCATTGGCCAAATTCAGCAGCGCTTTCTGGTATTCTTACAAATTGTTCTTTCTCCTGCTATCAACCATATATAGTAGTTCGATCTGGGATTTCACTCAAGAGGTCAACCCTGCCTTGCCTCCATAGTTTTTCAGGGGTCAACAAAAACATCTTACTTAATCAACCTTTATGAAGTGATGGATGTTGTCTCCCTTGTCTTAGAAAACCAAGCTTCTCATTTTTAAAAATTAGATTGGGGAAAAACAGTATTTATCTGGCAGGGTCAAAGATCAGAGATTTGGGCTTGTTCTTTTACTTTAGCATCATATTCTGTCCAGAGGTGGGATTCAAATTTCTTAACAACCGGTTGTGTGGGCATGACCTAATTTGTGGGTATGGCTTGGTGGTCATGTGACTGGGTGGGTGTGGCTTGCTGACTGGGGGTGACTTGGTGGTCATGTGACTGCATGGAAGTGGCTTGTATGTAAATATTGTAAATATTTATTTATTTATTTATTTTATTGTTGGGATTTCTACGCCGCCCTATCTCCCGAAGGACTCAGGGTGGCTTACAATGATAAAAACAGAAAATACAAACTTTAAGAAAATATTAAATCTAAAACCCCAACATTAAATCTAAAATCAAATTTAAAACCCACAAACAACATAAGACAAATTAAAACTATTAAAATCCCCTTCAGTACAGGTTGGCTAAACAAAAAAGCCAAGTCTGATGTAAATATTGTATTTATTTATATATATATATATATATATATATATATATATATATATATATTTGTTTTCGTAGATTTTCACGGGTAAAGGTATGTAGGTCTTGGTGTACTCGGGTCTTGTCCCGTGTAAGATTGAGAATACCTTGGCAACGTTTCGACGAAATCTCATCGGTCATCTTCAGGCTGGTGTCTTCAGCTTCGTTCTTCTGGGAGAAGTGTGTGATAGTGGCTGTTTTTCCCTTTTAAACTCCAGAGTTGGCTGTGTTGTTACTTCTTGATTGGTTTGTGGAGTTGATGTATGCAGATTGGATGGCTTTTTCCTGAGACCCTGTGTGGCTGAGGTGCTGGCTGTGTGTCTCTCAGCCTTTTGTGTTGTAACGACCTGGGTAATGGGCTGTGTGATGACCTTCTGAGTTCTATTGTTGTGACATCCTGGGTGTGGTGCTGTAATCTCCTGGGTCGTTGTCTGTGTTGCAACCTCCTGATGTTTTGTGTTGTAATCTCCTGAGTTCTGTGATGTAGTATCCTGGGTGGAAGGCTGTGATGTGACATTCTGGGCCTTGGTTTGGCTCCGAGTTTGAGGTCTGGCTATGTGTTTATAGCGTGTGTCAGTTTGCTTAGTTTGGGGGTCGGAGGGGGGGTGTAGCAGCTGGTGTTGCAGCCATGGTCTGGTTTCTGGATGGTGGTTGCCTTTCGTCTGTGGCGTGGGCTTGGGTTTGAGTCTGGTGAAGGAGATTGGTGGTGGCATCATATGTTATTTTGGGTCCGGTGTTGGTTTTCGTGGCTTTTCGTGAAAACAACTGGTTAAATATTTTGGACATTTAACAATAGTCTCATGTACTGTAACACCTCTGCTCCTTGAGCTGACTCTCAGTGAGCATCTAGGTACAACTTAAAGTTCTAGTTTTCATCTATGAAACCCTAGATAGCACAGAGGCAAATTATTTGTGTCAGCACCTGTCTCTGATTGTTACTGCATGCCTCACCAGAACTGTCAAAGATGTCATGTTTCAGGTCCCATCAATCTGATGATGCCATCTTGTGGAAAAGGAATTACAGTTTCTCTACTGTAGCATCTGCCCTAAGTTCACATTTTGCTAGTCTTTCACAAGCCATAAATGACTTGACTGTTATCCTAGGCTGTGGAACTGGTACTGTAAATTCAGTAAGTTATGTACAGTACAGTACATCAATTGATTGATTTCTTCTGTTCCAGTCTTAATCTCAAATGTTTATTCTGGGTGCTTAGTTTATATTATGTTGGTTTGTTTGGTTTCTTGCCTAGAGTCACTCAAATAGGATAGGTGGTCATATAAATTGTATGAATCAATACAGAAATAAAGGAAGTGTGATTTCTTCATGTATGCTCATGATCAAGTATATGCATGTAATTCCTAATGAGGCACTGGAAGCAGAGTTTGCTAAGCCAAAGCCATAAGGCATAATTTTTTTCCCATTTTTATCATTAGGCTAGTAGAATATAATGTTAAATTTACTATTCAAATAGTAACATACTATAGTATGGATATGGGTACACCTCTGTCTACTATTTCCTTCTTTCCTTGCACCCCTCTTTATTTAATCATAATGAGGAGAATATCCACACCACCATAGGAAAAATTCAAAGTTCTCTCAAGACTGAAAATTCAAGCCTTCTTTGCACAAGCTATATATAATGATAGGACTGGCATTGCCTGGGCTACAATAAAAAACAGACATTTCCTATTTATTAGTTTTATATTTCCAAAATGCTACTCTCCCTAGCTGTTGGCTTCAGTAAACATACAAAGCACACCAACTTTAAATAGAACAATGTATTTGGAAACTGCATTACAAGGCATTTATTTTGGGGGAGGGAACACAAACTCATTATATGGGGACCAAAGTAGACTAATTAATTCAGCCATACATTCACACTCAGTTTGGGAATAATTGGGATCATGTCTAATTAGGCAACTCTCACCTTCTGTAATTCAAGCCACTGAGAACCAAGACAACCATATTTGTATAGATTTGTTCTGGTTGTTTCTTCTGATTACAGAAGTCCCATTCAGGCATTTATCTGAATGTATGCAGGCTCCAGAGTGAACAGAGAATGGAACCCATCCTTGTCTCTCTCTAGCCTTGATATTTTGAATAACAGAGGATCTTTGGAAGTGTTCACTTGAATGCAAGTATAATTGTCACCATTATCTGAGATCCAGCTTTCTTCAGCCCTGGGATCACATGATCACTTTTAAATGAGCCCCAAGGTGCAGCAAATCAGAGAAAGGCTTCAGGCAATGCCCCATTTTCAGTTCTATTTACTTATTTAGGTAAATTCCTGAAAAAGACTTCTAAGAATGACAGATGTGTTAGCAATTTAATTTTACAGAGCCATTAAACTAAATAGTGAGACAAATAGTTTTAATATCATAAAGATACAGTACAGTACTGTCCAGTTCATTCTTCTTTTTTGGTGTTTTTCTTCCTATGCATCATTATCATTTTGATTAATAATTAATCTATTAAATAATTAATAATTATTAATTATCAATTATCAATTAATAATAATTAATTGGTTAAATAATTAATAATTAATTTTCATTCATTTATTGTTCTGTCTTCTATTTCCTCTTTCAGATGTGGAAAGGTGAATGGAGAAACCATTAAGGAACTGTTGTGAGGAATTATTATATGGCCTTTAATTGCCAAAATATAACCTCCTTTTGTTATATGAATACACTCTGTTGTTTTATAATCTTTTCAGTACAGGCAGGAGAAAAAATGATTCAAAGAAGATTGAATAGAATCAGTAATGATGTATTGTATTAGGTAAAATTTAGTAGCCAAAGCACACTGTGCTAAAATTTAACCAATATGGAATAATGCAGTAATAGGATACATTACGGAACGTGAACAGGAAGTAGAAAATTATGCATAATAATTGTGTTGTGATGTTCTGAGAGATATTCAACGAATTATTTGACCTTTCTCTGTATATATTTGCCACCTGGTAGAGCAACTATGTTCCACTCATAATTTACAAGAATGGTGTGGTGCCTTTAAATCATATTGACATCATTAGACAAAATTGGTGAGGAGGTGACATGGCAGTCTTGTGACAGGAATTATAAGGTTCCCCAATTGCTCTTGTAGGATGTGCAATACATATTATATATCCAAATAGGATGCAAATTGTCATGAAAGAGCATAGACTGTCTTTGGCCTCACAGGTCTTTGCTCAACTGTGTTTTGATGTTATATACAAAAAATGAATTCATGATTCATGACAGGCTAAAGGTGACAGTTGTTGACTTAAACAAGTTGGTCACAAGTTCCATAATTTATACAAATAAAAGGGATCATTCCTGTTCATGCAGGAATCCAAATTAACTTTTCCCAGATAAATGAATATATTATTTGTGAGAGAAACATTCAATGAAGAAGAGACCACCATTTATCTACATAATTGGTTCCAGTGTTTTGAACAATTTAGCATAAATAGTATGTGGTAAAAATATGATAATTAAAAGTGCTGAGACTGTGGTCCTTCAAAACATATTAAAGTTACAGTCGGTACCTGCCCCACCCCCACACGGAAAAAAAGAATTGGAGATACATAGAATTACAAAGTAATTAGCATATAAAGGAAGGGAATATAGATGTGATTAAACCAAAAATAACTCTTGTTAGTTCTGGTAACTCTTCATGGATTTTTTAATGATTAGAACTAAATAATGAGGTTTTAGGGATGTGTCTATAGATAAAAGTTGTGTTATGGGATAAAAAAATTATTTCCTATACTTTCTTTTATATTATTCCTTTTTTCTTTTCTTTTCTTTCTTTTTCTTTTCTGCACTCCCTTTCTCTTTCTGTGTTGGTATTTATTTTTGTAGTTTGTATTAGCTTTTATCTGTAACATATATATGTGTGATAAAGATAGAAGAAAGTTATTTTTGCTATTTTACCAGTAGGGAAAACTCTTACTCACAATTACTCAATCCCCCTCCCCCCCACAAACTTTCTCAAATCCTATTCAAAATAGGCTGGCAGAGCAATTAGCCCAGTTTTCCTAAACATGTCCTGTCCTTACTATGTTGTCTTAGAAATCTCCTATCCTCCCTTTAGGATATTGTTGTTTTGCATTTCTATAAGAATTTGAGTTCCCAGAAATCTCCTGATTCCTTCCTCTTTTATTTTGAAGGCTGTTGTTGTTACACACTGAAAAAATGCATTCAGTATTAATATTCACAATAGTTTTCAAAAATACCCTGTTCTTTCTCTAGATGCTTTGAAAAATTGCATATGCCTTCCATCCAGGGAGTTTATATAGCAAGATTTATTTAGCTTCAGCAGTAGAATTGTTACCTGGGAAAATAACAAGTTTCCTGGGGAGAATGAGACAATCCTTTCTGCCAAGTAATTCCTATAAAGATTGAAATAGCTGCAGTTATACTAGAGATGATGGACTGGAATGGTAGATGTGATCTAGAAAATATGGAAAGCTATTTTTGAGTCTGTGAAATCAGCAAGATTGAAGATTGCATGATTTTCAAGTGAAACACCAAAACTCAATCTCTCTTTTTGTTAAACTCACAACTTGTACAAATGTATGTTGAGCTTTGTTTGCTTCTATTTGGCATGCCACTTCAAATAAGTTCAAATGTCATTAATTGAGTGCACAATAATTGAAGAAAAGCAACCCCTGCCAAATGTTCCATTAAATCAAGACTATATCATAAATGACCAATTTTTAATTTCACGATGGCTGTCTGGGTGGGCAGGAATGAGAGAGAAAAATAGGCAAAATAGCAAAACAAGTACCACCTCTTGGCAGCTTATCAAGGGCCTCCACAAGGTGGCAAGAACATTTGTATTACAATGTCATTCCCCAAATGACACAAATTGAGTAATGATACAATTCACATAACTTTGTACAATTATGTCATGACATATGACATCATCTTGGCTAGTACCGGAAACTTATGCTCTTTCTTTTAATTTTGGGTATCTCTAGAGAGAGACTGAACTGGGTGATGATCAAATAGTAATATTAGATTTATACAACTAAATCTCAGGCAGTAGAAATTACCTAGGGGAGACTTTTCATCCCAGTTTTGCTCATACTTATAAAAATTATTTGTACGCAGATACACTTAGCATTGATAAAATTTCTCCATGAAGAGCAACCCAAAGAGTGAACTATGTTTCTGTGCTGCCTGTGGAGAAGTACTCTCTCCTTTTTTTTTTGTCTCCTTCTGGTTCTTGAAATATGGAATTTAAAGAGGTTCATATAGAAAGGTTTCATAATGAAGACTTTGTGCTTCTCAAAATGCAAACCAAGATGAAAATGTTCTAAAGAGACAAAATAAAACTGTAGGACAATTCAACGAGTTATTCATATTTATAGAAACACTTCCCAACTTTGTTAAAAGCAAAGTTGGTATTCAGCAGGTTCTGACGAGTTCTGCAGAACTGGTAGCAGAAATTTTGAGTGGTTTGGAGAACTGGCAAATGCCACCTCTGACTGGCCCTGCCCCCATCTATTCTCTGCCTCCCAAGTCCCAGCTGATTGGCTGGGTCTTCTTTTGTTGCCCTGCACAGGAGAACGGAGCTGGAAAGCAGGTTAGTGGGGTGGGGAGGGGAGGGAATGGGATTTTGTAATAACCTTCCCCCAGAAGTGGAGAGAGAATGGAGATTTTACAGTATCCTTCCCCTGCCACACCCACCAAGCCATGCCCACCAAGCCACACCATGCCCACCAAGCCATGTCCACAGAACCAGTAGTAAAAAAAATTGAATCCCACCACTGGTTAAAAGATATAATAATTGGGGATGTTCATGATCTCATTTTTTGCCTTCACTAATACTATGGCTTTCATGATCTCAAGGCAGTCATTATTTTATCTATACATTGAAACCACATGGCATTTTCATGTAATGATATTCTGTGTACCATTTTAAAGAGATCTTTTGATGTGATATTTACCTGACTATAGAATGTTCCCTGTTCAGCTGTTAAATGAAATGTATACTTACCTAAGCTGTTCACCCACACCATCCAAATACACTTATAATCCTTGTTTAGTGACCATAATTAGGAACAGTGAGTTGGTTGCTAAGAGAAGTGGTCAGTAAATGAAAAATCACATGACTGCACCTGTGCATATGATCTTACTTCAGCTTTTTTTTCTTTCTTTGTTTTGCTTTACAGTATCAAAAGGATATAGCCCCAAACTGCCACATCAGTCCAAACAGCAAGGAAAGTTTCCAGAACTCAACTCATGAGGAAACCAGGTAAAAGAGCAAATCTTATAACTCTTTTCCCCATTCGCTTCCCTTTGTAATACTCACCCTGGTCCCGGGATAATTAGCAAGAAGATAATTTTTGTTTTTATTTAAATTCTTTGGAGAGGAAGGCATTACAAGAGAGTAAAAAGGCACATAATTGGGACTATGCATTGAAAGCAAACGTGCTAGTACCAGCTCTTTACTAGCACTCTTGGTGCTGTGAGCAGCAGCTTCTTAAAGAGGGAAGCAAAAGCCTTTAGTGTGAAGCTGATTATGTCAGCAATTTCCAGGCAGCAGTTGTAAACAGGTGGGAGGGTTCTAGTCAAGTAATTAAGATCACAAAATTGAATTGTCACAAAAGTGTGGTTAGCACTTTTTTGGAGGATGCCCTTCTGGAGAAAAAGCAGTTCAGGAGGGAGAGAAAAAGAAAAAAGTGTCAAGCTTAGGACAATACTGGTTGACTGTAATGGGTAATATGTGACTGAAAGAGGGAGAAGATGAGAGAGAGAAATGCTTTGAAAGTCATTAAATGCAATATTACAGCCAAAAACCTAGGTGGATGCCAGGAATCACCTTTTATTCAGGAAAGTTGTACAGTTAGTCATCTAGCCTAATTTTGCACACATTGGCTACTGCTGACTTCACCATTATAGGAGCCTCTGTGGAGCAGTGGTTAGAGTGCAGTACTGCAAGCTACTTCTGCAGCCAGCTGCCTACAATTTAGCAGTTCAAATCCCACCAGGCTTCAGGTTGACTCAGCCTTCCATCCTTCCGGGTGGGTAAAATGAGGACCCATATTGTTGGGGGCAATATGCTGACTCTGTAAACCACTTTTAGAGGGCTGTAAAGTGCTATAAAGCAGTATATAAGTCTAAGTGCTATTGCTATTATGGGAATAGGTGCTAAACATCTCTTTCTGCATTTGGATGGTGTGACAATCCACATGGGATGGGGGAAACTGACCATCAAAATTCTCTCTGGATTAAGGAGAGAATTTTGAGATAGCCCATGTGATTCTGCATAACTGCTCCTAATGAGTGAACCACAGGATTTGTCATTTTGTGAGGTTTGTCTATGGGTTAGAGTCAAGGGAGGAACCATTTTTGCTCACAGTTCTTGATGCAGCCTTTGAAGCATAATATCTCAGTCACACCTTACTTCTTAATCACTTTGGATTTTAATTCCAAAATATTCTTCCTAATGGCAAATTATATTGTATTTGCTAGGTCAGTCAACTTCTTAGAGAATTAACTTTTAAAGAATGCTTTGAATATGGACTTTAGAAAGTTTAACGGTGGATTAAGGGCTCATAAGGACTTTGAAATTTAATTTTAAATGCCAACAAAGAGTTTTGACTAGAATAAATTTTCCCATGGGAAAAATGACAACTGATCTGATTTTTTTTAATGGAAAGAGGACATGGAAGGTTGAACACTAGAGGAAGCTAGAGGATAAAGAAGACAAAGCAGAAATCTATAGTACTGTAGAAGCTTGAAATACTTGTCTGCCAAGTTTTTGGACAAAGCAAATACATTTCTTGATAAGGTTGACAGAACTTGTAATGAAATTACAGAATAAAAACTAGTTGCAGCAGATGATTTCAAAATTACTTTGAAGGGGGACTTAATTTTAGCAACTAATGAGAAAGACATGGGCACATAAATGGAATTGATGGATGACTTATTCACAAAGGAGATCTACAAATATTGAACTAGGGAACAAACCTTGTGTGTTTGTGTATGTGTGTGTGTGTGCATGTGTGTGCGAGAGATATATATGCATACAAAGAGCTCTGCTAAGGTTTTGAAATATTTTATTAGTTGTGATAAACAAAAGAATAAACTTTATTTATTGGATATAAAGAAGAAATCTGCTAAAGGTCTGAAAGATTTTTGGCTTGAAACACAGATGAGCAGAAAATTAACTCTGGGACTCTTTTTGAAAGGATTAAAAATATTTTTACAAACTCTGGAAGGCATTTGAGGTTGATTAGGGCTAAAAGAAAAAAAATAGTTACTTCTGATTGCCCTTACTGTACTTTTCCTGACAAAGGATGACTGATGAAGCATGTGGAGTTTTGTTTTGTTTTTCCTAAATAGATGAGCTATGGGTGAAGAGAGATTATGTTGCATTAGAGATAGTGATAACTATTAAGACTGTTTTTACTTGCTGGGATGAAAGGGGAACCTATTTCATTCTTTATTCCTTTCCTTTTTCTATTTTTTAAATTTTTGTTCACACTTTTCTATTCTTTTGAATATTTTTTTGGCTTTTTGTTGTCTGTATTATTCTTTTTATTTGTAACCTTAATAAAATTATGTGGAAAAATTAAACAGGACTTTCCTAGCCCTACCTGAAGATACTATGCTTTGAACTTGCCAATGCTTACAAGCAAAATATGTCCTCTGCTCTTAGTGATCTTGTGTGCCTATGTCTGTGTGTATGTATAAGAAAGATTGTCCACTGTTTAAATGTGATAGAGATAAAGATATGGCTTAAATCTTCATCCTTGAAAATGTAAGATGTTGATCTGGTATTCTGATGTGTGGTGTTTGATTGGTTGCTTTGTAGGGTGCTTACTATTCCTCTCCATTGTGTTCCATTAGCTATGACAGTGATCAAAACTAGGGCTACCAATTTTTCCACTGCAAAAATCCAGATTGGAAGGATCATTTAAGGTGATAAATTCTGGGTTGTGTTGTTCCTCACTATTTGTAGAAGGTTGCTGTGAAGGTTTTGAACAGAGTTTCCCAGATTGCAAGAGTGTAATTATTTTGTTTAACAACTGAGACAGAAACAACTTTATGCAGAGTTTATTTTTATTTTATTTACTTGCTGGATAGAAATGGTGTAATAGTATGATTTGGAATGTCACTGGGAGTTCTCCTGCCACATCCCTCTCATCTATATTCTTCACAGTTACTCTAAACAGGCAACAAGCCAGATTTTTCTTTCACAATTCCACATCCCCTCCTACACCAGCCTGCCTTTTAATTTCCACTGATCCCCATAGGGATTCTACAACCGCAATACCATTCTCATCACTGTATCCTGTTCATCATTGTGACACCAAACACCTCACAATTTGGGGGGTGGGGTGGGGGAGAGAGATGGTCAAGGATATGAAGGGGAAAAGAGAAATAAACAACTTCCCAAGAGAAGCAGTTGTGCTACAAGAAACTGCGGGAGGTAAGAGAAAGCCAATTTCTCTGCCAGCTGCTAGACGGAGTGTAAAATATTGGTTGGGCTAGTCCTAACAGTTTTAGGTGTTAAAGGGGAGGAAGAATCATGATATTCTTGATTTCTTTCCAAGTGCAAAAGATTAAGTGAGGGAGTAAATAGAATAAGGGAAAGAACAAGGAGGGGGGAATAATTAAGTGAAGTTTAATATTGTGTACACTACATTAGTTTAAAAAAACTGGATTTATATTCCCATTTATCAGAATTCCCAGAGAATGGTCATTTGTATTGCCTAAAAAAGCATGATATGGGTCGGTTTGGAATTTGCAAGGCAGTAATGTAACTATAATTCCTTTCAAATATGTATATGATCCAAAAAGAAACATTGCTGCAAATATACATTAACAAAGGCCCTTTTGATTTTCTGTATCTTTAGGAACTGGGCCTTTGCAAATTTCTTCATTAAATTATCTGATCCATACATCTCGTATGAATATGCCAAATGATATTTAGCTAGCCATAGGTTTTTTCATTTCTTCAAATTTGGAAATCCAATTCTCAATATTTTTGATATTTAAGTTTAAATATGTGTTTTTAAGAAAGCACACACACACACACACACACACACACACACACACACATATAGTGGCTTAATGGGGCTTAGCTGCGCTCTGATTGTGTGGGGTTTATTTTGAATGGTATTTTGAATACACCCCCACCCAATCAGAGCACAGCTAAGCCCCCACCCAATCAGAGCACACCTCCACCCAATCAGAGCACAGCTAAGCCCCCACCCAATCAGAGCACACCTCCACCCAATCAGAACACAGCCAAGCCTCCACCCACAAAACACACCCCCTCTGGCAGTTTGAAAAGGAAAAAAACAGCCACTATCACACACTTCTCCCAGAAAACGAAGCTGAAGACACCAGCCTGAAGATGACGGATGAGATTTGTTGAAACATTTCCCAGATACTTCCAATTTTACATGGGAGAAAACCCGAATGACCAAAGACCTACATACAAACACCCGCAAAACCATATATGTATGTGTGTGTGTGTGTGTGTGAAGTTTTCGTGGGTATTTATATGTGTGGTATTCAGCTTTGTTCGGGTATTTTCCCACGTCATTATAGTTGTGCTTTTAAAGTTGTTGTGATGTTTTGGCAGAATCTCATCTGCCATCATCAGGCTTGTGTATTGGGTTCGTCTGTGTGTCAGGCTATCACAGCCGTTTCTGTTTTAAATTTGGTGCTAGTCTCGTGCTTTGTTAGAATGGTTTTTTCTTCATCCTGATTAGTTGGGAGTTTTGGTCTGTGTTTATTGGTCTTGGAGTTTGCTGTGTTCTGCTTGATTGGTGTTTCTAATATCTTTTGTCTTTTGTAGCATTTTTTGTCTTGATTAGCTGGCAACATTGTGTTTTGGCAATTAGTGTTTTGGCCACGGTGTTTATCTGTGCTGGGTGGTGGTGGGATTGGGCATTGAGGTAGTGGTTGGTGTGTGTTTTCTTCTGGTATATGTCACAGTAGGACACACCATATACCAGAAGAAAACACACACCAACCGCTACCTCAATGCCCAATCCCACCACCACCCAGCACAGATAAACTCAGTGGCCAAAACACTAATTGCCAGAACCAAACGCCTGGCAGACAAGACACACATAAAGACTGAATTATGCACCCTGACCAAAGTACTGACAGCCAATGGCTTCCACAAAAGCAAAATCACAGGCCTGTTCCACAAAAACACACTGAGACATAATAGAGACCTAGAAGATGAACAGACCTATAGAACAGCTGCCCTGCCTTACATAAGAGGTACAACAGACAAAATCAGTAAGATACTACACAGGCATCACATCAAAACTGCCTTCAAAACAGACAGAAAAATAGCAGCCATCCTAAGAAACCCCAATGATAAAATTGACCTGGAAAACCAAGGCATATATGAAGTCCCCTGCACATCATGCCCTGCCACATACATTGGATAGACCAATAGAAGAATAAGTACCTGCCTTGATGAACACAAAAATGCAGTAAAAAAGCTGGAACACATTTCCTCACTAGTCCAACACATGAAAGCCACAGGTCATAGCATCAACTTCAATGGCACCAAAACCCTAGCCACTATAGAAAACCCGAGCTACAGAATTATCAGAGAAGCCATAGAGATTGAAAAAAGACCTGAAAGCATGAATAGAAGAGATGACTCCATCAGACTGTTAATTATCTGGAAGCCTGCACTCACAAACAAACAAAAATCTCCACAACACAAGCCAAACAAACACCTGGGTACAAACAGACCCCCACCCCGATACCTCCAGACCAAACACACACCAGCCAGCCATCCAGATGAAACCTAGCTTCCTAATAAACGATAGCCAGCCATTCATCTGAAGCCAAGCTGCACTGAAAGCTCCCAATACACAAAACACAATGTTCCCAGCCAATCAAGACCAAAAAAAAATAATGCTACAAAACAGACAGAAGACATTAGAAACTCCAATCAAGCAGAACACAGCAGACTCCAAGACCAATAAACACAGACCAAGACTCCCAAACAATCAGGATGAAGAAAAAAACATTCTAACAAAGCATGAGGCTAGCACAAAATTTAAAACAGAAACGGCTGTGAAAGCCTGACACACAGATGAACCCAATACACAAGCCTGATGATGGCAGATGAGATTCTGCCAAAACATCACTACAACTTTAAAAGCACAACTATAATGACTTGGGAAAATACCCGAACAAAGCTGAATACCATACATACATGCGTGCACGTCGCACGTCACGTAGTGAAATGTGAAAACAGAATGGGTGGAATGCATAAGGGGCAAAAACAGAGGAGGTGTAGATTTATCTACCAAAAACTGTCCCTATTTTTCTTTGAGGGAGAAGATATTCAGAATATTGGGCACAAACACTAATCAAAATCTTTTGATGTTTTTTAAATAGTGCATATTTTCAGATTTTAGGATATTACAGCAAAAGAAATTGTCAAAATTTAAAATAAAAGAGTAGAAAAAGTGAATTAGCAATAATTAAATATCTAAAGGCATAATGAATAAGAATGGATTAATTATGTGACATCAAATCACGATAATCTATCCTTAATTTGGTCTTTCAGGTATTCTAATGGTAAGTACATTAACTGTACTCACCATTAAGTTGCATTAACTGTAATTGAATCCATCCATCCATTCTCCAACATTACT
Source organism: Naja naja (assembly GCA_009733165.1). NCBI lineage: Eukaryota > Metazoa > Chordata > Lepidosauria > Squamata > Elapidae > Naja > Naja naja. The sequence continues at coordinate 136,383,323 of CM019150.1, read as the reverse complement.
GATGATCACAAAGAATAGGCAACTATAATTTTTATCAATTGAAGATCATACCTTGAGATCGGGTGGCACAGTGGTTAGAATGCAATATTGCTAGCTAACTTTGCCCACTGCCAGGAGTTTGATCCTGACTGGCTCAAAGTTGACTCAGCCTTCAATCCTTCTGAGGTTGGTAAAATGAGGACGCAGATTGTTGGAGAAAATATGCTGACTTTGTAAACAGTTTAGAGAGGGCTGTAAAGCACTATGAAGTAGTATATAAGTCTAAGTGCTATTGTTTTCAGCATCATACTTGAAGAAACTTCAATATTTCTGAATCAGTATTTCCCCTAAAGGGAAAAAAAGTCTTCAGCATCTCAGATAATTCTTAGACAGATACAAAAATATGTGAGAAATTTCAGATATGTTCAACAGATGGAGTAAATTAGTTATTACCTATATAGAAACCCTTGCCTTAAATTGATCTCTAGGAATAGTACAATTAAATTAAATTAAAATAGACTAATCTTTTTTTAATCACACTTTTTTATAAAACACCACTAAGGGGATGATGAAGAGAACCCAAGATTAGGATTAGATTTGATTTTCGATAAACATATATAATGAACAAAGTTACCATTTGAGTGTCTTGAATAGCACTGGTTTTAATTTGGAATTGCAATTTGCAATACAGCCATACATGCACACCCACACCTGTGGAAAATAAATAAAAATATCAAGAACAAAGTTGTGTACCCAATGTCACATATAGTTTATTATTTAGGCATAAGAACTTTGAATTTTCCAGTGTATAATTCTGTATCATTGAATTAGCAGCTTCTATTTGTGTCTATATATAATCCATATTTTTATCTTCATAAGCTTAATAAGAATAGTGACCTTCATCAAATGGTTGATTAGATAAATACTGTTTTCATCTTGTAGTCATTCTATGGAGATGATCATTTATGGCAGCAAAATTATCAGGGGTGTCACATTTTGAGAGAAGGGAAAGGCTGTGATTGTGTGTTATGTATGCAGGTTTGAATGTCATTGGTTAAGTTTGAACTGTTCTTGTAAAATGTCAGAAATGATTGGTTTAAAAAGTGCGGGAAAACCCTGCACTCTGATTGGCTGGCAACTGCGGCTGCTGGCTATAAGTAGCAGCCGCAGCCCAGCCAAAGTGGGTCTGTTCTGAGCTGTAGTCAGAACTAATAAACAAAGAGCTTGAAGCACTCCGCGTCTGACTCTTCATGCAAATCTAACAGTTTGGTTTCGTGACAAACATGATGTAAGTTTGAAATTTACATTATCAAATGTTATAGCCATAAGAGACAGCATTAAAGGCTACATGATACTCATCTAAAGGAGCAACAGAATTGCTATGCAAAAAAAGGCAGCCAGCTTTTGTTATGGTTGTTCCATTTTTCCTAAGCTCCGGAGATACAGAAACCTTTTCATTGGTCTTCCAAAAACCCTGATTAAATAGCTCACCTGAACCTTCCTTCTGAGAAAATTTTGTTTGAAAGGCACCATCCAAGAGAGAAATGCATTTGTCCCTATATAATCTTCAGCCTCATCTTCAGTGACAATTGTGTCTTAGCTCATTTACATTTTAAGGTGTTAATAAATAGCAGGAAATACTAGAGGAGATATACCCTAATATAGTTGCCAGTGGAATGCTTTAAAGGTCAGAGCCAGTCTTCTGAATTCTTTCCAGAATGAATTGGCAACTAGCTGAGTTCTTCAAAACCCGTGTAATGTCTTCCCTGAAACTTATGCCAGCTAACAAGCTGCAGTCTGGACCAGAATGAGTTGATATAGCCAGCCCATAGAACATTATGAATGATATAAACTCATTATCTTTCACACCGCTCCTGTGTCTGCAGTTTGTCTGTTCCCTTGCCAATATAACCTCCAGGTTTTTTTTAAAGAAGGTTTTTTCCCCACATACTTGGAGTTCTGCAGAACCATGAATGAATTCCCTGTCTGTAATTACCAACCAAATCAGCATTATTTGTGACATATCACTTTCTCTGGGAGGTAGCAATATGAAACAATGTGCTTGTAAAATGTAATTTGTAAGTGCTGTTATATATAAGGGATATATTATTCAAGCAATAGATGAAGACAATGGCTTATCTAGGCTGGTGTTCCTTGTGCTGGATGTAGCAGAACAAAAACAAGATGGTTTGAGTATCAGTTAGTAAAAGAGGGCAAGTTTCCAGCTTTCTTTGTATCTTCTGGTGGTGTTTTCTAATGTAAAAACATAGTAGGAAATAGAGATGTGTTCTGCCCTTCATCCCTATAGTGACTCTTATATTTAGTTTTCCTTGAGAATTCTTGATTTTTACATTTTACTGAATAGGATAATTCAGATTGTCCCAAATTTCAGGCAAAAAGTGATTATTTAGAGTCCCCTTCTTAATTTTCCTGTAACAATCCTTCAGGATGTTCACCTGAAAAGGGGCATAACATTTGAATTTTGATGATAGTGAGTATTTCCCTTATTTTTCATAATCTAACACTCAGTTTTGTCTTTTTTAGTATAGGGAACAGATACAACCATCTTAAAACTGAGGCATATGTCTGGCTACCCAACCTTTTCAGTAATGCCATTTTATTTTATTTTTTCATTTTTGTGAATTATGAACCTGGGAAGGAAGAATAGAGAAGGGATGAGAGATATGTAAAAGCTGAACAAGAGAGGAGTAAGATATTCAGAAATCAGACGGAACTAAATCAAGCTGAGAATTAAACAAATTCTGGATTAATGCAAACAGCAGGAAACTACATAGAGTGTCTGCTGAGAATAATAAGCAGCAAAATGACTACATCAGAAAAAGGAAGTGTATTTAGTCGCAGGCATGTTAATATGAGCTGTCTAGTATAAATACAGCATTGTGACTTCATAATCCCCATGCTGAGTTGAACCACCTCCTTTTATATCCAGCCTCAATGTGAAAAAAAAGTCTTCAAAGTGACACAGGGAAGTGCATTAGGAATTAAACTGAATGGTGAAGCACAACATTTGAATGGCATGTTCACTGTACCTCACAGAATAGGGGAGGAAATATGTATGTGGAGCCTCTGGAACACTTCTAGTATTACAAGGCTGAAAGATAATGGAAAAATGGAAAAAAATGGTGAAAAAGTAAAAGAATAATGTTTGGATTAATACTCTCAGACATACTGAAAAGTTTGTAGGAGTAAGATAATGTGTAAATCTGATAAACATGTATACATACATACATACATACATACATACATACATACTATATTTTTTCCTACATGTTAAAGATATATGCAATTCCTGGGAACCTGGACCTTCCAGATGATGTTGGATTTCAACTCTGAGTATTCATTGCCCTGGTTATACCAGCTAGGAGTTCTGGGTGTTACAATTCAGTGTGAGCTATAGAATCCCAGATTGATCCTCTTTTGCTTAATCCCATTTAAAGTGAGGGAAGAATCAGGAAAGCAAGGCCTGTAAAAAAAGTAGTTGCTTTAATGCAACAGGACTTTACCAGACTGAGTATGCACCTTTAAGTCCTTGAAAAAAGTAAAATATGGAAAACCAGGAGCAAAATTATATTTGAAAGAACAACTCACTTGACCTATTAAGCGTCCTTAACAAAGGTGGGATGCAAATATTTTTACTACTGGTTCTGTGGGTGTGGCTAGGTGGACATGGCCATGTGACTGGGTGGGTGTGGCTTTTTTGTGCAGCAACCACCACCCCACGCTCATTTTTTTTCTTTTTTTCTTCCTGGGCCTCAGCGAAGTCTCCTGGGAGGCTGTTCCAGCAGCCTGTAGAAAGTTTTGATTTAGAAACTTTTGATGTGAAAACCTATTCCCCATTTCAAACTTTGATTGTTTATTTCAAATAGCAACCTAGTTTAGATTCAGGTTCACCAGAATGTGATGGAAACGTTGTATGAAGTTTTTTTTAAGTGTAGTTATTGTTATTTTTATAGTAAATAAATGAAATTGTTCATTTTTTAAAAAATGCTCGAACAGCTGTGTGTGCTGTGCAACACAAGCTTTGCACACTTACCATCAACTGCCTAGCATTATAACTAAGTTTTTGTTTTGATATCATAACTAAAGTCTGCTATGAATTAGAGAATGGCCTTAGCTGCTGCAGGACATAGAATCATATCAACTGAAACTGTAAGAATTAAAGAAACTTTGAACAGATAAGTAAGTGCTTCTCAGTGAAAGGCCCATAAAATAAAATCTAATAAAGGGAGATGAACATTTTGAAGTGTGCTATAGTATTTTACCATTTGTATTTCTTTTTGTAATTGAATATTACAAAATATTGAATAACTGAATTTGTATGGCTAATGAATAATGAAACAGAAAGGGTTTTTTAATCTTTTATTAATATTAAGGAGATAATAAAATCATCAACCAAACTATATTATGGCCCATTATTGTAATTCATTCTGATGGTTCAGTAAATAATAGCAATACTCTCCCCTTCCTCTCCTATTAATTTAAAATTGAAAGGAAACAATTATGTGGCAAAAATATGCATGAAATTCATTCCATAAATGAAACTGGATAGAAAATCAGAATGTCCTTCAGAGATAGTGAATTTATATTTTCTTGAATAAGTCTAAATAAGGCGAAGCTCTTTTCTAGCACTAGATAAACACAATTCATTATGTTTAAACATTTGTGGCAGATTTAAGAAATTTGCATGTTATTTTCAACACTGTGTATATCTTTTTTTTAAATCATATTTCTCAAATATGAGCATCTGTTTCTTTTTGTCAGGTAAAAAAAGTTCCAAAAATATGAAAGGAAAAAAATGATCTAAAATAGTGGAATTAAAAGAAGATGTATTAACTGAATTTTGTAATGGAATGCATATTTCTGGCAAAATGATTTCCCTGTTGTTGAATTTATTATAGATTCTGGATTCTCTGGCTGAAATAAATCCACATATCTAGTGTTGTAGCCTTACAAGTTTATCAGTGCCAGCCTACATATTAATCTCAATTTCATTGGAGAATATAAGTACTGATAAATAAACATAACTTTTTGCATCAATGTGTCAGGGTTATGTTTCACAACTGGCTTGTCAAAAGGAATGTTTATTTACCAACCAACTTTAAGTCATAGATCCTCTGGGATATGCATGAGCTCCAAAAGCAAAGGAAGAAAAAATACACGATCGATACTTTTATGCTTCCTCTTTGATTGCTTCCAAGGATCTTTTGAGTCTTGTTGGTTTCCTGTAACTTCATCTCCATGTGCATGCAACTTTTTGGCCATTTGCCATTGTGTAAGGATATGAAAATGAAATTATGAATGAAATTATTTATGGAAATGAGACAGGAGGAAGCCTAGATAAAATCATGTAAAGATATCTTAGTCTGCAGATGAAAAAGGGGCATGGGAACTATATCAGAAAGGACTCTTCCTATTTTCCTATAAAGTACGAGTAAAAAATGGGAGAAGGACATTCAGATTAACCCCAAAATGATGTTAATCCTTTAAGGCAGTACAGACAAGAAGGACAAACCATGAATTGTGAAGCTTTCTTTACTGCAAGGTTACAGTAACTGTTATGTATGCAGGTTTAAAGTCATTGGTTTAGTTTGAACTGTTCTTGTAAAATGTAAGAAATGATTGGCTTAAAAAGTGCGGGAAAACCCTGCACTCTGATTGGCTGGCAACTGCGGCTGCTGGCTATAAGTAGCAGCCACAGCCCAGCCAAAGTGGGTCCGTTCTGAGCTGTAGTCACTAATAAACAAAGAGCTTGAAGCACTCCGCCTGTCTCTTCATGCAAACTTAACACTGGCGAAAGGTGGGATCTCCTGAAGAAGAAGGCAACACGGAACAGAAGAAGAGAGAGATGGCTGCGCTGAACACCCCCCCAGCCCTGTTTGATCCGACGGCAGAAGACTGGGAGTCGTATGCAGATCATTTCCAAATGTATCTGGAAGGAAACGATCTCGCCAACATTTCCGAGAAGCGGAAGAAGGCGGTCTTTCTCATGCACTGCGGTCCAACAGTTTTCAAGATGGTGAAGGCATTGGCAGGAGCTGCAGACGTGAAGGTAATGGAATGGCCTGACTTAGAAAAGTTGTTAAGAGCCCATTACACCCCACAAGTATCGTGCCTCATTAAGAGACACGAGTTTTACTGTCGGGATCAAGGGGAAAGCGAAAACATAAACGACTTTGTGGCAATTTTAAGAGACATTGGGGGTGCATGTGAATTTAACAATTTAGAAGAGGCCATGCGATCGATTTGTTCTGGGCCTTAAAGACAAGGTGCTTCAGAGCAAGTTATTACTAAGACCTAAGATCACACTGAATGAAGCAATAGAAGAGGCCTCTTCAGCAGAAGCTACCAAGTCCTCAGCAGCGCCATGAAGAAAATCAACAAGGCCACAAGCCATCCTGATGTGGAAAAGTCCACAACAACTCATTGTGAGCAAATAGATTCTGAGTCAGACTGTAGTGAGGTGGAGGAAGGAATTTACAGACTCAGAATGGAGAGGAAAAAGAAAGACTAGGAAGAAAGAGGCAAGATTTCTACTGCAGAGGGTGTGGGGAAGCCACCCCGCACTGAATGCAGTTTTTAGACACCATTTGCCTCCATTGTGATAAAAGAGGACACCTAGCAAGAGTCTGCAAATCATCCAGAACTCCACCCATCAGAAGAAAGTTTGCTACAAGCAAAGACAAAGAATTCAAGCCTAACAATTTCTGTGAGAAAATGGGGCGCAGCACAGAAGCAAATGGGAAGAATGAAACTCATCAAACAGTCACCATTGGTCATTCATCACCCTTAAGAAGTAGAAAAGTGCATGTCAAGGTATTTATTGAAGGAAGGCCTTGCCAAATGGAAGTGGACTCAGGCTCATACCTATCTATGGTGTCATGGGACACTATTCACAGTCTTCTTCCCAACATCCAGTTGAAGTTCAACTCAACATGAAGTTCAAGGGCACTGACCATCGTGCCAAGTCTGCTGGGCCTTGAGTGGTTCAATCACGAGGTGAGCAACACTGAGTGGGAAGAGGCCTTGAAGTCTGAGTTTCCAGAGGTCTTCAGCAACGGATTAGGCAAGTACTTGGGGACCCCTATCTCCTTTAACCTAGATCCCAAGGTACAACCAATCCGTTTAAAACCCAGAAGGGTCCCATTTGCCTTAAAGGAAAAAAAATGATGCACAATTAGATAAACTAATAGCCCAAGGGGTTTTAGAGCCCACTGATCATGCCAGGTGGGAGACACCCATAGTCACACCAGTCAAGGCTGATGGGTCAGTGAGAATCTGTGGAGACTACAAGGGGACATTGAACCATGCGCTACAACAGAGTGCATATCCAGTTCAAGTAGTGCATCATTTATTACATTCCCTTGGAGGGGGAACAGTTTTTGCCAAGTTGGACCTGGCACAGGCATATCAACAATTAACAGTTGATGAATGCCACTGCTGAAGCCCAAACCATTGTAACCCATAGAGGTGCTTTCAAATGCAAAAGGTTACAGTTTGGAGTAAGCGTGGCACCAGGCATCTTCAAAGCCTTATGGAAAGAATGTTACAAGGTTGCCAGGGGTGGTGCCCTATTTTTATGATGTTTTAATTTCTGCTGAAAATGACACTCAGTTACACGAGAGACTCAGGAAGTCTTAACCAGATTCAAAAAAGCGGGGTTAAAAGTCAAAGAAGAAAAATTCACACTTAGAACAGATAACGTGGAGTTCTTGGGTTACATGATTGATAAACATGGCATCCACCCCACAGAAGCAAAGGTTCAGGCAATCAAAGAAGCCCCCAGGCCAAAATGCAAAACAGATCTGCAAGCACTTTTGGGACTCATTAACTTCTATCATATGTTTCTACCTCAGAAGGCAACCATTGCAGAACCCCTACATAGGTTGCTAGACAAGAAATCTGTTTGGGTCTGGGGAGGAAGGAACAAGCTGCATTTAACAATATCAAGAGACAAATCACGTCTGATGCTGTGCTGATACAGTTCTCTGAGAATCTTCCTGTTGTTCTGACTTGTGATGCCTCCCCTTTTGGAGTGTGGGGTATTGAGCCATATGCTTCCCAGCAGGAGGGAAGCTCCTATTGCATTTTACTCTTGCACCTTGACTAAAGCAGAGAGGAACTACAGCCAACTGGATAAGGAAGCCTTGGCAATTGTAGCAGCTGTCAAGAAATTCCATGAGTATTTATATGGGAGAACATTTACTGTTGTCACAGATCACAAACCTCTTTTAGGTATTGTGGCAGGGGACAAACCAACGCCCACGATCCTGTCACCAATGCTGAGATGGACTGAATTTCTTGCTGCTTATTCATACAAACTGATCCACAGACCTGGTAAAGACATTGGGCATGCAGATGCTTTGAGTCGCTGCCCACTTCCTTCACACATTGAGGACCCTGTTCCTGAGACTCATACCTTTTTCCTAGAAACTGTTGCCAAGATTCCAGTACATGCTGCTCAAATTGCCAGAGAGACTGCCAAAGACACTTTATTGGCTCCTGTTATAGGCTGGATTAAGAAGGATTGGCCACTTCAAGATCTACCTGAACTTGCCCAACCTTTCAAATCCAGGCAAACTGAATTATCTGTATTAAGAGGATGTATTTTGTGGGGTAACAGGGTGGTTATTCCTGCAAAACTACAAAAAGAGGTTTTGGAAATGTTACATGAGGGTCATCCGGGAATTGTCAGAATGAAGGGATTGGCCAGGAGTTATGTATGGTGGCCAGGTATTGACAAAATGGTTGAAAACTGGGTTGCATCTTGTCCCAACTGTCAGGTAGTCAGGCCTGCCCCACCTCTCGCCCCCACACAGGAATGGGAATGTCCTAGGGGCCCATGGTCCAGGATTCACATTGATTTTGCTGGCCCTACCAGAGGGCACACCTTCCTTATTATAGTAGATGCATATTCCAAATGGCTAGAGGTTATCCCTATGGCATCCACCACAACTGAAGCTGTCATCAAACAGCTTAAAAAGCTTTGTAACTCACGGGTTACCTGATGTGCTTGTTTCTGACAATGGCCCTCAATTTACATCCAACCTTTTTGAATCATATCTAGCACAACAGGGTATCAGACATGCCCTGACAGCCCCTGGGCATCCTTCGCTAACGGCGGCTGAACGTATGGTACGATTTACCAAGGAAAAACTTCAGCAATTGGGTCCAGGGGATATCACTGAGAGAGTTGAAAAACTTCTCAGTGTTCAGCATATCACTCCCAACCCCTCAATTAATTTGTCCCCAGCTGAATTGTTGATGGGTAGGAAACTCAGGTCTCCCCTTGATGCCTTCATCCCACTTATGCACCCAACGCACCACTAGATTCCACTAGCAAAATTCACACATTCACTGTGGGTGATTCTGTTTATGCTAAGAACCTTATGGGTGAACCATTATGGATTCCTGCTGAGATAACCCAAATCACAGGCCCCAGGTCTTACAGGGTACAAACGGAGGATGGTGTCCTCTGGAGCAGGCACATTGATCAGTTAAGATCCAGATTGCCTCAGGAGCATCGCTTTTGCTCCTCTCTGGTTCCCATACCTACTGCCTCTTCTAGGGGAAGGGAGGATCATGAGTGTAATCAGCAAGCAAGAATCAACCCCATGTGTAACGAGCTAACACGACAGGAACCATCCCAAAACCTGTCACAATACCAACAACCATTTTCACAAATGGAAGATTGCACATCACTACCTGATTTAGGTGCTGACATTGGGTTGGAGATGGATTGGGAGGAGAGACCAGGTTGTAGTAACCAAACAGGTTCTACCATTACTGTAAGTCCTAGTAAGGAAATGTCAGCAGACACATTTCCTCCCTCACAAGGTGAGAACCTTAAAACATCTGAACCACGTAGGTCTCAGCATTGTAAGAGCCCCACCTATTTAAAAAATACATTAGATAGGCTGGGGTTTGAGTTTGGACTGAACCTAGTGGGGAGGGGTGTTATGTATGCAGGTTTAAAGTCATTGGTTTAGTTTGAACTGTTCTTGTAAAATGTAAGAAATGATTGGCTTAAAAAGTGCGGGAAAACCCTGCACTCTGATTGGCTGGCAACTGCGGCTGCTGGCTATAAGTAGCAGCTGCAGCCCAGCCAAAGTGTGTCCATTCTGAGCTGTAGTCACTAATAAACAAAGAGCTTGAAGCACTCCGTGTCTGTCTCTTCATGCAAACTTAACAGTAACAAAACATTTAGATCAAGCTCTAATGATAGAAAATGGGTTGCATTTAAATGAACTTATTTTGCCTCTAGTTGCTCACAGAATCTTGGATTCCATGGAGCTAAATTTGAAAAACCCTCTTCTAATTTATAGATATATTTTCTAAATTCTGTGCTAAAATTTCATGTCTAATTTCCAAAACAGTTTTCTCTTTTTCATAGAAGAGATTTAATTTTTCCCTCATTTTATCATATTCTATATAATATAAACCCTGTTTCACCAGAAACAAGCCCTATCCCAAAAATAAGCCCTAGCATGTTTTTATGTGTGCGCCTAATATAAACCCTACCAACCCCCCAAAAAACCAAGCTCTACTTAAGAGCCTATGCAGCCAGCCATGCACACTCCAACACCACCACCAGCAGTCATGTGCAGTAGGAGCCAAAATGACTGCTAGCCCACTTATTATGTTTGCTTGCAGCCACAATGGAATAGAAGGCTGAGTGGTGTTCTGATGCCACAGCTGTGAGGCAAAACAGGTGTCGGAGTATGGATGGCCTGGCTGTACAGGCTATTAAGTAAAGCTTGTTTTTGAAGTAAGCTGCTGCTGGGTGCATGGAGCAGCTCCACCCCCCACCTCACCTTGTGGCCATGGCAGCAGTGTGTTCCTCAGCCTCCTGCTTCATTGCAGCTGTGAGCAAACAGGTGAAATTGGTGATTACAAGGGGGCCTGCTGGATGAGGCTGTTGGAGCCACTGCCCCAAGGTGAGACAGGTGTTGGGCATGTGTAGCCTGGCTGTGGGGAGCTCTGAGGTAAGCCTGTGCAGGCCACAGCTCCAATCCTTACTTACTTACTTACTTACTTACTTACTTACTTATTAAAAAACACACAAAAGAAACATGAAAACAAAAAGAAGATAGAAAAGGGATTTCCAAGCTATATAAAACTGAGTAAAAAGTTCAAAGTAACAGTAAATTAGCACTGCATATTAAAATGATCAAACCCATTATTAAAATCAAGTCAAAATTAAATAATTAACAAAAGTAACCAAGTTAATAAGATTCCTGTCAGAATAAACAATTAGCAAGAGTTTCTAATTTAAAAAAAATCTTCTCCTTATTAACAAGCTAGGAAAGACCTAATGTATTAAACACCCATATGTTAAGATAAATCCAAACTTCAAATGTGGTATGAGACTACAGTATATAGAATTATATACAGTAGAATTATAGTCAGTTGCTGGTCATTATTTATCCTCCTTCTCTTTCAGTGGCAAATGCAATTGAATTCAGTAGTAATTAAGATGTGAACAGGAAGATGTTTGCCTGAAAAAGAATAAAGTATTTGTTAACTGTCATTGCACAACAGAAACTAAATGGGAGGATTAATTCTCTTTGTTTTCTGCTGTTCCTCTTAATTGAGATAATTGAGATCCCTAATTTTTGGAAGATATAGATGCATGCACACGAACACACAAACATAATTTCTCTGAATCAGAACTGCCATGATTTGTTGGCCAGGGAAGATTGTCTTTTTTAATTAAAAATGTTAGCTTTTACTACATGGTGCCATTCTAATATAATACCAAGCTTCAAAATCAGCCCTTAGTATTACTATATTATACGAAGTGGTTAACTCTAGTCCATCATGGATTCTTGATGCTTATCATTTTAGTCACATGTGTACCTCATAAAAAGAAAGATGCTGGATACATGTTTTTTTTATGGGAGCTAATTGGTATATTTTAAAAAATGCTTAGGAAGAGATGCTTCAGACCTCCTGCTAGCATTCCTTTGCCATTCCATCTGCAGTTGAAAAAAATGCTCTGACTATGAAAGCTTTGTTCTTGAGATCTGTAAAAATTCAGAGACAGTGTGTCCCCAAAAATACAGAAGGCAGCTCTGTAAAAAAGAAAATGGTAGGATGAAGGATAAGCTTTGTGGGTGTGCTGTTATACAAAATTGGCTCTGTTTATTCTAGCATTTAGAATATGGGTTTTTTTAATTCAATGGGATTCAATTCTAAGTCGACATGTATAAAATAGCATTGTAGGTTTCAATTAATTAAGAACCAAATCTACATGTCTTAATCTACAGTGATGGAACTGTTCACAAGTACCAATAAATTTAAAGATTTTGTTAAACGTAGCCATCACTTATCAAGGTTTACTCAGTCTGCAACTGATTATAATGGGCTTTGTTTATCAGTTACAAAAAAGAGAGACAAAAATGATGAATTATGCAAAGGTACCTGTAAAGCAATATCCTCCCTCCCTCCTTCCTTCCTTCCATTACACTTCATCTAATTATTGGAAATAAAGGTGGAGGTGAATCCATCCAGGCACATAAAAATGCTGAACTATTTAAATGTCAAATCTATTTAATGGGAGGCTTAATGCACTACTGTGTATCTGCTGTTTTCTGGTGTAATACATATATCATGAATGTAATAAATCATTATGCTGTTGCTGATGGGTTATAAATGTTCACTATGCCATGGCAAACAATCATTTCTTGCATGGAACTGATGGCTGCTATTACCTGACAGATTACCTCAGATTTTGTTAAATGAGATTCAAAGGATCGAATAATATCATAAAGAAGTGTCTGTGCTGAACCAATTGATATGTTTTTAATTATAAATCAAATTTTAATTCAGTTGCTCGGTGTACTCAAGCAGAACTTATGAAATTTAATATATAAAATATTCATATGTGTAATAATTGAGTTTGTAATGTTGGTGAGTCCCATTGCTCAGCAATGCAAAGAGTTTCTTCATTCATAATTTAAAGTTTTGTAATCTTCACCAATGCAGTTAGGAACTTTCGTCCTTCCCCAACTTGAAGTTTCTCAAATATATTGAGAAGTTAACTTCCAGAATTCTCAGAAAGCATGTTCAAAGCCCCTTCCCCCAAAAATTCATAACATTTTTATGTCCCACAGGGAATTGGGTATCTTCTTACTATCAGTCAAATCCTACCATTCATCATAGTATATTACATAAAAGCTTTACATGTATATCTGTATAGAGATGGATACTGTAGGGAAGGGGTGTCAAACTTGCATCATCACGGTGGCATCATGTAACATATTGGGACTTGAGTTTGACACCCCTACTCTAGGGGATCTTATTTCTGGATAGTGACCACCCGCTATTTAGCAAGTGAAGCTGTTAAATCTAATATCATTATAGATGTCAACTATTCTTTCTCCCTTGTGTTCTGATAGCAAATCAAGAGCATGAAGTTTGGGGAGCACCCAATAAATGGAAATTTAAACCATCTTTCTCTAATATGGTCTTTTCCAGATTTGTATATCTGCATTTTCCAGAATTGTCTTTGAAGCCTGGGATTTTTGAGAATTGTATTCCCTGCAAATCTGGAGGGGACTATATTGGAAAATCTGTTTAAACTATGCATTGCTACCTGGTCAGCCTTATATTGTGTTATTGTAGGCCATACAGGTAAAAAAAATGTTATCAGTTGTTTCTTTTCATTAGTCTCTTGAAAAAAAAACACATGATCTACTTACTGTACCAATATGGTCAAAGTTAATATACAGTTGTGCCATGAGTTTATTTCATTGATTCATTCTGTCAAGCTGGCCAATTTTAAGAATTGAATTGTTATATCTTCTTAAACAATGAGATATGACACAGATATAGCTTAAGTTTTATTGTAAGCAGACTAAAGGCCAATTAAAGTGATGACTCAATTCCCACTGGCTGTTAAGAATCCTCACTTTATAAGAATCTTCTCCCTATAAAAATCCTCTCTATAGAAATAGATTCAAAAACCATGCACCATGTTCCTGCATTTTCTTCCCAATTCTATATTTACATTCCTTATCCCCTCCTCCTTAGGTTACTATAGAGTTTCTACATTCTTCACATTTTTTCCCCAAAAAACCTAAACAAGGTCGTGACCTTAGACTGAGAACATCTTTCCTTGCAGTGCCATTTCACTTGCTCTGTAGATTTTGTGTGTATGAACAAAAGCTAAGAAAATAAAGCCGATATCATTTAGATAAGAAGCATGGTTAGTATGTTTTGAATTTTCAACATTCATATTGATGTTGCTATAGTGCTCTACAGTTATTACTAACAACTGTCTGATTTCAAAACATACACACATAGAAGCAGTATTCAAATTCACTAAGAATGTTTGATCTAGACTGATAGTAACCTGGAAACTTATATGACTAGAGAAATGATTTTGTAATTTGCATAATGAAAGTTCACATACGTTCTATGTGATTTTAAAACAGCCACACGGCTGTCAATTGTCTCATCAAATAGAATTCCATTTAAGATCAACTGGAAGAGAATACAATCCTCATGTTAACTTGCCTTTCCATTCTCTAATACCTCTTGAAAATAATAGCTCAGTACAACTCATTTTAGCAAGGAGAATCTGTAATCAACTTTGATTTTCCTGAAAAAGAATAGGGTTTCCTTCCTTAAGAGAGAGAGGGAACAGTGGCCCTCCTGATATTTCTGAATTATAATTTCCATACAATTTCCATGACCTTGCTGGTTATGGCTAGTAAATCAGTTGGTCAATGAATGGTTAAATACAGTCTTTGGAATGACAAAGATCAGCTTGAGGGTTAGCTGATAGATGATTATTTACACAATGCCTGGAGAGAAAACCAGTGAGAACAATCAACCAATGGAACAGCTTACCCTCGGAAGTTGTGGGAGCGCCATCATTTGAGACTTTCAAATATTAATATTGTTTTAAATTAATTTATTGTTGTGTTCTGGTTTTAATTGTGAGCCCTCGGAGATGGGGCAGCATACAAGTCTAAATAAATAAATAAATAAATAAATAAATAAATAAATAAATAAATAAATGTGCCATTTGTCAGAAATGGTGTAGGGTCTCCCACTTGAGCAGGGTGTTGGACTAGATGACCTATAAGGTCCCTTCCAACTCTGATTATCTGTTAAAACCAGGTTTCTTTATTTTCTAGCACCTGTATCAAGATCTCTTCACTAATATCTATGAGGTTTCCATGCCACAGTCTTTGCCATCAGTCCTTTCCATGCTACAGTCTTTGCCATCAGCCTGTCTGCTCTTCAGATTTCAATGATTCACACAGACAAACACAACCCTAGCAATATCATTCAACTATCACCAATATCCTCTACATCCTAAGAGCTGGGTAGTATTATATTTATAGACTTTCATCTGCTCCCATGTGTCTAAGTTAGGCACAAAACTTCTTAATGTTTCTATGATACTTTGCATGGTGCTAGCAAGTAAGGGAAAAAATATTGAAACTATTTAATCATCCTGTTCCAATCAGGATATTTCACCAGCCATGTAGGACTAATTGGATTATACTTTCTTGTTACAACCAAAATATGCCTTTGGCTTCCATTCCTATCGGCTTCAGATTCAGAATGATAGGGCTGATAGGTTTCCATATTTACTTTATCTTCTGTAACTGTGGCTTCTCAAAATGTCACCCCCTCCCTTACTTCTCAGCTCAGGAAAGCAGATTAACAAAGTTTATAAACTTCTGAGTTAAAAATATATTATCACTAATATCTTCTCACTGAGAAACACTTTATGAAGAAATTTTCACTCAGGAATCCTGGCAAGATTCAGGCCTCTTTCTCACTGTCACTATTCATGCCTTTCCAAATTTGCTTGATATTCCCAATAATGTTGCTGTATTTCTTATAAATAAAGCCAAGCATTATACAATTACTTCTCTCTATATTCTAAGTACTGGGGAAAGCTTAATAGGATTTATTCATTGGTTTGCTTTTTTTCCCTTGCAGCTTATTTCTTAGTATTAATAACAGGGGTGTGCTGTAGTTCCTGTTGTGATTGTTGAATATAGAGGAGATACCTCATCATCTAGATGGTTTCTACGCTTAATCATAGGAAGAATTGAAGGCTGATTAACACAGAGTGGACATTTACATCTGGAATTATCATTTAAGTGAATAATAATCAGAAAGATACTGCAGAGAGATGCATGCTCCCAAAGAAACAGATTATAAGTGTATAAAAGATCCTAAGAACTGAACAAGAAATGCAGGCAAGCTACTGCAAAGATTCTGGATGATTAAGGCAAAGGAAATATATTATCGGTTTTAATAGATGTCAACTTCCCTGCATGCATTAAAATAGTGGCTTACTTTATACGATGTAGTCCTAAAAGATTCTTCAGGGTCTGACTTGTATTTTCAATATCGATATGCAACTTATCTATTAGTGACACTTTTTCTTCTTTAAGGTACAATAGAATACTATTCCCAGCATATCACAACCTGATAGATTTTAGATATAATTTATTGGATGACCAGACTGGCTAGGAATTTTTAGACCATAGTAAAAAGAGTAGAGAGCATCACGCTGAGTTAGTTTTTCAGAGTGGGGACAGTATTACTTTTATAAGCTTCCCTTTTTGTACAAAATCAGAAATGGATCAATAACAGGATCAACTTTGAAAAGGAACCTATGCAAAGAGAAAACTGGAAATAGGTGATTGTACAGTAAGATTCTTAGCTGCCTCAGTGCTGGATCCTACTATAGGACAACTGTAAAAATCAAGTTTAGGTCATTAGTTCACTTAATCCTGCCATATTCTTTACTAGTGCTACATATCATTTAGTATGCATTTGTAGGGCAAAGGCTATATTCATCTGATAATGAAACTGTCTTTATGGGAGACAAATGAAGAAATAGACCTCAGAATTCCTATGGATCAGGAATGGCCAATGGGAAGTCTTTCCAGGGAGCTAGAATCTACATGATAGGATTTGTCATTTAATATCTTGCAAGAATTATTAACATTTTTTGCTTTTGAGTAAAGGCACTATTCATCTAATTTAAGATGATTTCCCTACCTCAAACAGAAGATTAGTCAGAGAATATCTATCATATTTTAAGGTTATTTTAAAAGTGAATTATTTCACATAAATATAGTAAGTAATATTTAAGGCCAAGCTAGACAACTTTCTACCAGCTATGTGATAGAATCTACTGGACCTTGACTGAACTCAGAAAGCAGGAATGGACCTGGTTTTGTCTGTACAGGAAATATGCATGCAACACTGGAAAATCAAAACAGCAATCTCCAAAACGGACCACTCTAAGAAAATTGCATGTAGATTTCCATATATTCACAAAGTGTTAAGCTTGACCTGAGCAAAAGTTTACCTTGGACAAAATTACTGTGTGGGAGTAGATTGTGCAGATGTTTCATTGTGCGAGATAAGTACTTTTGCATTACCCCTTATAGAGTCCTACCTCAGATAGATTGATGACAGATGGATGGCTATATCCAATAATAATCTGTACATAGAAATGCTCAAGTTTCATTTCCTTCAAGATAACAAGGTTTAAAGCTGGGTATTTTAAATTTGCTATGAAAATAACTGCTTTGCTTCTTCATTATTCAAATAAAGGGCTTTCAAGGACTTTTCAATTCTGTAACTAAAACTAAAAAAAAAACCCACGGAGCTAGAAATGCGGCTTCTAAAAAAGCTAAGCACTTTGAGAGGATAATGATAATGGGCAAAAATATTCATTTCTCTTATATTGTTTTAGTTGCCTTGATTTCAGTAAATGCAGATCACTGTTTGTAAGAAGCCTCCCCCCTTTGAGGGGAAGCTTTGTATGAAAATATCAAGGACAGCTCAAGAGAATATATCTCAGGGGAAACATCACAACAAAGAAAAAGATTGATTAAAGGGAGAAGTATATTTGGAAGCATCTGTTGAATGATTGTAACTGAGTCACAGGATAAAAGGCCAGAAGATAAAAACAAATTTTTGAGATCTCCTGCAACACCCCTTTTTTGATGGCATTGTTTCTTCATTCAACACATAAAAAAAAATCTAGGCTCTCCAGAACATATATGCTAAAACATGCACTTCCATACGAAGCTTTGTCTAAAATGCTTCTCTTTATCTTTCTGAAACATTCAGTGACAGTTTTGAACATAGTCTGTTCCTTTTCAGCAAAAATTAATAGGGCACTCTTTATATTATTCTCCCTTTCCTTTATCTTTTTTTTTTAATCTTAACACAAAGCTATCAATGTGCCTTTCTTTTTCTGGTACAGAAAAATTGACAACTTGTCGTACATAATTAATTTTAAAATTGCTTATAAAGTTTTAGATTGATGGTCTATCAGTGTGAGCATTGCCTGCATTGCTTGGCATCAGAACTCCCAAGATTTTAGATGGAAATCTTTTGGGGGGCCCTACTTGGTAATGGTGGGAATTGAACCTGGCATTCTTCACATGCATAGCATATGCTGTATCGTTGAGCTATTCCCAATGAAAAATTGCAGAGCCTGTGAAATTAATAGAAAACAAGTGGGGGAAATATAAGTAAAAAGCTGGAACGTGATTTGAATATTGAAATTCCATGTTCAGTGGTCTCTCCATGTTTCTAAATAAGACTGGAAAAAAATTTGTGCTTCAAACTCTTGAGGTTCTGCCAAGACATCTAGGCAATTCTGGACCGTAAGAGGATCCTAACATTTTACTTTACTATTTATTTATTTTTGATCTTAAATCTAATAGCAGACATGATATGGTATTATTCCTAAGTCTTTCTTCTCTTAACCTTACACTCACCCCTAGGCTCCTTTGCTCCTTAAAAACTGTGTTCTGTTTTCTTTTAGAAATAAACCTGTTACCACTGTATTTATTGACATATCACAGGCAAATTTATTTATTTACTTATGAGGGGTTCTGGGTTCAACAGATGCCTCTGAATCCAACACTTCTGCTTATGAAACGTATTACTTTCTCTGAAAAATGTAAACTTTTCTCCACCTTTTTCAAAAACTAAGTTAATTGCTCTTTAATTAAAATAGTACTATTAATTAAAATAGTAATATATATTACAATGAAGTGAACATATCTAACCATATGCAGGGGAAACAAAACACAAACAAAATCAAAAGAAGTCATAATCCAATTGAATATAGAAAGTATCTAATTACAAAAATCACAAACATATTTATTTAATTGCTAGGAATCAGTACTATAGCTACAAAAGGCCCATTAGAATTCTCCCAAGATTTAGGCAGGAAACATAATGCAATGTTTATGCAGTCCAGTCATTGATTTTATTAATAAGCTAAGCACATCACTTTTTTCATACTTACTTAAAATCAGTGCTCATCTATTTGCCCTCTCCCTTCTACAGTCTGTTGCAGTATATTAGGATAACATAAGACAAAAGAAAATCAAACATTTCTTTCTCTCAGCATGATTCTATTGTAGTAGTGTTTTGTAACAAAGTGGTACCTTAGTACTCATTGTTAATTAGTTCCGGGAGGTACATTGAGTACCAAAAATGATGAGCGCCAAACAAATTATTCCCATAAGGAATAATGTAGTGAGTCAAAAGGCAGCTGACACCAACAAGTTGTAGCTTCTCTGTTGAGTACCAAACAAACAATGAGTACCAAACAACGTGGCAAATTTTTGCATTAAAATGCATTGAGTGCCAAACTTGATGAGTTTCAAAGCAGTTGTGTACTCTCTCCCCTGAAGTTTGAGGCTTCAGGGGAGAGAGCTGGTTTTAAGATCTCCACGGTGATTGGGTATGGCAGGGGATGATGAAACAGAGGGCCGGATCGGTATAGGGAAGTGCGCCCCTGCTATTTATGAGCGGTGGTGTGCTCTGACCCTCTGGCTTCTGCCCACTCCCCCGGGGGTACGGGAGGCCAGGTTCCTGGGCTTGGGATGGTTTATGTCAATGCCAGGTCCGTGGTGAATAAAGCCCCCCTCATCAAGGAATTGATTGAGGAGGAGGCTGCGGACCTGGCTTTCATCACGGAGACCTGGTTGGGACCAGAGGGAGGGGTCCCTCTGCGTGATTTATGCCCCCCAGGTTTCCGGGTGCTACACCAACCTCCAGCCCAGGGTAGGGGCGGGAGAGTGGCGGTGGTTGTTAGGGAGTCCTTTTGTCTGAGGAAGGTCACTGTCCCGCAGAAAGGTGGGTGTGAGTCTCTCCTCCTGAGGCTGGGCCCTGGGGGTCAGTTGGGCCTGTTGCTGATGTACCTTTCTCCCAGCTGCATGACAATCGCCCTGCCTGAGCTACTTGATGTCCTCTCGGGGGTGGCGGTGGAGTTCCCTAAGCTTATGGTCTTGGGGGACTTCAACCTCCCCTCTCTGGGTGGGGCGTCGGGGTTGGAGCGGGAGTTCATGGCTTCAATGACAGCTATGGACCTGACCCAAATAATTCAGGGTCCGACCCATGAGGGTGGACACACACTCGACCTGGTTTTTATCTCTGGACAGTGGTATAATGATCGGGGGGGATTATTAACTTCACAACACCTGTCATGGACCGATCATTTCCTCCTTCGGCTAGGCTTCCATTATGTCACTACACACTGCTGGGACATGGAACCAACCAGGTGGTTCCGTCCCAGGCACCTGATGGACCCAGAGGGGTTTCAGTCAGCGCTTGGGTTGTTTCCTGCCTCCCTTACTCACAACTTGGCTGAGACCCTGGTGAATGCCTGGCAACAGGCTGCCTTGGAGTCTCTTGACTGAGTTGCCCCTTTGTGGCCCCTGACCCATTGCAGATCCTGGTTAGCGCCTTGGTTTTCTGTGGAGCTCTGGGAAATGAAGCCATGGAGGAGGGGCCTAGAGAGCAGTTGGAGGTCCAGCTGTTCCGAATTTGACCGGTCCCAGTTACTCTCATTGTGTCCACAGAGAATCGTCCAGCTGCCCTGTTTAGGGTCGCCCACTCCCTCTTGAATCGGGGGGGGGGACCCTTTGCAGGGACATGCCGAGGAATTTAGTCATCACCTGCAGGACAAGATCACTCAGATTCAGGCCGGCTTGGACTCCGACTGGCTAGAGTCTGACGAGGGAGTAGTGTCAGGTCTGATTGTGACGATCTGGGATGAGTTTGACCCTGTGACTCCAAATGAAGTGGACAGGCCATGCAGAGGCTGAGTTCCACCATGTGTTTATTGGACCCGTGTCCTTCCTGGTTGATGTATGCCACCCAGGAGGTTACACGAGGCTGGCTCCAGGCAGTTGTCACCGCTTCATTGAGTGAGGGTTCTTCCCATCTGCCTTGAAGGAGGTGGTGGTCAGGCCCCTCCTCAAGAAGCCTGCCTTGGACTCAGCTGTTTTGAACAATTTTTGTCCAGTCTCCAACCTTCGCTTTATGGCAAAGGTTGTTGAGACCGTGGTGCCATTCCAGCTTCTGAGGTTCCTGGAGGAAGCTGATTACCTAGATCCATACCAATCGGGATTCAGGCCTGGGTACAGCATGGAGATGGCATTGGTCGCACTGATGGATGATCTCTGCAGGGCTCGGGACAGAGGATATTCCTCTGTCCTAGTCCTATTAGATCTCTCAGCGGCTTTTGATACCATTGATCATGGTATCTGTTGCAACGCCTCGGGGGGTTGGGGGTGGGAGGCACCGTTCTTCAGTGGTTCTCCTCCTAGCTTTCGTGATGTTCACAATCAGGGTTGGCAGGAGGGCAGAGGCTGACTCTACAGCACCTCACTTGCGGGGTGCCCCAGGGGTCGTTCCTCTCTCCCCTCCTGTTCAACATCTATATGAAGCTGCTGGGCAAGATCATCCGTGGTTTTGGGCTCTACATCTCCACCCCAAACCAACTCAGTGATGCCCTCCCCATGATGTCTCGTTGCCTGGAAGTGGTGCGGATCTGGATGGGGAGGAACAGGCTACAGCTCAACCCTGCCAAGACCAAGTGGCTATGCATACCGGCATCTCGGGTGGTCCAGGATGTTCCACCTTTGGTTATGGGGGGAGAGGTGTTGCCCCCTGTAGATAGGGCTTGCAACTTGGGTGTCCTCCTGGATTCACAGCTCAGTTTGGAGGAGCAGGTGGGAGCTGTGGCCAGGGGGGCAATTGCCCAGGTTCGCCTGGTGCACCAGTTGCGCCCCTACCTGGACCGAGATGCACTACGCACGGTCACTCATGCGCTCGTTATGTCCCAGATCGACTACTGCAATGTGCTCTACATGGGACTGCCCTTGCGGACCATGCGAGGCTTCAGCGCAGAATGCGCCACGCGGGTTGTGATGGGGGTATCCCGATACTCCCATATTACACCCCTCCTGTGCAAGTTGCATTGGTTGCCGGCTGCCCTCCGTTTGAGATTCAAGGTGCTGGTGCTTACCATCAGGTTTAGGGGTATAATAACCTCCCAGCCAAATCAAACACCAATTGCCGCGCATCCACAGACAGGGCCTCCTTGGGGTACCGTCGGCCAGACAGTGTTGGCTGGCTGTCCCTAGGGGGAAGGCCTTCTCTGTGGGGGTGCCCACTTTGAGGAACCAGCTTCCCCTGGAGCTACGATTGGCTCCTGACCTCCGCTCCTTTTGTGGCGGCCTAAAGACTTGGCTATTTGAACAAGCTGACCTGGACTAAGGGGGGGGGGTGTTTTAAATGTTTTGTGGTAGGGTTTTAAATATTTATTTGGTCTAATTCGTTTAATATTTTTTAATTCCTTTTAACTTTTGTATTTGTTGTTTTTATGTGAGCCGCCCTGAGTCCTTCGAGAGATAGGGCAGCATATAAGACCACATAATAAATAAATAAATAAAATAAATAGGATACCACTGTAGTCTGTGCAGGAATTGAAGTCATGCTTCAGTGATTCCATTGCTTGAGGGAACCATTCTTATCTTTCTTTTCTATAGGGTTCATACATTTATTTGAATAATATTTATCTTTTAATGTGGATTTTTATATTTTTATATCTGTTGTTTTATTTGAATGTTATACATTGCCCACATCACTTTTTGTGAGATGGGCAACTATACACATTTGATGAATGATTTAAAACAAAAATAGTTGCCACCAAGAACATGGAAGTGGGGCTGTATAAGGTGATGAAAAAGTTTAATATAGATAGCTGAAATCTCCAGCTAGTGGAAGGCTGCTGGAAGTAGTTTATCACAGATACTTTAATACAGTTTTTTTTTCAAGCTTAGCAACTGTAAGATGTCTGGACTTCAACTTACAGAATTCCCCAGCCAATAGCCTTAGCCAGCAGGAACAACACAATGAAAAGCATGTTTGTTGGAAATAGTAATGGAGAATAAAGTAGGAATCACTGGGGAAATAGTGTTCAGTGGGGAAATAGTATCTATGATAAAAAACAGTGTTGAAGGAATAGAAACAAACACACACACACACACACACACACACACACATTCCATAAAGCATTTTGGGAAGACCAGCAGCATCTATATTAAGCAATGAAAATGTCAAAATGGTCTGTGCTTTATCCTGTTATCAATGCAGATATCATGATGACAAAACATGTCATTTGTCCCTATTGTCCCCTATGTAAAAGGCAATGGGAAATGGCAATGTGTTTTTGTTACATACTGGTAAAGAAATACCTGAACTGGCGTAGCTTGGTGGGTGTGGCAGGGGAAGGATATTGTAAAATCTCCAGTCAGAGGTGGTATTTGCCGGTTCTCTGAATTACTCAAAATTTCCACTACTGGTTCTCCAGAACTGGTCAGAACCTGCTGAATGCCACCTCTGAATACAAAAATTATTTTATGGAACAGAACAAAATCCATATAAGTTTTGCAGAAGACCCTCTCTTTGCCTTAAAAAAAAATGTTGGGCAGGTAACATGATAGATCTGGTACGTATACTTTAAGAATTAGAAATGGGAGAGAGGAGTACTGAAAATCCACCCTGTATATAATAAATAAATCAGTTCCTTAAGAAAGACTGATGAAGTAGAAAGCAGTAGTTTTAGGTTAGAGAGAACTCTGATGAAAACATTTGTCAGCAACAAGCTTTGTATTGGAAATTTGGAAGGGCAGAAGCCTGAAATTTAAACAAGAGTCTCGCAACATAGCTCTCAGACATGTCTACGCTGCAGTGGGCAATCAAATATTTTGTGTGGGACTTTATTCTTGTCTGCAATGAAGATTCTATCGAGTTGAACTATGTCAGGAAATCTTCTGCCAAATCCAGCTAAGAGGTAAATTAGGGTCCCAGTGTTATGGTTGGAAGTTGGGAAAGAAAAAGCAAGGAAGAATAAGAGAAAGGGGGATGAAAAGCCAGTCTGTATACAAAGGTAAATAATAGATCAGGGAAAGAAGAAATAAGAAGGATGGATGCATTGTCAGCTCTCTGTCACACAGTCTTCTTAAGGAATGGGGTTAGAGCCTCCAGAAGTTCACAGAACAACAGTAGGTAATTCCTATCCATAGTTTCTCATCACTGCTTCATGACCATGTCAGCTCAATGCATTCCTGAACTCTAAAATGAAATTCAGACCACTTCACAGGATGGTCATTGATATTATGCTCTTTTTCCGTGTCTAGACCTAGGTGATCACACCAAGAAGATTGTCTTTATGAAATCCAACTTAGTGCAGGTTGCTCCACAATCTCAGGACCTCTGTTTCTGGGGTCCAAAGAGGCAAGCTATGGGAGCAGCCATCTACACCTCATGGAAAATTCAGCCATTTCTTTGGCCTGTAATTACAAGTAAGGTAAAGATAAAGGTTCCCCTCACACATACGTGCTAATCATTTCTGGCTCTATAGGGGCCAGTGCTCTTCTCCATTGCAAAGCCAAAGAGCCAGCACTGTCCGAAGACATCTCCATGGTCATTTGGCTGGCATGACTAAACACCAAAGGTACATGGAATGCTGTCACATTCCTGCCAAAGTGGTTCCTATTTTTCTACTTGCATTTTTACATGCTTTTGAACTGTTAGGTTGGCAGAAGCTGGGACAAGTAATGGAAGCTCACTCCATTAAGCGGCGCTAGGGATTTGAACTGCTGAACTGCCTACCTTTCTGATTGACAACTCAGCATCTTAGCCACTGAACCACTGTGTCCCTTGAATTAACCCTATTTCTCCCCTAATACCTGCCATCTTACAAAGGCTTATCTTCCCTTAAAATCCTAAAATTTGGTATTTCAGGTCTGTGATCTCACTGGATAATTTGAAGTGGATTTCAGCAGCCATATTACATTTCAAAGCTAAAACATGGCTTGGAAATATAATATGGCTGTAAATGGTTTTTATGTAAATAGTTATGTAATATGTTTTAAAACCATATTATACTGTTTCTATAGTAAATATAATACAAAACAACAACTACAATATAGGAATGGAAAGAGAAAAAAAAAGTGAGTCCTTTAGCTCAACATGTGAAGGTCAGATCATTTCCAAAATGTGATTGTTCTTTTTCACACATTCTCTTTCTTGCCACCCTCTGTCCCCCACCCAAGATCTTATTTTCAGAAAACTTTCAGCAAAACAAGCCCATATATCAATTAACATATATCAATTAAGAGCCTTGGTGGCTCAGGCTGTTAAATGCCTGCACTTAAGATCCAGCTGTCTACAATTACTGTAGGCTCGAATCCCACCAGGCTCAAGGTTGACTCAGCCTTCCATCCTCTCGGGGTAGGTAAATTGAGGACCCAAGATTGTTGGGGGCAATTAGCTGACCTTGTAAAAATGCTGCTTAGTAATAAGCAGGCATATACAATGGAATGAAGGCTATTGCTGAGCACACTGGGTTGTATCCCAATTGTGTCAGCCCTGAGTCTTCGGAGAAGGCTGCATATAAATGTAATTAAAAAAAAACATGTCAGAACAGAGACACTCTCCCTTCCTCCTACAATATACTTTCTGTCTCTCAAATCTTAAAGAGAGCCAACCATATGAGGCTTTAGTAACTGGGGATGAAATGGTATTTGACTTTGAAAGAACATTATTCCCTTTAAAGCAACCAATGTGGTTAATAAGATGTTCTGGCTTTTGTTCATCTGCATGCATACTTCACAGCTGGAAACAGGCTGCCTACTAGTTCACTGAAACTGTTATTCTCAGCAAATGCAAATGCCTACAGCAGATTTGTTTTTGTTTGATACCAAATGCACTTTCATAGCATTTTTGCTTGGGTTTCTATCTCAGCACAATATGTTTTTGGACGTAGTTTACATCCTTTTGGAAGCAAAAAGAGCTTGAAGCAACTGTTACAGATAAAATACTGTTCTTAATAAGCAAGATCCTTGACTATATCAGTTTTGAGAAATAAAAGACGCCGAAAGCCACTCAAACATTCAAACCCAGACTGCCTCATTTCTGTTGTCCAGCAAGGTCCAATATTTATAACACTCACTTCCTTCCCAAGAATTCCACGCAGAATTCTGTGATGTGGGAGTTCCATATCCACAAATGTATTGATCAAGTTTCTTGATCTCAACAAGTACATTGCAATGATCTAATGCAAAAGTGCTGTCTTGGCTGCATTCCCAGTCTTCTGTACCCATAAGCCAGTACAATCCCTTTCTCTACTGCCATGCCCCCAAATAATAATTTGTGTAGATATTGTTGTTATTCTCTGGCTCCATCTAGTGGTCAGGGCCAAATACCAATCTGTATTGTTTGGAAGCTCACCCGGCCCTTTAAGTGTCATGTACCCATAAACCCTCACTCCAAAAAGCAAGTTCATCCTGGGAAGTTAGACTCTATTTCCTTTAGCATTCCAAGGAAACAAGGAATAATGGATGGAAACTGAACAAGGAGAGATTTAACCTGGAAATAAGGAGAAACTTTCTGACAGTGAGAACAAACAACCAAGGGAACACCTTGCCCTTGGAAGTTGGGAGCGCCATCACTTGAGACTTTCAAGAAGAGACTGGACTGCCATTTGTCAGAAATGGTGTAGGGTCTCCCACTTGGGTGGGAGGGTTGGACTAGATGACCTATGAGGTCCCTTCCAACTCTGATTATCTGTTATCTGTTATCTGAAACAGAATTAGAAACAATTATAGAAACAATTATACCTGTTTTTATTCATTTGGCTAGAAGGAAACCCTGAATAAACTCTGAGGCTGTCAATTCCATGAAGCATTTTTTCCCCTAATATGGCAAGTATAAACTTGTTGGCCATCATTCTATGTCAGGGGTGTCAAACTCATGGTGTCATGTTGTTGTCATGTGATGTATCGTGACTTTTCCCCCCTTCGCTAAACTGGAGGTGGGCGTGGCCAGCATGTGATGCATCTGGCTGCGGCCCAAGTTTGGCACCCTGTTCTAGGTAGTCCAGAAAAGAAGCACCATCCACAAGTACTAATGCTACCTTTATTACTGCCCTGTACGGGCACACAGGCAGGGGCTCCCGGGCCGCGGCAAGCCAATGTTGGCTGGCGGTCCCCCGGCGGCGCGCCTACTCTGTGGCAGCCCCCGACTTATGGAATCAACTGCCTCTGGACCTCCGCCTGGCCCCTGACCTCCGCACCTTCCGCCACGATTTGAAGACCTGGCTATTTGACCAAGTCGGGCTGTGATCACCTTACCGGGGTGTGGGATAGTTTTAAATTTTAATTTGGGTTTTATTGGGCTTTAGTGATTTAATTTCTTTTTAATTATTTATTGTATTTATATGTTTTAATCTGTGAGCCTGAGTCTTCGGAGATGGGTGCATATAAGTCTAATAAAATAAATAAATAAATAAATAAATAAATAAATAAATAAATAAATAAGGTTACAATAACATAATCTTACAAGTCTGAAAGTACATTTTTTCTCTCCTTGTATTTAGAATCTTAAAAAACTAGGAATGGTCCTTTCTGGAAGGTTTGCCATGCTCCCAATCATTTTACTTTTAACCAGTTCTGAATCAGTGAGCTTTATAAATCCCTTTTCTTCCTCAGTTTTCTAGCTCAATGGGCAATAAAAATGATAAGATGTTTCCTATGCACTCTTTGTTTCTGTTTGACATTTTTTTGTTCGCTTCTGCTAAAACACTTTGGGTAGAGAATTTATAGTATTATGCCAAATGTATAACGTTAATATTATGGATCAGTTTATAGTATTGTGTAATGGCCATTAATGTTTGCAGTCACTAACACGGCATGAAATTCAACTCCACTACAGTCAATAGCACCTTGACAAATCATGTCGATAGCATGCAAATTGCTCCTTTGTTCAATGCTGTATTCTTCATGGTTGGCATCAGATGGCTCTATAGATTTTTCAGAGCTTCTGGAATTATTGCCCGTACAAAAGTATGTAGGTAGATTAATTCAAAATTTATTGGTGGAAATCTTCCAGCCTGATATACATTAAAGTAGGGATGTTTTTAGGTCCCAGCACTTTTATCAGTCCCTGCACCAATAAACACATCAACAATGCCTTCTTTGTTTATATTATTTATATCCTTTCTGACAGTATGTTAATATGTAATGTGTGAATTGCATGAATTTTCACATAGGCAAACTTAGTGGAGTTCTGTAAGATGAAAATACCTGGTCAATAAAGGGATTCAGGAAGAATTACCTGGAAATTTAAATGAAACTTGTATCAATTCTACGGCAGAAGAAGGTTAGTCTATTCTCATTACAACTACTCAGAGTTTATCATTTGCAACTAAAGATAATTCCAATCTTACCATTGTCCTTAAGGTTGTCAATAGTTTCTAAAATAATTCCAGATTTGTTTGACAGATTTGTGGCAAATAAATATTCAGTAGGAGAAAGATTTCCCAAAAAATTTAAATGAAGGATACACTTACAGATCTGGGCTGCAAACCTCTAAAGAGACACTAGATGTCACCAAAAACATACTTCCATATCTGCTGCTAACTACTGATTCTCTGGATTTTTGCAACCTAATTTTGGTGACACTAATTATATATACTATGTGTGTGTGATGTAAGGCTGGAAGGTGTCTAACCCCTTTTACAGATGGAGTATTTACAAAATAATCTCATGGTCTTTTCTTCCCTTTGAAATGGTTAAGGTTTCTATAGATGTGATTTTAAGATCTTGGCATTCTGTATCATCTATTTATAAAATGTTTTTCTATTTTTTTTATGAAGAGTTTCATTATATTTACAATACTGTCTGGGGTTCTAATGAGTTCTCCATAGCTGTTTTTGAAGATTGTGTCATTTTTTAATATACAGGCTTTACTCATGCTTTAGTTACTGTTCTACATGCATCATCGGACATTCTACCCAATTTTTAAAAGACTCATTGCTGTACTGTATTTATACCAATGAAACATTTTCCACACAAAAATAATTCTGCCTATCACACATGTTGCCTCTTTTCTTGTACATGACCAGAATGTCAAACATGGATCTATAAAGAATATGCTATTGCAGTCATTTTTTTTACTCCCCTGTATCATATAATTCTTAATCTTAGCAATAGAAATGATGGGAGGGAGGGACAGAGGGAGGGAGGGAGGGAGGAAGGAAGGGTTGAAAAAAATCCATCTGTTCAGGTCCAAACTGAGTGAAAAGCACTGGAAACAACATGGAGGCTGACTGGAAAGTAAGGTTTATTGATGATACAGGATTAGTGGTTCTGGTGCAGCTGACAAAATGAAGTTGAGAGTGGATGACTTTTATACCTTCTTTGGCCTTTGTATTTGAGCTTCCTGTTCCTGTGCAAGAACATGTCCTCTAATATTCTATTGGCTGTTATCAGATTCCGATGGGAGTCATGTAGGGGTCATAGCTGGCTCTATAGGCAAAAGAGGAAATGGAAATCCTAGGTGCTTGTCTGAGCTAATCTGGTCAACCTCTGGTTTATTGTTTATCTGAGTTCCCAGATGAAGTTTGGACTGCTCTGGGAATCATGCAATGAAGGGGCTTGTGTTCTGAAAGGGTGTTGGGCAATTCCTATTGTGGCTAATAACTTTTGTCCTGTGTTGGATCTTCATTGAGGAGCTACTTCTAATCCTACCATTCTGCCTTTGTTTCAAAATATCCTGTCTTGAATAGATTACCAAATCTGCATTTCTAAAAGCTGCCTCCTTAGTTTCTGCTTGGGGGCAGGGACACTGAGTCTGCTTTCTGTCTTTTAAGAGGATGTTTGTCCAGTTCTCATTTAGGGAAATATAATATTCTACCTTTTTAAATATCCCTCAAAATATTTCATTCTTCTAGGAGGGAGGGTTGCTTTCCAAGGAAGGAAGGAAGGAAGGAAGGAAGGAAGGAAGGAAGGAAGGAAGGAAGGAAGGAAGGAAAAGGAAAGGAAAGAAGGAAGGAAGGAAGGAAGGAAGACAAACAACCATTCTTAGACAAACAACCTCATATCCATTTCCACTTAACTTATTTGATTTTATCTCCCCAAATGTAATTAAACACTGTATTACTTTTTCTAATATTTGTATATTCATAAGTACCTTCTAGATGTTATTTTGCCCAAACAAGCTGAATACTTATTTTTAGTTTTGTTCTGTTTTGTTTTTAATTAGTGAACCATATATAGGCTTCACAGTTCCGTACACTGTTGTTCATTTGCACTATCACTACTGGGAATTGTAAGTCTTAATTTTGGATTTACTTTGAACTGTGATATGACAGAAATGGAAGGAAGGAAAGACAGACAATCAGCATTAAAATATTTAAATGTAGTTGAAGGCTTTTGCCTGAAAATATAAAATAATGGGGGTGGGGACTAACCTCATAATTGGATTTTAAGGGCATATCTAGGAAAAAAAGCCAGAAAATGGCCAGGTCTAAAGAAAAGTTAGATTTTATTCAACTTTATTATAACAAGGCTACATTCATCTAATGTGGTTGCTAGCTCTTTAGCTCTTTCCTCCTTTCATTCCTCTCTGGTTTGTTTTCTTTGCTCTCTTTGTTCTATTTTCTTGCTGTTGTTGGCATATTGTTTGTATGTATTTTCATTCTAGGCATTTTGCAAAGGAATTTTTGTCAGGTTTCTTAAAAATGAATTTTAACAACAAAACGCAATATTAGGAATGTCCTTTTCAGAATTTGGAACAGATATAAATCCAACCCAAAAATGTCTTTGTAGATATCATCACAAGAAGCATTTTATAGAAAAGAAACAGCAGACAAAGCCGAGATAGTTAACATACAAAGTCAAGAGCTCTTAGAACAAGAATGTGGAGAATATAAGATGAAATCAAGATCTCAATTAACTATAGAAGGATTTAGTTTTCAATGATTTTCCTATGCACAGTTAAGAGAAAAATGTGAAGTAGATAACAGAACATTTGGAACTGAATAGCACAAGAACAAGACAGAATTTGAAAATGAGCTATGTACAAATGATGAACATGTAATTACTAAAATGAATGAACTTTTGTTGAACATAGAAACAAAAGAAGAACAAGGAAAAGAATGTATGATAAAATGGACTTAAAACTTTGGAGATAATAGTGTGAATGAAAAATGGGAAAATGTATGGTTGAAAAGATTGAAATTCACATTATATTAGAATTTAAAAGAGAAATATTTATATATGTTGATATATGACTTCAGAAAAATTATTTATTTGCAAAAGTACTTCAAATTTATGATAGAAATTTGGAAAACATTAAGGATCATTTTATTATGCCTGGTGCTCTTGCAAAAAAAAAAAGCCAGAAAATTTTGGGTTCAAATCCACATAGCCATACAATTTTTTTAAAGATTAATATTCAATAGAAAAAAGGTTGTTTTTCATTGAGACTAAGGAATGTCAATTAGGAAAGAGTTATAGAATACTGTTTTTATATATGATAACTGCTGCAAGATTATTATATGAAGAAAAATTGAAAGAGTCTGAAATAGCCACAATGGAGGAATGGCTGGTGAAGATGACAGAATTAGCAGAGATAGGAAAAAATGACTTGTTTGGTTAAATAAAGAACAATAATTAAATTTATTAGTGACTGAAAACTTTTATGAACTTTTTGATGAAGCAAGAAAAAAAAGAACATGTGATTTATGGGTCTGATCATTAGGATAGACTATGGAAAGTCAATAAACTTAAAGAATTGGAAAGATACAGAGAGGAGGTAAAGTATAAATGTTAAGAAGACTGGGAGCCTTTTTTATTTCTTTCTCTGCACTTTTTTCATCTACCTACTACTGTTTTTACTGTTTTTACTTCTTTATTTCACTATTTGTTGTGCTTTTATACTTTTAAAAATTGTAATTGTTTAGTGAAAATTATATATAGAAATTGTGCTGGGTTTTGAAGGAATATTTGGTTTGATCATTTATCTGTCAAAATGGTCTCTTGAAAGCAAACTGCCAAACAGGAGCAACTCTTGCACCCACTGAGTAGTGGTGAATCATGGGTCAGTGTGATCCAGCCATAGTATTTGGCATCACCTGACCATCCTACATTTTGTATGTACCCTGTGAATATGCAGAAGTCACTTTCCTCAGGATGAGGAACAATCAACTTTCCTCAACATGAGAAGGATCATCTCTGTCTTGATGTTTTTAAGTTGAGTAGATTGATTCCCTGAATGACAAGAAGCACTAAAATATGCTGGCTTTGGCCCAGCCATTATTACATATGCAGTGTAGTAGAATACTGTTAAAAACATAGGAAGAACTCTATTAATAAAGGCAGCAAGCTTAGTCATGAAAATTCAGCAGTACTAACCATAGTCTCATTTTATCTACTTTGGGGGGGGGGAGTTTGTTGCATCTCTGTATTTCAGGCAACTTAAAGTGATAGCTTTAATAGAGAGAGGGGGATGAAAGGAACTAAAATATGGATGCTAGATTTTTTTGAGCTTTCTCTTGCTTTTCCTCTAGAGTATTCATCCATTAAAGTGTGATGCAGGTAATTAAAAACAAAAACAAAAGGCAACTCTCTTGAGAATTAAACACTTTCAGAATAAGAAAAGGATTTTATACATTAGCCTTCCATATTATGTTTACTGCTTCTACCCCAACTATTTGAATGGAGCAATGTTTATGTCAATGGTCAATCTTACAGATTTTATAGTCACAGATGAACTACTTGTATGTTCCTTATAATTTATTCCTTAGATTTGTATTCCAAGCACAAGGTGGTATAATGAGAAACACATCCTCTAATTCTCCTAGAATTCCAAGGTAAACCAATGAATTTCCCAAGATGCAAACTTGAACCTGGATTTTCCCAGTTCTAATCCAACACAACCATAACCATAACCCCTACAACAACTACATTCATAAAATATCCTTTTACTTCAAGATAACTCTAGTTCAGTAATTGAGGAACAAGGCTGAAAAATCAGCAATATAGCCATTGGATGTGATCTCACCCCAAACTTGAGCACATCTACATGCAGGCAAACTTTTGAAGACAACTGTGTTGGAAACTGAGAATACGTATTGAAATGGCCATTCAATCATATTGAACATTGCCCTTTTATTTTATTTTATTAGCACTGTTATAAGCATATTATTCAGAAACAGTTTCAACTGAAATCAAAGTGACTACTTAATAAAAATGGTGACATTCACTACTGGGGAAAAATATGATGCTAAGGTCACTCTATGTAGATACTGACCTCATGCTATTCTTTGTTTGGTAAACAACTTCATGTAAAGTGCAACCTGTAAGCAAATAAACATAATATGCAATTCAATGTCATCACTAAATTAGCTTTCATTGGTGATCTGATTATCATTCTGCCAAGAATATTTACTTTTTTTTTGAAGAACTTAATGTAACAATATCCAAATTATATGTTTGGAGATTATTCCATTCTCACTTCCAGAAATTTAGCTAGAATAATCACATTGCATTTAACTTTTTAAGTTCCTGTTACTCAGTCTAAGTTCTTCCATGCAGAGTCATTTATAATAGTTGCTCATTAATGCAAAATCATTGCTCCATGAAAAAATGGTCAAGATCTCATAACATCAAAAATTGAAAAGTAAGCTTAGTGAAAAAAAAAATTCAGTATCCCTTATCTAAAATGATTTTTGCCTGCAGTGTGTTATTATATTAATTATTCATCTGCATATGATATTTATAATTAATGGGTTTCCCATGTTAAAACTAGAACTACACTTGTATCAAATGCTTATAGTAGAAAATCAAGTGCAAGATTGTACTGGCACAGTTTTTGAAGATGCTTTAAAGATTCTCAGAGATTTTTGCATTGTAAACATGTTTTTGTTTTTCTTTTAAATCGATATACATAGTACTGTTATTCATGGTGCTTTAACAGGAAAATGAATATTCCTCTATATACAACTTTGCTTGTTCTACGCATATCTTTTCATGTGAATATACATATAATTTGCAAACATGGTGCCTTCATATTTGTCAAGGCTAGAGATGCTTTGAAAATAATTTGGAGTTATGATTCAGCCTTGCATGAACATAGCACTTCTCTGCTCTTCATTAAAGCAGCCTGTCTTTTTCCAGATTGCTAAAGCAGTGGCACTTTTTTAAAAACATACTTTCACAAAGTCTAAACAAGTGTAGGCTGTTTTAATACAAAGGTATTTGGTCTTCTTCTAAGGCATTTTTGAAGCTTATATAGCTCTCATGTTTGTCTTTGCTCTTTGACAGTACACATACTAGGATGTTTTTCATCTCTGTAGGATGGTCATGTTGATATAGAGTAGAAATGCATCCATGCAAGTGATTTGGGACTACTTTCAGAGCTGGGAATCTGGTCACAAAATATATTGGGTTGTTCTTGCACAATCCCAATTTTGATGCTGGTACTGTTGGGAAGGTAGTCCCAAAGGTGCATTTTCTGGAGAAAACTAGACTTCCTTGTTTTTTTTTCTTTTTGAAGACATTTCTGTCTGCAAGGAATATAAACGCTTTCATTCCTCACTATCCTGTCAGAGCTGGAGAAGCTTTTTGAATGAGAAGCAAAACATCTTCAAAAAGAAAAAAAAACAAGTTGCCTCCAGAAAAAGCACCTTTGGGACAACCATGACCTGGATGACAGAGAATCTCTACAGACTGTTGGGAGGGTAGAATGTCTGAAATACAACAACATGGGTGGGTACTAACAATTTAAAATTAGTTGTAGGAACCACCTTTGCATTCATTTCCCTGCGTAAGGATTAAAAACCTTGTCTTTGAATCAATCATCTGTGAAATCCTTCTTTGTACATTTGAGAGAAGAAAATAGGAATCAAGGAAATGCAAAAAGGCTGCTAGAATGCTGCACATAACCAATACCTTGCAATTTTTGTACCCCAGATCTAGGATTCTTAAAACTGAAAGCTGGCAAAAACAAGAAAACATTTACACTTGAAGCAAAATCAGCCGGATTTCAAAAGTATTTCACCGCTTCTAATGAGATTGTGGGAAGGCAGATTCAACTTCAGTCATGCTCCTGGGCAATAATTCCTCTTTTCACTTATTCTTAATTAATGCATTGCTTAGCTGTACAGACCTCCAGAGGTAATACCACTTGTTTTAATGCATGTTGCAGAGTGGATGTCACCTTATACAAGCCAATAGAGAAAGATGTTTTTCGGTTCTGAGGTTAAGAAAGGAAAGGAAAGAAATTCATGTAAAGCCAACATCATGTCTATATTCAGAAAGATGTCTCCCTTGTCACACATTGTACAGAATAGTAGTCTGATTCACAAGCTTAGTTGGTTTCCCCCTTAGGAACACTCTAATGTTTAGCCACAAGGAATGCAGGTGTACAATTTCTTTCTTACCTCTACAAGTTCTCATTTCTATGTACTGGTGCTACACGAGGTACGAGCTGTCAAGCTGAACATAGCTGAGCAGTCCTGAACTCTTTGCTCTTTTGCAAAAGCAAACAGGATATTTATCAAGTTCATAACAGAGCACAGAACACAACTAGCAGATTGTATTTGGCTTCTCAGCTCCAGCATTGTGTAGGCCTGAATTAGAACAATCTAAATAAAACTGAATGGCAGTTATGTTTATTTTTCCTTCACTATTTTTTCTAGAATTCTGTATGTGTGTGTGTGTTTGTATACATGTACATAGATATCGGTATATACACAGGTATATGTACATGTACAGTATTTGTATACATTTATGCACAGACATACATATATGAACATGTGTTGGTGCATGGGCATATGCAGAAGTGCCTGAGGGCCTGTCTGGGCAAATCCCTGAAGTTTTCTTGGCAGGTTTTTCAGAAATGGTTTTCTAGACTTACACAAAGTTACCAGCCCAAGTTATCCAGCTGACTTTATGCCTAAAGCAAGACCACAACTTACAGTTTCCTGATTTCTGGTATATTGCCTTAATGACTGCACCAAATTGGCTCTCATATATATGGAGGGTGTGTGCCAAAATTATATTTCATTTCTAAATGACAACAACTACCTCAGGATGGCTATATGGGAAGCAATATTAAAATATACTAATCAAATAAGGAATTACATGAATAGGTTTATGATTAAACAGAAATGACAATGACTAGGGCAGTAAAAGATAGATTTGTTCATTGCTAAAATCTATAGGGTCCTGAATATTGCCACAGTGAATATGAAGGTAATTTCATTCTGAATTTAGGTATGTTTCTAGACAAGATTGATCCTGTCAAGTATAACTTCATGTGCTTTATTTGCCTCTCCACTCTTTATCAACATTATTCTGATAGGGCTATTGCAAACACTGAACAGATGAAGCTCAGTTGCCCAGAACGACCCTGGTCTTGGCCTATGAAATTGATGCTAGTATTTTTTAAATGACAGGCTTGAATGTAAAAAAAAATAGAGGCAGATGCAAACTTAAATTTGATCTGTGCTACATACTACATTTCTGCTGCTTTGTATCCTTTCTGAAATACATGTGGTGATTTGTGGTTCAGTTTTTGTTCATATCCATCTTCATCTTCACTTTAAAATAATTTATTTTAATCCAGGATTTAAAAGGGGGAGAATATCTGAGGAAAGAACAAGGATGATGTCAGCCCTGAGAATGTAGACCAGATCAAGAAATAAATTCTATGGAAATTTAAAACTACTTTTATTAAGATGGATTATAACATAACTTGCAATCCTGGTTATTCTTTATCTTCTCTCTTTCTTATGTACACGAGGAAGGTGTTTCTCTGTGATGTTTCATTGAGGCTCAAGCCATATTATTTGATAATGGATTTCTCCTCTCTCTTTTAAAATCATCCTCTTTATATCCAAATACAAATAAAAAACCTATCAAGAAGTAACTTAAGATTTTCATGTCATACTGCTCGCTCCTATTACACTGAGGTAATAGGACCTACCATGGTGATTTTTACTCACTTAAAGTGCTGAAGTTCTAGAAACTGAAGTAATCTTAGTCTTCATAGATACTGTACATTCCTTGAGTGATTTCTGATTCATTTTAGAATCAGAATCTAAGTAACCTCTGGGCTTGTAAATAGAGAGTCAGAAAACAGTGTAGTGATGATAATAGGAAGGAGTAATACCTAGTTCTCTGGCTTATATTTAATCCTTTCATTTAGCTACCTGACATACTTTTTTTTCAGTATATACAAGAGAGTTCCTAGACAATGCCATCCTACTATTCTTGAGTAAACTGTTAAGATTTCTAGAATTGGGGATGTTTACATCTGAAAAAACTCAATACAGTCTTTCCAGTGCTATATAGGGAACATTACAGGTAAACCTTGACTTATGACAACTGAGCCCAAAATTTCTGTTGCTAAGTGAGACACTTGTTAAGTGAGTTTTGCCCCATCTTATGACATTTCTTGCCGCAGTTGTTAAGTAAATCATTGTAGTTAAGTTAGTAATATGATTGTTAAATGAATCTGGCTTCCCCATTTGTTTGTCAGAAGTTCGCAAAAGGTGATCACATGACTGCTGGCACTGCAATTGTCATAAATATGAGTCAGCTGCCAAGTGTCTGAATTTTGATCACATGACCATGGGTTGTACCTTTTTGCAGTTGTAATTCTGAAAGGCCTCTAAACAAACTATTGTAAGTCAATAGTTTACCTGTATCTTATAAGACTTCCAATTTCTAGTTGTAGAGAATATTATGAACACATTTATCCTGATGTTAGCTGGGCAAATGAGGATATAGGACTGATTTATGCGCCCATCATATTTTCCCACACTTCTTTGAATGCTCATTGTGCCGGATTAAATCTACTGCTTAGGAAAATGTTTGTTATCATATGTTCTAGAGTTACTTGTGCTATACTAAAAGTATAAAAGGAGAAGCTCTAGAACCTCTTCCATATTACTACAATAACAGAGATTTATGAGCAAAAAATATTGATAAGAATGGCAAACTAGAATATAACATAACACAAATCACTATGCTGAGAAATAGTTTGGATTTGAAGGAAAAAAAGTATGCTTTAAGGTGCAAAAGTGTATGAAGATAACACTTGTTTGCAACTCTTTAAACTGAACATTTTTTCCTCTGAGATCACATAAGCAATCATATGATCTAGAAAAGCCTCTTTCTGAATTGCTTTGATTGATAATGATGAATGATTGAGGCTATTAGTAAAGAATTTGAGGTGAATGAGTTCTTAATGTGGAGCTATTATTTATCATTTCTAAAGTGGTTCTTGGGGAGAAAATGGACATGACAGAAATGGGGAGAAAAACAACTAGAAAGAAGGCAAAAATAGTTTTAGGAAAATTGTGTACATGTCTTATATGGAGAGAAATTTAGATGATAAATTCATCCTCAATCAGAATCAGTTAAAACATACCTAAAATGAAAGCTACGGAGTTAAAAGGATTGTCTTACCAAATGGTATGGAAACTGGTGGAGTTGTGCTAATGAGAAGTATAAAGAATTATAGTTGATGAAATTATGAAGTGAAAGAGCCTATGAAAGAGAAAAAAAGGTGGATATAAGAGAATGAGTGATTCTAAAATGATGAGGGAAATATAATGTATCTGCAGAGAAACTGATAAGCAATGTCTGTGTAGCTTATTTTAACTTGTGTGTGAAGAATGCATCTCTGTCTGACAACTGGAAAAATGCTGTTGGATTTTAAAGCTGGAAAACACAAGGCATGGGTTACACTTGTAATGGGCTAGGAGAGCAAGGAAGAAGTGCTCAGTGGTCTGTGCTAGTGTTGGGCCAAACAGTGGATCTGCCTTTATTTTCAAACTGGTATTGGTGTAGTGATGGGAAAAAAACAACAGCACAAGGACCAGACAGAATTTGAAAATGAGCTATGTACAAATGATGAATGTATAATTACTAAATATATGAAGTTTTGTTGAGCTTAGAAACAGAAGACATTGACTTCTGACTCTTTTTTTCCTCCTAAATCCTGAGTATGACATAAGTATAAAACTCACAAATGAGTATCTAGTTTCCACTTACAGCTGTGTGCCTGGTATTGGGTAGCCTATGGAATGAGGCTGTATTATTTGGCAGGCTTTTTTTACTCATTTTGTTTTTGTAACTACAAAAAGAGATTATCCATTTGCTCCTATCATTTCTCTTCGTAACTTGAAATTGTTTCACTCAATTGTTTTGCAAAATAGTTTGATTTAACCCCAACCTAAACCTGAAACTAATTACATAAAAGGTTACAATACTATCCCTGTCAAACACCTCCTCCTTAACTATTGTTTTTCATATTTAAGTCCCAAAGTTCTAAAACAGGCAGATTCCAGGTCTGTAAAAAGCTTTAAAGTTTTGCAAATTCTATTCAGGTAAATGAACTGCTACAACAGCTTTAATTTAACCAAAAATTATGAACAATGTCAGATAGCAAGGATGATAATAAAATTGTTGAAAAACTTAACATAGTACATACCATAGTTTTAAACAACTTGTGGGATTCCCGTTTCCTGAACCACTGTATGGATAGCAGCAATATTATCCTTGAGTTCCATAGTTTTTGGATATTACAGCGGATTTTCTTTATTTTTAAAGTTAACAGATTAAGAGATTTGATAACATGAATTAGTGACTGAATACATACAAAACTAGGGTTTGATACAGAATGATCTGTAGATTCCTAGATCAGGCAGACTAATAGCATGAAATTTAGCATATTGTTACAAAGGAAGAGGTTAGGCTTATTTAAGGAAGAAAATGAATTCAATAGAACATAAATGTTTTATCCTAGTTAGTTCTTATGTGATACACTAGCCATAATATAATGACCTTTGCAATGGCTGTTGCCTGTGTAATATGGATTAAATGCTCACTACATTTGAGACAATTTTATAACACCTAAGTTATGCTACAATTTGATTTAAAGGCAGAACATTGTGCTCTATTTTTAAATTAACCTTTAAATGTTTAGCTTCAGATATCCCTTGCATATAACTTAAAATAAAGTAAGGATTCAGTATATGCTGTGCTCACTTTAACTTCCATAGAGGCAAGGCAGGATTTTAAACCCATTTATTTATTCATTTATGACATCCAACTCAATGCCAATTCTGGGTAGCATACAACAATAAAAATAATCCAAAACCATAGGAATGTAGAATAATTCTACTACATGTCAGTGTACCTAGAGATACTTAAAACATTTTTTAATCTCATATTAAAGAAGTGTCCAAAGTATACTTCCTGAATTTTGGCACCATCTACAATCCTTGGGGACTATTTTTTATATATTTGCAATTCTGGGTAGCCTTTCATTTTTTTCTTCCTATTTCAGTTGACCATTCATGGCAGGTAGAAAAAGTGACTGCTCTGAAGACCTTATTAAGAACTGTGGGACAGCAGTATTCCTTTGGATTGCTGGTTGGTGTGTCAACCTTCTTGTAGTGAGGCTGAGACCAAGACAGTGTGATCTTAGTTGGGATCACTGAACATAAGAGACGTTTAACATTTTGCTGCTTCTTCTCCTACCAGTTTTCTCATTGTAATTGTCATCATACTTGCCTCCCCTTACCAGGCAACTGTTCATTTGACAGGAAGGAGATTAACTTTACTCAGCTGCAACAAATAACTTGATTTTCTACAGTTCACAACAATGAGAGAGCAAGAGTGCTTCCCAAATCTTGTTTTACATGAACTAGTGAGAGGTCAACCTTAAAAATGTATATTGTATAAATTTCTCACAATTTTGAATATAATATAAAGTACACATGTGCAAATCTGTTTGCAAAAATGTACCTCTTGAATTATGGGCAATTAAGTTTACAAAATTATATGTATGAATAGACAAAGAGTCTGGACAAAATGGTATATATGGAAAAATGCACATATACAAAGGCATAGATAGAGGACAGACCAATAGATATTTTATTTATTTGTTTCAATTTACTAGCCATCCAGTGAATAGCTAGATGGCTGGATGGAGAAAGAAAGAAAAATAAGAGGATAAAATTATCTTAGCATTTGTTGGTATACTGAATTCACCCAGAATAAGCATTAGGAGATTTTTGAGTATGCTTGCTTTGCTATCCATGTGGGAAAATGATAGATTTTCCCTGTGAAGGCTGCAATACTTTCCAATGGTATGATTTAATCTGTTGATACAGCATTCTCACAATGCTTCCCTCATTTTCAGTATCATTTCACACTGTTGTATGCAGTTTTGCATTAACATGTGTCCCACCTTTCCTTCGTTATAGCTGCTACTTCCTGCAATTAGCTATTGGATAATATCAGAACAAGAATACATTCTACTTGTAGCAGCTTTTTTGCCCTAAATGAAAGAACATCTGGTAGATTAGGAGGAGGAAGCAAAATTCCTTGGAACCATGGTTTCTGAGAGCAGAAAAATCCAGAAATGAATCTGTCACAGGTTTATGTAGACCATATCTTTTAAAAAGGGGGCTCAAGTGGTTTAGAAAAGGGTAAAGTCAAATTGACTTGAGCCATGACCTTCTGTATGGTGTTAAAAAGCTGAACAAATTTCTGAAAGGTTGAGTTATAAACCCCTTAAGAGCAGATCTTATTGCAAAAGTTCTGATCTTAACCATAAGGGTGGGTGATTCACACAGCTATAATTTTATTAAACAGAAAATATGTTTGTCTCTGCCTATGAATAACTAATATATCTTTAATGATAAGTGCCAAACATATCCTGAATGGTAAATGCTGAACAGGAAAGATGGAAGTGAACTACAGCTGTGATGAGCAAATAAAGAATGGGGATTGTATGTAGCATTATTTATATGGGTAGCAAAGCCTTAGCTGAATGTTGAAGAAGTTGGTGTGGCATACAACATCATTTGCCAGTTTTTTTAATTAAAAAATAAATGTAACACACAATTATAGATTTTATTACAATTTACCTTTAATTTATAATGAAATGTTAATACTATTTTAACAAGGGTGTCATGAGGAGAGATTTGGTGCATTCCTACAGAGGTACAGTTAGAACATTTTTTTCTTTGTTATTTGGTTCTTTGTGACAAAGCTGGAGGAAAAAAAGGCTTGCTTGCAATGTCTTCTTTATCTATCTACTGGATTAAAATATTAAATTATTTCCTAACTGGTTCCATTATTAGTTCAATACCAGAGATAAAGCAGTTCAGAAAAGGCTGCTTTTATCAAAAGGATGAGATGTGACTCACAGTCAACTATACTTAGATTTAATGAATGGGGAAATAGTGAGAAAGAAGAAAATCAATCTCAGGTGATGTGAGTATTGGAAAGTATTACAGCTTCTTCTGAGTTTCTCAGTGTCATGCTGCATTTACCAGCATAGTGTTGATTCATATTTCTAGTTGGTTAAATAGATGCTGCTTGGAAATCCCAGAAACATAATTTTGTTGCATACAGATATAGTATCATTTATTGTATTTGGAGTAATGAGCTCAGGCGTTCAAGCACTACTCCGCAGTGACTGCCAGCTGAAGTCTCATGGAGGAGTAGAAACACTAAAAATGATACCCCTAATGTGCACCCCTTGCAAGTGAGCCAAGAAGATATTCTAGTTTAGGGATGTCAAACTCATGTCATCAGGGTGGTATCCAGTGACATATTGGGACTTTCCCCCCTTCACTAAACCAGGTATGAGCGTGGCCAGAGCATGACATATCTGACCTGCAGGCCAAGAGTTTGACAGCCCTGTTCTAGTTGATTGTATCAAATGCCATGTTAAGTATAAAAGGACCAAGAAAGGTACTTTTTCCCCATGCAGGTCTCCAAAAAATTAATTCACCAGAAGTTTTTGTCCTATTTCCAGATCTGAATCCAGATGAACTGTATCTTCTAGAAAAATATGTATTACTTTCACAACAATGTTTCCCCTAAAAGGGAAGGTTTGAAATTGGATGAAATTTGTTAGTCATGGACAATTTGTTTGGAATTCTTTACTGGAGAACACATTATCTCTATTTCAACCCTCAGCTACAAATATTCTCCTTTATTGGTA
Source organism: Naja naja (assembly GCA_009733165.1). Classification (NCBI taxonomy): domain Eukaryota; kingdom Metazoa; phylum Chordata; class Lepidosauria; order Squamata; family Elapidae; genus Naja; species Naja naja. The sequence goes on along the minus strand of CM019150.1, from coordinate 136,340,144 downwards.
CATTATCACCACTTTCGAGTCAAATCCAACCTCTCATGTCCTGCCTGGCAATGTGCAGAAGCCAAGATAAACATGGATATCAATATAGAGGTAACAGCATTTAAAATAAAGGAATCTTTACACCAGAGATGGTATTCAGCAGGTTCTGACCAGTTCTGGAGAACCAGTAGCGGAAATTTTGAGTAGTTCAAAAAACCAGCAAATACCACCTCTGACTGGAGATTTTAAGAGTAACCTTCCTCTGTCATGCCCACCAAGCCATGCCCACAGAACCGGTAGTAAAAATTTTTGAATCCCACCACTGCTTTACACTTATTCAGGTTCCAGAAGGTTAAAAGAATGCTAGTTAACATCACAGACACCACTTTGCTGATCACAATAAACTGACCTACTGGTATCCCATCCTGAGCAGACACAAGACTGTTCTAAGAAACCCACAAAATTATCCAGTATAACTGTGGACATTTTATCCTACTTTTTGCATTTTTATTATTCTGACGTCCACAATGCTCATAGGGGTGTTCTGAGCTGCACAGTACCTTTGCATTTCTTTCAGAAGGAAGTGCAGAGGACAGCCAAACTCTGTACTTTTTCAACTCTGAATCCCTATGTCAATACAACATGTACAGAAAGACACATAATTAAGGTCCATCTATCTATCTATCTATCTATCTATCTATCTATCTATCTATCTATCATCTATCTATCTATCTATCTATCTATCTATCTATCTATCTATCTATCTATCCACACATCAATATCTATCTATATCTATCTATCTATCTATCTATCTATCTATCCACACATCAATATCTATATCTATCTATCTATCTATCTATCTATCTACACACACACATACACACACACATGAGTGCAAAAAGCTTTTCTTATCCCACTTGACTTTAATGAAAATCTGAACACCAGGAGCCACATAGTAACACAATAGCTAGACTTTTATCTTTAACCTATTGGAATAATTGTTTTAAAATGTACAACTATAAATGGTCCTGTGATACAAATGCTTTATAATATAATAAAATATAATATTATATGTATATGTATATGTATGTGTATATATATATATATATATATATATATATATTATATTGTCTTGTGTAAGATTGAGAATACCTTGGCGTTTGAAATCTCATCCGTCATCTTCAGGCTGGTGTCTTCAGCCAGGAGAACAAAGCTGAAGACACCAGCCTGAAGATGACGGATGAGATTTCGTCAAACGCTGCCAAGGTATTCTCAATCTTACAGGACAAGACCAATACACCAAGACCTACATACCTTTACCCGTGAAAATCTTAAAACATATATATATATATATATATATATATACACATACATACATACACACACACACATATATACATATGTAAAAAAGGTGAAGCTTCATTTGATTTTGGACCTAGTCCAGAATCCTGACTTCTAGTGTATGGCTGCCAAGGAAGGCAATTTGAAGTTAAGTTAAGAACAGGAGGAACAAGAAATACATAGCTGAAAGGCTGAAAGTGTTTGAATTTTCTAATTCTTAAGGGTAAATGACATCACATGCAAATATATCTAACAAAGTTATTTTTAAAATGAAAAGCTGCCTCAGATGCTAGTTATCGTGAATGGAAGAAAGGTAACAGAACAGGGAACAGTGTTTGTAGAGATGGGAGGAAGAAATAGTGTGTAATCCACCTTTTAAGTTTCTTGACCTCATTTATATTTCCTGGGGTAACATATAGATTGGAACATAGCCATCTTTTGGTTTATGTACCTTTCTAAATTTGACAACACAGTTTTCAGATCAACGCTTACATAAAGATGCACATACAAATGAAAGTTTCATAAAAAGAAAGCATATGCTAGAAAATACTTTATTCAAAAATAAATGCTGATTGAAGTGGAAATTAAGTGGAATGGATTTTCAAGTAAATCCATAAAGAATTGGCATGGATTTGAAACAGTTACTTATTCGTTGGCTCTGGGTTCATTCATGTAAACATGGCACCCTTCTGGAAGAAAAGTGGCTGATCTTGAGGTATGTAATTTTTTAAGCAAAAAATAAAAGTTAGATGGCAAGTGTTAAGCATTTCCATGTCACTAACTGACTCATAGTCTCTTATGGCCTCTGCTTTTCTTTCTTGAAAAGCACTAAAGACTTTGCCCTTTCTTTGGGATTTGGGGCCAAGTGATTAGAATTTCCCCTAGAGGGGTAAATTTCAGTTCCTGGTTATTATTTTCTGTTGTTTTTAACCTTGTTTGTTGTCCATTTATTTTGTTAATTATATGTTGCCCAAAATCTGAACTGAGTGGCCATATATATTTATTAAATAAGAGGAGAATAAAATCTGATAGAGTCTGCTATATGTATTTATTCATAGTTTGTGTGGGGTTTTTGTTTCAAGAAATAAACAGTATATTATGCCTAACTAGAGCACTCAACTCAGATTGAATGATTCATATATAGTTCAAGGGTGCTTCAAAGAAAGCTCCTTGATCTAACCTATTTGTACAGATTAATTGCTTCTGTTATAATCTTAATCTCTTTATCCTCTTTAGGTTTTAAAATCTTTGAACCAAGTTTTTTTTTGTTTAAAAGATATACCTGTATTAGGTAGTGAGTGTAGGGTTTGTATGATATGAGGGTTTAGCCAATTTATGCCAAATTTACACTAACAGGAAATATCAAATTTTAAAGACTGGTGATTTTTCATGAGCAGTTTTATATTGAAATGATTTTGTTGGATAAAATGGTCCAAACTGAAAAGACTGTTTGGATTTTTAATCCTTCAATTCAAAAAGACATGAAAGGATAATGATTCCATGTTCTTCATATAATCCAGATTAAAAATCAGAATAGCAAGAACTAATAATATTTTTATTTGCTTCTAGGATGTGTGAGGTCAAAGAGTGTTACAGCAACACAGCCTAAGTCTTTTACTCTTCTCTTATTGTGTACAAACTCTCATGGGAGCCAACCATTTTGGTACAAAGATTGGTACAAGGGTTGGAGTAGGATTCTAAACAGCAAGTTTAAATCTACTCATAGTAATGGACACTCACTGAGTGCTTTAGTCCAATGACATTAGCAGCCCAACCTACTTCACATATTTGGTGGGGGAGTGCAATATAAACATAAGAAATGAAAAAAAATAAGGGATTTTCCCATTTAGTCACTTTAAAAGAAGATAAATATAGATATGCTACTTTGTATAATGATGTCAGTTTTATGGTCATGTTGTTGTTTATACTCATGTAGTTCATGCTGAACACATAGTGGTTTGCTTGTTTCTTTGCTCTGGAACTGTAGAAGACAGCAGAAGACAGTTTTAGGAGACACCATGTCCATCTAAATTTATAGCTTCATCAGTCTCAGAATTCATTCTGGAGGCAGTTTCAAATGTTCTGCAGCCTCAGCAGGACATGATTTGGCTGGCCCGTTAGCCTAACTTTAATGAAGGATTAATAGTTAAGAGACTATGAGCACAAAAGGCTTTTTCTTATCCCACTTGACTTCACTGAAAATCTGAACACCAGGGGCCACAGAGTAACACAATAGCTAGACTTTTATCTTTAACCTACTGAAATAATTGTTTTAAAATGTACAACTATAAATGGTGCTGTGATACAAATACTTTATAATATACAATCTCACAACAAAAAAAGATTGTGGAGTCATTTATTGAGATTACTTCCATCTTTACACACGCACACACACACACACACACACACACACACTTAGAGAGAGGGGGAGGGGGGAAAGAGAGAGAGAAAAAGATAAAATGATAACATGAAAATGAACGTCTAAAAACAGGGACATCTTTGAAAAAGTTTCTCTTGAAAACATTAAGTGCTCCCTAGATTCATGAAAGATAGGCTCAGAGTTTTAAGTCAGACTTTTAAAAATTGTGGGGGATCCATGGATTCTGCAAGAACTTGGTGAGGTTCTGTGAATAACCAGGGGCAAAACCAATAAGCAAATCACTTGAATGAAACCAATGTTCTACCACAAGAGCTTTGCCTCTTGATTAGAGGTTCCACCTCAGTCATTTTTAAAAACAAGTTTCATGGCCTGAAAAAGAAATGGAAAACCAAGCTCCTTAATACCAAAGTTTTGAACTGAGTCAAGGAATCCACTGGCTATCCAACACAGATCTTTACATATAGATTATACAATTACATCAAGTATGAGTTACTTGGTGAGCAGCTAATGCTTTGGCCACAGTTTAAGGATAGCCCTACCTAGTTATGATCAATGGTGAGATTCAAAAATTTTGACTACCAGTTCTGTGGGCTTGGTGGGCATGAAGTGGCTTCATGGGCGTGGCCTGGTGGGCATGACAGGGGAAGGATACTGCAAAATCCCCATTCCCTCTTCACTCCTGGGGGAAGGCTACTGCAAAATCCCATTCCCTCCTCACCCCACTAACCTGCTTTTCAGCTCCGTTCTCCTGTGAAGGGCAACAAAAGAAGAGCCAGCCAATCATCTGGGACTTGGGAGGCAGAGAATAGATGGGGATGGGGCCAGTCAGAGGTGGTATTTGCCAGTTCTCCAAACTACTCAAAATTTCTGCTACCGGTTCTCCAGAACTGGTCAGAACCTGCTGAATACCACCTCTGGTTATGATGTAATTAAAGCACGAGTAAGTGCTAACCAGTTCAGGAACAGCTACAGCTGACACACAAAGTTTAGCAATGCAAATTCACTATTACCATTTGGGCCCAGAAGGAGAAGAAAGCTGTGCTCCCGAGATATGAACCAGATCATTTGCAAGGAATTAAATTTATTTTAGAACATCCCAGTTCCTGAGCCTGATTTTGCACATTTAATCTTAGCTTCATCATGCTTATCTAATCTATTTCTAAACACAGATGTGAGAGATTATTAAGAGATCATTTTCAAGACTATTTTGCTTTGTCTGTTTTAGGAGAAAGTAATAAACCTGAGAGAATTATTTATATAAATTCAATTGACATTATGTGAATAAAATAAAATAAGAGCTTTGGTGGCTCAGGCTGTAAATGCCTGCTCTTAAGATCCAGCTGTCTACAACTACTGTTCAATCCCACCAGGCTCAAGGTTGACTCAGCCTTCCATCCTCTCGGGTAGTAATTGAGGACCCAAGATTGTTGGGGGCAATTAGCTGACCTTGTAAAAATGCCGTTTAGTAATAAGCAGGCATATACAATGGAATGAAGGCTATTGCTGAGCACATTGGATTGTGCTAAATTGTAAGCCCTGAGTCTTCGGAGAACATATATGTAATTAAAAAAAAAATAATAATAATAATCTTGATCCTCAAACTGTATGATGGACAGATGAGTAGAGTTATATAGTAGTCTCCAGAAAATAAGAGATGGCATTAGCACAAATGAAGAGGGAGGGGGAAAACTGTCTTTTTCATGGGCTACAGAGGAACTTAGAATCTTTATCCTTTCTAAGAAACTTGGGCCTACACTTCAAAGCAGTTATTTTAGGGGTGAAACACCACAAACAATGAAACATGCTTATGTGGTGAATAAATTCATAAATTAATATTATAGCCAGTTCTTCCTTTTTCAAAAAGATTTGCCCAGGAAATGTTCATGATCTATCTAAGCATTGTCCTTATGCAGATTCTTTTCATCATTTTTGTCAATGATAATAAATCATGTAATCTTTTGAGAAGTGTTGTTGTTTCAATCACTTACCTTTGCATCTTTTTATGTCCTAATGCAGGGGTGTCAAACTCACGTCATCACTTTGTCGTCACATGACATATCATGACTTTCCCCCCCTTCGCTAAACTGGGGGTGGGGGTGGCCAGCATGTGATGCATCTGGCCCATGGGCCACAAGTTCAATATATCAAATAAATGGAAGTTCATGGAATGAGTACTCTGAGGCACCTTTCTTCTTTGCCTGGCTAAGGTTTCATTAGAAGCTATCCACAACCTGTTTGTCAGTCCCTCTTAGAAAATGACAGTACTGACTCGATGCAAGACACATATATATCAGGTTTGGCTTGACTGGAGTGATGATGCTATACAGACATTGTGAAATCGATGCATGTGTGTATGCATGTGCAGTGTACAAAGGGAGGTAGCAAATCAAATATTATGTTGGATGATGATGATGATGATGATGATGATGATGATGATTAGTCACACACTCAGCCAGATGTTGAGACCAGATTTAGAATTTTTGTCCATCTTCCGCATCTTTTCCAAGGATCTAGGTTAGAGAGAAATTTTAACTAACAGTAAAGATATTGTTGCAGGATGTAAACTATTCCAGAAAAAGCTGCCTTTTGCAATTGACTGGTGGTGATTTTGTCAATGCCAATGGTGTTCAAGTGGTGCTCCAGTTGTTTGGAGTTTATACCCAAGGAATCTATTATAATTGTTACAAGCTTTGCTTTATTTTGCTGCAACCATTCTATTTCTATTTGCAGATCTTTGTATTTTATTATCTCCCCCTCATCTTGCTTTTCTATTCTGCTGTCTCCAGGTACTGCCACATCCTCTATCCAGACTTTTTTGTCTTTCTTACTGACAACTGTTAATCTGGAGTGCTATGTGACAGATGTTGGTCTATTGGAATTCTAAAGTCCCAGAGCACTTTAGCCTCTTCATTTTCTATTACTTTGACTACTTTGTGGCCCCACCTGTTCTTGCTTGCAGGAAAATAGTATTTCTTCCACCTATTCCAATGCACCATTGTGCCATTTTGTCATGCCATTGTTTCTAGTCTATGTAGTTTTCTTGCAGTAGCTAACTAGATGTCCACTGTTTCTTTAGCTTATTTGCAGAAGCTATATTTGCTGTCTGTTCTGTTTTCTTAAGTCTGGCTTTGTATACATTTATTTTTAAGGCTTGGTTTTGAGCAGCCAGAATTAGTCCTTGTGTTTCTTTCTTCAGGTTTTCTGTACTTTGCCATTGCTAGGTTTTGTTGTTACCATATCTGCTTTGCCTATTATATTTTTTACATATTGATCAAAGCAATATTTTGCCTTGTTATGTCTCTTTTTTATTTGGCCTTTCTTGCATCTTCTTCACTGTCCTTCAGAAATTAACATTCTATCTTTTTTTCTTCTTCAACTCCTTTGTGTAACATTCCACATCCACCTATTTTCCTTGGTAAGTAGAATCTGTCAATGTTGCTGAGTGCAAGAATTCATAGTCATTATTTTTCTAGTCTTCCTACCTTTGGGTAGACTTTTTTCAATTCTACTTCTGTGAATATTTTATTTTGTATTATAAATCAATGTCGATCTACTAACCTCTGTTCTATTATTTATGATTCTGGATGTTATTCTTTCCAGAACTGGTGCATTCTTATTAGATATCTTTTTTCTCATTCATTTGATTAGATTTGATTTGTATTAGCAGGTCATTATTACTTTCTTTTCAGTCTTTGTATATCTGTAATGGTAAGCAATTTTCTTCCAGCAGTCCAGCAGCTCTTTTCCATTTAGGAAAGCTCTTCATAAAGTCAAGTAAATATATATTAAAAATATTCAATAGTTTGGGACAATAACTTTGATTCATCTGAAAAGTTTGGCAGCTGAACCAGTGAAATGATGCTGTAACTTCAAATCCACCAAATGGATGTGTCCTTCATCTACTTTGAAGACATATATCTTGTCTTTCTCACGAAGAAAAGCCCCTTTTCACAAAATAAATCCAATCAAAATGCATGAATTTGCATATTCTCCAGTATGAGAAAAACCTTTTCCATCAAACTTTCTATGAGTTCTTACTATAGTGCCCCATAGCTTCATTCAGGGAAGCCGATAGCTTTACGATACCATTAAATATATTGGTGGAGATATAAGGAAGCATTTGTAGTCTGAAGAAGCTTAGGATGTTAAACCAATTTCAGCTGCAATATTCATGCTACTTAGGACTTGTCATCAAGAAGTTATCCTTGAGGTTTCCAGCATGCAAACGTGGTATTATTCCCATAGCATATATTTTTCTTTCCCTTTTGCCATACACTAAATAAATAGATAAATACATACATACAAACATAGATTAATTAATTAATTAATTAATAAACAAATAAACATGCTAAATAAATAAATAGAGGGACGTGGTGGCTCAGTGAGCTTGTTGAAAGGTCAGCAGTTCGCCGGTTCAAATCCCTGGTGCTGCGTAGTGGAGTGAGCTCCCATTACTTGTCCCAGCTTCTGCCAACCTAGCAGTTTGAAAGCATGTAAAAATTCAAGTAGAAAAATAGGAACCACTTTGGTGGGAAGGAAACAGCATTCTGTGCACCTTTGGCATTTAGTCATACCGGCCATATGACCATGGAGACGTCTTCGGACAGCGCTGGTTCTTCGGCTTTGTAACGGAGATGAGCACCACCCCCTAGAACCAGAAATGACTAGCATGTATGTGCAAGGGGAACCTTTACCTTTACTTTTAAATCAATAAATAATCCTTTCCCTTTAATTCATAAATCACGCGCTCTGAACAACTAAGGCTTTCTGCTGATAACATTAATCAATGTTTGCAACAATTCCTGTTGTACAGCAGAGCAAAGTGCATGGAAACCAAAACCATAGCTAAGTAATGTGGTAACAATATTGGGATAAGTTTTGAATCTGTGAAATCATCATTTCTATTGCAGTGGTGGTTACATTTCTGGATTTGAAAATGTTGCAGATAAATTATTTAGATATTGGGATTAAACATATCAATTTTAGCTATAGGCTAGTTATAGGGGCTGTGGCAGTGGAAACTCATTTTTTCTTAGTATAAGAGGTAGAAAACAGAGAAAAGGTGTGATTTCTCTATCTTCTAAATGGCTACAAATTCAGACTCTGTATGCAAATCACCCATGTTATATAACTGAAATGCATAGGTTTTTTTTGGGGGGGGCACATAATTTAGAAACAGAAATTAAGGACTTCATAAAATCTGTCTTCTAACATTGGTGGTACATATTACATGTACCATGCCCCCCCTAAATAGTTCAGTTTTCATTGCTCTCTTGTTTTAACATTGTCCTTTCCTAATGATCAATTAAGCTAAATCAACATTCGAGTCCTACTTAAAGATATAGCTGTGAAATAAATAACTGAACATTAATTAATGTTAGGTTACACCAACGTCTAGTGACCTTCTAATTCCCCTTCATTTATTTATTTAAAGCTACTTGTTTTTTTTGCTTTATAATTTTAATCACCCCCCAATTCCCATTGTTTCCTTACATTTTGAAACCACAGCACTGAAAGCTGCTAGGGAAGTAGAGCCTTGTAGATTTATTCAACCTCATAATTCTTCTAGCATGAATACCTGGCCATTTAAAATTATCATTGTATGTTAACAACCCTATTATTACTTTCTTTTTTCAAATAAGCATTACTTCGTAATGTGAAATAAATTTCCAGTAGAAAACATGGTTCATCTGCATACACTATCTGCCAATCAGCATACTCTTCTGCTGATGGTCTTTGCTCTTCTTCAGAGAGGCAGATTAGACACTATCCAGTTAGATTATATTTTAATAATAGTGCCAATATACAGTAGTTGCATTCAAAACTCCAGATACCCATGATCAAATTGTATGTTTAGCTTTGGTGGCTCAGGCTGTTAAATGCCTGCTCTTAAGATCCAGCTGTCTACAATTACTGTAGGCTCGAATCCCACCAGGCTCAAGGTTGACTCAGCCTTCCATCCTCTCGGGGTAGGTAAATTGAGGACCCAAGATTGTTGGGGGCAATTAGCTGACCTTGTAAAAAGGCCGCTTAGTAATAAGCAGGCATATACAATGGAATGAAGGCTATTGCTGAGCGCATTGGGTTGTGCTCCAAAAATTGTAAGCCGCCCTGAGTCTTCGGAGAAGGGCGGCATATAAATGTAATTAAAAAAAAAAATCTTTAGGTGAACTGAAGCTGATGAAAGTTTACATTGCAATCCTATATAACCAATTAAGAGTTTTCCTCCTGCTTTTGATGTTCCCCCTTCTACCTTGCAGATTTCTTCCACCTCAGAAATATTCTTAGGTCTCCATGTACCCATTTCATATCAAAGATCACCCCTAGATTTAAATAATATGCAAATCTGAGATCTATGAAGTCCATTCCAAAATCCTTTATTTATTTTTCCTTTTCTGCAAGTTTCTCATGATTCATTTGGAGCTATGTTTGAATCTTTGTCTTGCTGAATTAACCAATCTCTTTTCAACTTCCATTTCTTCACCAGCTGTGGGACATTCACTTTTTCAATATGTTATTTGTGATTTCTAGTTTGAAAGTTATCAGTCGCCAGACAATTCTACCTAATATTAGTCATGGACTTTCCTTTCTTGCTTTCACTTCAATAGTTCCATTTCTTAATATTTCTCATAGTGGAAATTGGTAACTGCATGCATCTGAATTTTTAAAAATTATCTTCCCCTGGTTTGCAATAATGAATGATCTTCTTTTATAAATGTTCATAGATCTGTTTAGAAAAACTCTTAGTTTCTGGAAATACACAGAACAGAAAATACAACTTAAAATGTTACAAGAATCAAAGTATTTGTTCATCTGTGAAATTGTATTCATCTGGCTAAATATATGTCTAATGAATCTATTGTCTTTTTATTTTTAGTTTAAAAAATTCCCACTGGCTCAAGGTTGACTCAGCCTTCCATCCCTCCGAGGTCAGTAAAATGAGGACCCTGATTGTTGGGGGCAATATGCTGATTCTGTAAACCATTTAGAAAGGGCAATAAAGCACTATGAAGTAGTATATAAATCTAAGTGTTATTGCTATTGCTAATGAATAAATTTGGTGCCCAAATTCTGTACCTGCCTATACACCATTTTCTTGTTTTGAATCTTTAAGCAATTGCATATAAATAATTAACTATGATTTAAGTAAGTTAAATTCATACATTGAATCTATGATGATGTTGGCCAATTGATCGGAATGAAACAACCAAATAAAGAAACTCATGTTAAGAAATATATCATATATGATTGTCATTTTACAGTGTGTGTGTGTGTGTGTGTGTGTGTATACACACACACACATGCATTTTGTAAAATGACAATCTTATATGATATATTTCTTAACATGAGTTTCTTTATTTGGTTGTTATATATATATGTATATATATATATATATATATATATATATATATATTCCCTGATAGTTTAATTTTTGCCATTGTCCTGCACTTTTCCAAAATTCCTTGCAATATTTAAATAGGCCAATGCAGGTAGTCCTCAACTTACAATCATCAACTGAGCCCAAAATTTTACTTACTAAGCAAGACAGTTAAGTGAGTTTTACCCCATTTGCCACAGTTGTTAAGCAAATCACTATAGTTTGTTATGTTAGTAACATGATTGTAAGATAAAACTGGCTTCCCCATTGACTTTGCGTGTCAGAAGGTTGCAAAAGGTGATCACATGACCCCAAGACACTGCAATGGTAATAAATACAAGTCTGTTTGCCAAGCACCTGAATTTTGATCACATGAACATGGGAATGCTGCAATGGTTATAAAGTGTAAAAAACGGATATATATCACTTTTTTCAGTGTGGTTTTAACTTTGATCATTAAATGAACTGTTTGTACAGTAAGTCGAAGACTATCTGTAACAAGATTCTATTACATGTGACATCCTAAAAGACTGTTTGCAAGGCCTGAAAGCTGTGGAGAGGTACAGAGTATGAGATTAGTGTAAACTGGATTTAATAATGTATTATGAAAGATAATTAATGGAAGGTCATTAAGACCTGGTTCTTCTCTCAGCACTGGGGCCTGATGGCAAATGAGCTTAGCATTTGTTTACTTGTTTTTGAGAGAGTACTGGTATGGCCCTGGTGGTGTATTAATTTGAATTTTGTGTATTTTATTTATCTGTTTTGTCAGCTGCCTGGGGCTATTTTTGAAAGGTAGCCATACATACATATATTTTTTCAAATGAATAAAACAATATTCCATTGTATATTCATTGTTCTCCCCTTTTAGTTATGACCTAAATGAGAAGATAAAGGATGATTAGATTGGAATAACTAATTAATTCCACCCATGTGGCACCTGATTTTCAAAACTTGTAGCATGAAACAAACCAGCCCGTGTTGTTGTGAGAAAGCAGCTTTCCTCCTAGGTAAAGGGCAAAGGCAGCACATTGTTTCTTTCGAGGTAAGATAATGAAGCAGAAAGAAAAAAATAACAAAGGGTGTAAATTCATTTGTGGCAGACAATGTATTGGAAAATTAACATTGTTCTAGTGTAAAGAAAGTCCATGAATAAAACATAACAATGCGAATGTTGATTCAAAATGCATCAGTTTCTAAAAGAAAGTCTGAAAGCAGCAGACCAAAGTGCCTTGCTCCGAGCAGGTCATTTTGCAATGGGTTTCCACCAAAAAACCTGCTATTATGTTTTGAATTTAACTTGCACGATTTTGCTTGTTTTTATTTTTTTTAACTTGCAAGTTATTAATTTTTTTAAAAAAAATGTTTAATGTCATCTACGATAGAGCATTTATCCTTATAAAGCAATTTGTGGTCTCTACACATATTTCTGGCTGAGAACAGTCTATAAAATAATAGAAAACCATTTCAAATATGTAGGTACATGATCATAGATCTGGAAGGTGGCATTTGGGGTATGATTAGTGTGTATGTATTCAGTTTTAAACATCTATGATAACATAGCTGTCTAGCTTCCATTTGAATAAATGGGAGGCTACAACAGTTTGGCGTAATTGGTTTCAATTGGTTCTTTTTCTGCTGAACCATTCTTCTCCTTCTTTTTTCTTGAACATTCAGCTGGAATCTGCTTTTCTTTAGGATCAATCGATCTCAGGCCTAAACGAGCAAATACAATAAGAATGAAGGCTATTGCTGGCGCTGTGGGTTGTGCTCAAAAGTATATAGCCTTGAGGTCTCCGGAGAAGGGCAGCATATATATATATGAATTTTTAAAAAAATAGGAATTAAGAAGTTTTTTCTTTTTCTTTGTCACTGTTTAGCATTTTTGCTGCCTTCACTGAGTACCTTTTCTCTTTCTTTTATTTTGAATGCATCAAAATAAACCCTTTTTTCTGTACTTAGCATCTTTGCCAACTTCAGCTCATCATGAGGTTCAATTTTATTGATTTTCTTCTTTCTATAATTCCAGGAGACTTGGTGTACTGGGTTTTTTTTTGTGAGACCACATTCTTGCCATTCCCTAGTCTCCCAATATGTATGCCAGATCTTTATGCATATTTTTATGTCATCCAACTGACTTCTGCTATCTTCCATTGTACTCCCCATTGCAATAGTTTTAATTAACTTTTTAAATATTTCATCTGTTAGGAACCCCTGCAAACCATGAACTACTACTTCTTTTAGCTTCTCAAGTCATGGAATCCTTCTTAACATTCTTATTTAAATTTTTATTGAAATGTGATTTTTGAAGTGCAAAGTGTATGTTTAATTTCAATCAGCTTTTAAAAACATCAAAAATATTCTTATGTTAAGCTTGGCTTTGGGCAACTGCATAAATACATCTTTTTTTGGCAGTATTGCAGAAATGATTTACCACTTATTACTTCCATGGAACCCTGGTGATAGAGTGGTTAAAGTACAATATTACAGGCAAACTCTGCCCATAGACTGGAGTTCAATACTGATGGGGCTCAAGGTTGACTCAGCCTTCCATCCTTCCATTGATAAAATGAGAACACAGATTTTTGGGGGCAAATAATGCTTCCACATTGTAAACCAGCTAGATAGCACTATAAAGTGCTATGAGGTAGTATTAAATCTAAATGCTAATGATATTCTTTCTCTTTTTCTTTTTTAATTATTTTTAGATATCTAGCCTATTTTATACCCTAGGAGTGTCCAGGCACTTTCCCCATCCAAGCAGCTTTAGTTTCCTTTTAGATTCTTAACATTGTGGTGGGATATAAATGTGCTAAATAAATAAGTAAAATGAAGAACTGCAGAATTAAATGGTCACTTTTTTCCAGCAGTCCTGTTATTTCCATGTAGTTAAGGAAGTTTTAGTAGTGTCTATTGAAGGGTAGCTTAACTTAACTTAACTTAACTAGTTTTAACATTCAAGGTCCTGCATGGCATGGGTCCAGGATACTTACGAGAACGACTCCTCCCAGCATCAAGTACCAACCGCCCTGTACGGGCCCACAGGCGGGGTCTCCTCAGGGTCCCATCTGCGACCCAATGTCACTTGGCAGGAACCCAGGGGAGGGCCTATTCGGCGGCCCCCGCTTTATGGAATCTTCTTCCGCTGGAGCTCCGGTTGGCTTCCGATCTCCGCACCTTCCGCCACAAGTTAAAAACCTGGCTGTTTTTACAATCTGGGCTATGTTGACTCTTGGGGTTTTGTTTTAATATGGGGGTTTTAAATTGCTTATTCAGCTTATAACCTGTTTAATATAGTTTTAAGTAATTTATTGTTGTATTGTATTTTAGTGTGAGCCCTGAGTCCCTTGGGAGAGGGGGCGGCATATAAGTTGAATAAATAAATAAATAAATAAATAAATAAATAAATAAATAAACTTATGCCTTATGCCATTGTTTAAAAATGAAATTGTCAGTAAATTAGGAATTTCTTGAAAGTATCATATCTGGCAGAATTTGTTTCCCAACAGGTATTGGGGTAATAAAAGTCCTCAACCATTACTGTTTTGCCCCTCTTTGAAAAATCTGCAAGTTAGATTTGAAAGGCATCATCTTATCTTTTCCTTTGTTGAATAGATGATAGTAGACATTAATCATAACCTAGCTTATATTTATTCTTCTACTTATTCATTCCTCTACTTTAACCCAGATGTACACTTTACACAATCACCACATTTAGTCACTAGAATTTCTGAGATGTGCACATTTTTTACCATGCAGCACAATACCTTCATTACCTTTTTAAACACATTGGATCCTATAATTTCACCATTGTGATCATGGAAAATAGCACAATCCTTTTATCTGATCAATCTTCACTTTTTCTTATCAGCTGTGAGCTGAGAAGCCATTTGTTGCTCTAATCCCCTGGCTCGTTTCAAATTTTTTCCTGCTGTAAATATATATCAGAATGTTTCAGCTAGTAACACATATATATCCCTAGCATTGTTACAAAATCCTGTTTCCATTTTTACTTTTATTTCTTAAGACATGATTAACAGAAAGCATTTCTTTTTTGTTTCACAAAGCAAATAAGGTCAACCATCCTTGTAAAACCCCACTGCACTGACTTTACTTAACAACGTCTCTTCTTCATATTAATGACCTTGCTTATTGGGACCTGTGGGTAGGTGGTGAGTGGGTGAATTATAGTCAGTGTTTGACTCCTGGTGATTATCTGGACAAGGCTCTACAAGTTTCTTGGCAAAACAAATGTATTTATTATGTTGGCTTATTATATAGTATGTGTAGGTTTATAATATTAATGTTTTCATTGCTGGTTGGCAGTCACCCAGACTTTGGTAGAAAATGGGTGGCTATGTAAGTGATTTAAATACATCAATTTCAAAACTGCATTGCCATCGCCTCCTTCATGGGGCTGAGAGAAAGTGACTGGCCAAGGTCTCCCATTTGTTTTTGTGCCTAAGGTGAGACTAGAACTCACAGCCTTTCACTTTCTAACCTGGTCCTTTAATTGCTAACAAAACTAGTGCTGACCTTGGAACCTAGCCATCTGAAATCCCTTCTAGAAACTCTGTTTATTCATCAGGAGATAATCAACCAGAATGGAAAATCAGGAGTTCTAATTATTGCTGATTTATTTGTGTACATAAAAATGGTATTTTTTTTTCATGTTGCAAAATCTTCTTGGACAGATAGACATGTAAATAATATTATTGTAACCCCAGGTCTTAACATAGGAATGCCATAAAATACAATAAAATAATAACAAAACAAATGAGAGGAATAAAAGTAAAAAGATTACAACAAAACAAAGCCAAAGCTGTAAGTAAGAACATAAGTAATCTTTCTAAGCTTAAATGACAGCAGAGCAAATGTAGCAATGTGGTTGCTGACAGTTGGAAACACATCTGCAAAGTAGATAGTTCAATTTTTCAATTTCAGAATCATGCGTTCATCTGCCATTAATGATTTGGTCCTAATCCCACTGTAATTCTTATACAAATATTGTCTAGTCCTTATTGATATTAGCACTTAGTGTGAAAATCAGAAACTGGTTCAGTTTGTGGATACCAGATCATTAGTAACAATAGACTAAAAAAGAAAAAAAAATCTGAGGCATTTGTCTATATGTAGATTTCAAGAACTGTGGATTACTATAAGCAGAACTTCGGTGTATGAAGTTACAAAAATTCTATTTAAGGAAAGTTCACATTTGTTGATTGGGGGAGTGAGGGAGGGAGCGAGGAAGGAAGGAAGGAAGGAAGGAAGGAAGGAAGGAAGGAAGGAAGGAAGGAAGGAAGGAAGGAAGGAAGGCTTTTCAGAATAGTAGAAAACTGAGGAATATGACCTAGCACATTTATTCTCTAGCCTCTATGAATTTTAAGTTTTCATTAGAAACTTTAAAAGCAATGCTAAAACAGAATAGGTGGAAGAAAGAAAAGCAGACTCAAATTATAGCATTTGTTTTAATTAATATGCCATACTTCAAAGCCCCCCCCCCCCAGAATGGCTTACAATATTCTGAAATGTAAATTTGCCTGTTGTCATTTAAGAAAGATAATAAAGCAACAAAAACTCTTCATTCCATTGAAACATGTTTTTTTGGTCTCAGGGCATCTAATGACTAAAGAATATAATCACACTGTGTACACATTCAATAATAATAATAATAAAAAATCTCATATGGTTAAATAAATTTTAATTATCTTAGCTAACTAAGCAGTTTTGTAATGATTCCCTAATCTCTCATTACAAACATTTCTGAGGTCTTAAACAATCTTTGTCTGTTTCTTTATTTGCTTTTCACTGTTTATTTTTATACTGCTGGATACTATTAGTTATTCTTAAACATGTATTGAAAACTTGTATTGGCTTTTATTATTCCAGCTTATTATTTTATGATTTAAAAATAATACCAGACTTTAGGTTAAAAAGACGTGAGTGTTACAGACTAAAGTAGATATGAATATAAAAATGCAAGGAATCTGAACAATAAATACTCAAAGACATTCTTAAAACTGAGACATATATGGGATATACATAATATAATTTAGTGGTAATTTATTCATTCATTTCAAAATGACCTCTTTATTTTAGAAGCTGAGGTCCTGAGTGTTATTCAGGTACAAGGGAAATGAAAACTAGATTTATAGATTTTATAATTTCAAATATGCAAGCCTCATTAAGATTAGGGAATAGACAAAAGAAAACTGAACTGCAAATCACAAAAAAATTAAATATTTAGGAATATGGCTGACAGCAAGATGCTCATCAATAAAGGAAGATAATTACAATAAGCTAATGCAACAGACAAAGAAAGATTTGGAAACTTGGGGAAAATTACAACTGTCATTGGTAGGAAAAATTGCTTCAGTTACAATGAATTTACTACCAAGGTGGTTATATTTATTCCAAATGATTGCAGTAAAATTAGACAAAGATTGGCTAAAATATAATCACACATGAGTCCAGAATGCTGCAAATGTAAACACAAACAAGGTATCTTCTTTCACATGCGGTGGTCCTGTCCCAAAGCAAGAAAATATTGGGATAAGATAAGGCATTGGTTGCAGGAAATTATTGGTCTCTAAATTGAACTCAAACCTGAAATGTTTCTTTTAGAAATAATTAGAGTAATATTTAAGAAAGGAATTAAATATATTATAATACATATATTGACAGCGGCAAGAACCGCTTATGCACAGAGTTGGAAACTAGATAGTATGCCCCCCCCCCCGATAGTAAGATAATAAAGAAAGTAATGGATTGTGCAGAAATGATCAAACTCACATTGGAACTGCAAGATAGTGAAGATATGGAATTCTATACGGTCTGGGAGAAGCGGTATAATTGGTTAGACAGTAGAAACAAAAATTAATGTAAATATGTAATTGACCTAAATGGAAAAATTGATGTCATAATGCTGTGAAGATTGCATATGAGTTTTTAAAATGTGAAAAAGTTAAATAAAATTATTATTATTATATAAAAAAAGATTAGGGAATAGAAAATATCAAGTGGTGACAAGGTGCATTTCTTGCTAATTTTTTTATTTAGAACAGTATATATAAATATTGGCCTAGATTTCCCTTTCCAATACTAAAGTGTTATTTAAAAATCAAATACATGATGGATAGAGATCAAGCATGGCCAACAATTGTAGTTCAAAATACCTGGAAGTCATTAGATTGTAAAATTCCCAAACATATCAATAATCAGGCAGAAGATAATCTAGAAATAGCATCTGGTCCAAAATATTATTAGGATATATTTTAATCTTTAAAGGACAGGTACATGTAAAACAAAACTTCTATAAGATTTTCCTGGTATCTCAAATTGATGTAGTTTGATTGATTGCCAGTTACAGGCTGAGCCCAATTCAAAATGCTCACATTTCATTAAAATTGTTCAGAATGCTCAAGTTTGCTCTAATCCTTGACTCACTGATGGAGGTATTCTTCTTCTGGATATATTTAACATCAATAACTTATTGTGACAGGACCCATACTAGGGAAAAAATACTGTACTTGAAAGTTGAGCCAGAAATAGATAACTATAATTGAGGATGACTCACATCATTTATTTTCCATGACTTTTAATGATATAATTGTATTGTACTATATCTATCCATATCATGCTAAAATTCTCATTGCCATGATCTTTAACTGGGCAAACTGGTGCATCATAGAGTAAAATTTTCAAACCAAGGTACCTCAAATGTATAGAATGTATACAAAATTCAAGACTCATAACTCCCAAGGGAATGAAATTTGGGGAAGTTATGACTTTTTCAAGTGTATTGGCTGCTGATGCACTGCTGGGCTGCTGCTGTGGTCATATGATATACATTTTTAATGTTCAGTGACAGTTGCCTAGCAGTCCCACAACCCCACTCTCCCTCCCCCACCCAGCTTGTCTTCTTGCTAGAAAGGAAGTCCAGGGAAAAAAAGAGAAGGGAAAGAGGAATGAGGAGGAAGAAACACCTGCACACCCCTTCTGGATCATGCCACCCATTGCACACTCCCCCAGTGGTCTTGTTCATCCCACTCCCCCATGCAAGTTCTGGACATGATCCTTTCCCATGTGCTTTCCTTGACCTGTGCAGGTCCTCTTGCACATCTCCACACATCCTCACAAACCTGTGCCCCTTCTACATGCCTTTCCTGACTAATGCACACTTCTTCGGCACCCCCACACACCCTTCCTGACTCATGTGGCCTTCCTGTGGGCTGTTCCTGACCTGAACAGCACTATTCACATACCCAATTTATCTATCTATCTATCTATCTATCTATCTATCTATCTATCTATCTATCTATCTATTTTGTCAAGCAATTATAAGATAACAGGTATAAGTATAAACATAGTTATGAATACGTGAAATGGATACATATAAGAAAATAAAAGAAAAAATAAAAGAAACAATAGGACAGGGATGGTAGGCATGTTAGTCCACTTATACACACCTCCTACAGACCTCTGAGGAAAGGGGTGAGGTCAATAGTAGACAGTCTAAGGTTAAAGTTTTTGGGGTTTGGGGAAGAAACCACAGAGTCAGGTAGAGTATTCCAGACATTGACCACTCTGTTGCTGAAGTCATATTTCCTGCAATCAAGTTTGGTGCAGTTTACCTTGAGTTTGTATCTATTGTGTGATCTTGCATTGTTATGGTTGAAGCTGAAATATTCATTGACAGGTAGGACATTGCAATATATAATTTTAATACTATACTTAGATCAGACTGAAGGCGTCGTAGTTCTAGGTTGTCTAGATCTAGAATTTCAAGTCTGGTGGCATACTGCAATGAGTAGAGGAGTGGAGAACTCTTCTTGTGAAATATTTCTGGACTTTCTCAACTGTATTAATATCAGATACGTAATGTGGGTTCCAGACTGATGAGCTGTATTCAAGTATTGGTCTAGCAAATGTTTTGTATGCTCTAGTTAGTAGTGTGATATTACCAGATAAAAAGCTATGTAGGATTAGGTTAACAATTCTTAATGCCTTAATGCTTAATTCATTCTTCTTGACCCACAACACTCCCTATGTGCTCTACATGATCTATACAGCACCTTATACACATACCCATTACCCCCAGGAACCCTTCTTGTCCCACATACTGTTCCCCATGTGCCCTACTTAACCCACACAGCACATCTTGCAAACCCATAGACACTCTTCCCAACCTAGGGAGGAGTATTCCATCTCTGAGCCTTGCAGAAAGAAAAGGAAGCAATGACATTTTTTTTTAAAAAAATGCTGATTCTACATAGTGCTTGCTCTTAAAACCTAGCAGTTGATAGAATTTGTTTGTTTTGGCTTGTATGTATGCTTTTCCATAAAGGTTCCTTATCAGAAGTTCTTAGATTCTTGTAAATTGTCCTAATTGATTCTACTCTTGCTTACGGAGTGAAGTCTGACAAAAAGCTCCTTGGTGAATAATTGTAATTTGGGCATCTGCTACATTGTCATCTATTGCTGCTAGGTCTGAACAATGTCCAGTTTGGCACAAACACTTTCCCCAGTAGTGTGTGAGGTTTAAACATTAAAGCAAAAATGTGGATCTTGCTTCAAAGCTTTATTTACAGTGCATTTATAATCCCTACAAGTACAGACACTGCCATCAGGCTCTATGACAGGAACAACAGGTGTTGCCTAACTAGTGTGGATGACTGGTTCAACAATTCCTTGTGCAATGATATATGATCCAATTTTGTATTGATTTCTGGGTGCAAAACAAAAATGTGATTCAAACATTCACAGGCATGGACAGTATATGGGCATCCAGCTGGAATGTCATAGGTTATCTTATATTCACCTAACACTTTCTTGAAAAGCTGCAGGAAACTCAGCAATTAATGTTTGGGTGCTGCCAAACTGAAACATACTGAACATTTAAAAGCCACCATTAATCTGTTTATCACAAAGCTGATAATTGTTTTTTTTTAATCTTAGGAAGTCATTAGGAAAATGTCATTATGCCAGAATCTGAGTCAACTTTCTTTATGGATTCCTGGCTGTATTTATTTGCAGACACCAACATCTGTGACGCTGGATCTTCTGAAAAATAATTGTCAGTGAAAGTTCATCCAGGAAATTCATGGCAGAAAAATGGTTTGAGATGGGAGGGTGAGGGGAATACCTGATTCAAGCACTTAGCAAGACAGAGTCTTTAACATTTTGGCATGATAATTTGTTAGTGAAATATGCTGCTCTAAATGATGCTGGGTCTGATCAGCTCAGCTTGTGGAGGATTCAGCCGTTAAGTTGAGCATATAGGATAGGAGTTAAGAGCCATGTGTTGCTCCATTATAACCTGCATCATAGCCAATGGTAGAGGATGTTGTGAGTTGTAGTCCACCAAGATGGGAGGCCATTGGTTTACAACTGAGGCTGCTTAAACCTATTTAATTATATAGTACATATAGTCTTAACATAATATATTTTCCTAAATCTATCAATGGGAGGCATGTGTTCTGTATTCATTTTCAATTATAAATATGTATTATGCTTTCCTGTATGTTAATGAATAGAATAATATCTTATATGTACTCTGATAATAACCATTTATCATATTTTATAGATCTAGCACAAGTCATAAATTTAAGGAGATTGGCAACGACTATGCTTATGAATGTGATGTGCTCACTTCAGACAATGACAACTGAAGGATAGCTCTTAAATGAAAGCTAACCCAGCAAGCCATTCTATGGTCAAGCTGGGCTTAGCTATTATTTACACTTGGCAGAAGTCTACCACTTGCTGTCCAAATTTAGTTTTCTAATGTTCTTCTTGAGACCCACATGGAGTGTGAATACTTTTCTGAATTTCTTTCATAGTGTGGAAGAATAGGCTGCTTAGAAAAATTGCAGGTACCTGGGCTGCCTTCTTTCTCTCTTATTTGAGCTTTCTCACCAGTATCAGCATGGAAGAATTACCGGTAAAGCTGCAACCTTGACAGGTGTGGGAGGAAACAGGAGGAGAATGGAGATGTGTGTTGTGGAGTGCTGCAGCCGTCATCACACTGTGTGTATCAGCCAAATGAAAGGTGTTTTTTCCTTTAGAAACTGTGGATAGTGCAAAGGAAAGGAAAAGTGTGTGTATGTTTGTGTGTGTATGTATTGTATATAAACAGAGGCCCAGTAAGACAAAGCATACTGTAAAAAATGTGCATGAGATATACATGTTAGCCATTAACAAAAAAAGAAGAAACCTCATTAAGAGGTGACTTAAGACAGAACAGCCTTAGGAAAGAAGTATTGATGCATACTAGTAATAATACAGAGGATAGTATATAGGTAAGATAGATAGATAGATAGATAGATAGATAGATAGATAGATAGATAGATAGAATATAGGTAATAGTAATTGAATAGTACTGATACATTGGAATAGTAATTAACATAGTAATATATAGGAATAGAATAAAATATAAGAAGTATTCACACATCACTGTTGTATGTTTGTTTCTACAAAGTAAGACATCTCTCTAGCCCTTATAAAGAGATATAAATATGGGTTCAGTGCTTGTGTATTTTTCTTGTGTCAATCTAATTGGGCATGTTTTTTAAAAAGTTATCTGTGATACATAACCCATACAGTATTCACAAATCCAAAGATCTTTGCAAATGTCAATTTTTCATCTAATCCAGGTCTCTGGAGTTTGCTTTGACTTCACGCATGCTACATTAAACCGATAAAAGGTTAGAAGTCAAGCAATAACCTATATTGTTGTTATTACTTTTATTACTGCCGAGACAATAATATATTTCAAGTATATAATTGACATTGAAGGAAGAAGGAAAAAAATACTATGTCTAAATTCTGAAGAAAAGCCTGGAGTCACTTACAACATAGTTAAATACCAAGGGCTTTTGGGGTTGAAACAAAATATAATTAAGTTTTATTAACATGTCATATTTTTTACTGGAAGATGCTCCATATTTAATTGTATTTGTATAGGTTGTAATTTGCAAAATATCCCAAAGTAGGACATGATGCATCTTCTCACTGGAGGCAGGAAAGGAGCAAGGAAGACATCTGAAAACTTGTATATGAGAATAAGATGCCACTGAAGCAATTAGCAGTTTTCCAAGTCACTTTCAAAAGTAGTATATTTCCCTATCTTTTTCAAAACCCTCTTCTTTTGTCCTCTATATTCAAAACCCTCTTCTTTTGTCCTCTATATTCCTACTATTTTCATTAGATGGCATGTGCAAATAGCAGGGATATGTGAGGATTAATGCCCTCTTACCCAAATTTTGTCATTTTTAAGGACAATTAAACAATTGCTAACCACCTGAATTCATCTCATCTAGTTTAACCCATTCAGTAGCATCCTATTATTGGCAGAATAAATCTGATACATTTTACTAGCTTTTGCACTATATTATAGTAATACAGAAGGAGAGGAGATTGACCATGATTTATAGTCCAGATCACAATTTTCCTTATATGTTATAGCTTAAGATAAACAGAATAGGTAGTTCCAATCATTGGTTATACCAAGGTAAATATTACTGAAATATGGTAACAAAGATAAGACATAAGATGCCACTTTTCTTTAAGAATTCAGTTTATAGGTTGACCCATTTGGCACCAATCACTACTGTTGAATATATTTATTGCTTCTTGATTTGTTCAATTTATATTCTGCCTTTTCTCCAGAAGCTCAAAGTGGCACATATGGGGATTATTATTATCCCTTTAACTACAATCCCTATAATTTTGAGAAAGTCTTACTGGATTTAGGAGTTTCTATAGGCAATGCTCCAATTCCTATTTCAATACCACCTTCTGTACCATATGGACATTTAGATTTCCCTAATAAATGAATATAAGACAAAGAGAAAAGCAGGGGTCCAGGTTTTCTATTCTTCTCCCACCATCTACTGTAGCCAGGAACAGAGCAAACTCTCTGCTTCAGGCCACCAGTGCAATTGCATATGTGGGTACAAGGGAAGTTAATGCTTTTTAAAGATATGTTATGCCAAAGGTAATGCCTTCCATGGCATAGCTACTTGAGACATCTCCTTCTTCATATGTTTCTGCCAGTCTCATTGATTAACCGGTGTCACTTTCAGTCCCCAGGAAGTATTCTTTTCTTTGGCAATGGCTCCTTATTGAATGTTTTCTCCAGGACATCCATAATGTTCTCATTTTTTTCTGATAACTTGCACATTGTTAAAAACCTGATTGGTCTCCTAGGCCTTGATTAAGATGGATATCAAGTCTATTTGGTTTGGGATATTTGTTGATGCTTTCATGTTATGGGGTTGATCAACCAGTTGGTTTCTGTGATACATGTTTCTGTTTCATTTTATTTCACTGCAAGTTTTCCAAAATTGTAAAATCAGGAGGCTGTAAAATTAAAATATTAAATTAAAGTAATATTCAATAGATTAACGTGACAAAAATAAAACCAAAATTTTTAAACTTGTTTTGTCACTCAAGCTATATCCCAATCTTCAATTTCCAAGGCATCTAATTACATAAAATAAAATTTAAAATATATGGGTTCTTTTTTTAAAAAAAAGATAAATTAAAACCTTACTGAATTATACATATTAACATTTCTAAAATATTACTCAAACACTACTCCTCATCAAGAACCTTAAAGTTTATATTTTGATTTTGGTATAAATAGTCAGGAAGGGGGAGGGAGGAAATGGGAAGATTAAGTAATGTTGTTTTTTCTTACAATAATAATTGTACAATAATTATGATTGGCCCCAATATCCTGATATGAACATAAACTTTATGTTAATTATTCTCTAACTCTAAAGGCAATTTCCTGCAAGTTTTCCCAACAATTTATTTTTCTCTTTTCTCTAATATGAATTTTAGATTTTACATTAACATAGTGCATTCAGCCTTCAAATGTATGCTACTGCATGCCAACATTATCATCTTGATCACCACCATGATCACCACCACCACCTTAATCTTCATTCTTTAAAAAAACCAAAAAACAAAGACACTGGTCACTGAGATTTCAAAGCAAATTATTGTCTACCAGCACACACCGTCATGAGTTCCATCCTTTTTGGTCCTCTTTCAAGAAAGAAAGAACAAGAGTTTTATACATGATGGGAAACTAATCAAAATTCTGGTACACAATTGCACAATATGGCAGGAATTATACTTTAAATTAAGTATGCACTGCCTACATTCAGATTTTCCGCTATGTAATACCAACAACTGTGATTAAAAGCCAAATAAAATCAAGCCTTGGGAGTGGGGCAGGGACTGCAATTCCCAGGGTGGCTGGGATTGACAGGGGACGACGACGCATAGGGCCATATCATGTGTTGGGAGGGCGCCCCCACTATCTTCGAACAGTGGCGCGCTCCGACCCTACTGCCTCCTCCCTGTCTGGGGACTTGGGAACTGGGACCCCTGGGCTCAGACTGGTGTATTTTAATGCCAGGTCCGTGGCTAATAAGTCCTCCCTCCTCCGTGAGGTGATTGAGGAGGAGGCTGCGGACCTGGCCTGCATCACCGAGACCTGGCTGGGGCCAGAGGGAGGAGTCCCTCTGTTTGACTTATGCCCCCCAGGTTTTCATGTTTTGCACTGGTCACGGGCCCAGGGAAGGGGTGGTGGGGTGGCTGTTGTTATTCGGGAGACCTTGATTCCAAGGGAGGTCACTGTTCCTGAGATAGGTGGAAGTGAAACCCTTCTCCTGAGGTGGGGGCCTGGTGGTCGGATGGGTCTGCTGCTAACATACCTCTCCCCCCAGCTGTGGCAGCAGCCCTGCCTGGGTTTCTCGATATCCTCTCGGGGGTGGTGGTGGAATTCCCAGGGCTTATGGTCCTGGGTGATTTTAACCTGCCTTCCCTGGGGGGGTGTCGGGTTTGGCCCAGGAATTCATGGCCTCCATGGGGGCCATGGGTCTGACCCAATTGATTCAAGGCCCGACCCATGAGGGGGGGAACACGCTCAACCTAGCTTTGTCTCAGAACAGTGGCGGAGTGATTGAGGGGAGGCCAGTTTTATGGCCTTACCCGTTCCATGGTCTGATCACTATCTCCTGCGGCTGGTCTTCCAACAGGCTGCCCCTCACAGCTGGGATGAGGAGCCACTTAGATGGTTCTGCCCCAGACACCTAATGGACCCTGAGAGGTTCCAGGCAGAACTGGGGTTTCTTCCCACTTCCCTTGCCCACAACTCTGCCGAGGACCTGGCAGCGGCGGCAACAGGCTGCTATGGCTGCCCTCGACAGAGTTGTCCCCATGCGTCCCCTCATGCGCCGTGGATCCCGGATGGCTCCTTGGTATTCCAAGGACCTCCGGGAGATGAAGCGCCGTCAGAGGGTTTAGAGAGCAGATGGAGGTCCACCCACTCCCAGTCCGATCGAGCCCAGTTAAGAGCCCACATTAGGACTTACCTGGTAGCTATGAGAGTAGCAAGAAGATCTTATCTCTCCGCCCTCATAGCGTCCACAAATAACTGCCCAGCCACCCTGTTTAGGGTCACTCGCTCTCTCCTACATCCAGAGGAGGTGGTGGATCCATTGCGGGGAAGGGCTGAGGAATTTGGTCAATATCTGTCGGATAAGATCACACAGATTCGTGGTGGGTTGTGCTCTAACTTGCAGTGGTCTGATGATCGGGGTGCAAGTAGTCTGGCCAATACAATCTGGGCTGAGTTCGATCCTGTCTCTGAGGATGAAGTGGACAGGATTATTCAGCGTCTGAGTTCCACCACATGTTTGTTGGACCCGTGCCCCTCCTGGTTGGTGTATGCCTCCAGGGAGGTCACCTCGGTTGGCTCGGGCAGTGGTCAGCGTTAAAGGAGGGTGTCTTTCCCTCTGCCTTGAAGGAGGTGGTGGTGAGACCCCTCCTGAAGAAGCCTGCCCTAGACCCGACCGTGTTAGACAACTTCCGTCCAGTCTCCAACCTTCGTTTTCTGGTGAAGGTTGTTGAGAGTGTGGTGGCTCAGCAGTTTCCACTTTTCCTGGATGAAGCGGACTACCTGGATCCATACCAATCAGGCTTCTGGCCCAGTTTTAGCATGGAGACGGCATTGGTCGCACTGATGGATGATCTCTGGAGGGCGGAACAGGGGATTTTCCTCTGTCCTAGTCCTATTAGACCTCTCAGCAGCTTTCGATACCATCGACCAAGATATCCTTTTGCGTCGCCTTGAGGGGTTGGGAGTGGGGGCACTGTTTTTCAGTGGTTCTCCTCCTACCTCATGGGGCATTCCATGTCGGTGTTGTCAGGGGGGCAGAGGTCGACCTCAAGGGCGCTCACTTGGGTTCCCCAGGGGTCGGTCCTCTCCCCCCTCTTGTTTAATATCTACATGAAACCGCTGGGTGAGTTCATTCGTGGTTTTGGTGTGAGGTATCATCAATATGCTGATGATACCCAGTTATACATCTCCACCCCAAACCAGGTCACTGAAGCCCTCTCCGTGATGACCCGTTGCCTGTATGTGATGCAGTTTGGATGGACGGAAACATGCTTCGACTCAACCCGCCAAGACTGAGTGGCTGTACATACCGGCATCTCGGTCCAATCATGAATGTCCATCGTTGACCATAGGGGGAGAGTGTTGCCCCCTGTGGATAGGGCACAGAACCTGGGGGTCCTCCTGGATCTGTGGCTCTGGTTGGAGGAACAGGTGGGGGCTGTGGCCAGGGGGGCCTTTGCCCAGGTCTGGCTGGTTCGCCAGCTCCGCCCGTTTCTGGACCGAGATGCCCTGTGTACAGTCACTCATGCCCTTGTTACTTCCCGACTCGACTATTGCTCTCTATCTAGGACTGCACTTGCATACCATCCGGAGACTGCAGCTGGTGCAGAATGCAGCCACGCGGGTGGTGATGGGAGTTTCCCAATTCTCCCATATTACCCCCCTCCTGCGCGACCTGCACTGGTTGCCGGTTGCACTCTGGGTGAGATTCAAGGTTTTAGTTTTAACATTCAAAGTCCTACATGACATGGGTCCAGAATATTTAAGAGAGTGACTCCTGCCTATATCGAGTACCAACCGCCCTGTGCAAAGCACACAGGCAGGGGCTTCTCAGGGTTCCGTCGGCAAGCCAGTGTTGGCTGGCGGTCCCCCGGGGACGAGCCTACTCTGTGGTGGCTACCGCCATGTGGAACCAGCTTCCCCTGGGGCTCCATCTGGCCCCTGACCTCCGCACCTTCCGCCACGACCTGAAGACCTGGTTATTTGACCAAGCTGGGCTGTGATAACCTTCTCAGGGGTGGTGGTGGTCTTTGATTTAATTTTAATATTGATATTGGGCTTGGTTTGGTTTAATTCTTTTTTAACTATTCATTTATTATGAATGTGTGTTTTTAGTTGTGAGCCGCCCCGAGTCTTCGGAGATGGGGCTGCATACAAGTCCAATCAATCAATCAATCAATCAAATCAATCAAGCCTGTTAAGTACTCAAATATAGTGTAGACTGAATCAGGCAGGAAACAAACAAATTTCCTGAAAAAAGCCATTTCTATATTATTGCCAAGAAAATGTTGCTACTATGTCCATTAATGCACCAGAAATTAAATCCAATTTGAATAAATCCAGTGCCTATTTTCATTTTAAAAATGGTGAAATTATGGGACCCCAATTTTGGGTCTTGATAATAACTGCCAGGAATGTTTATCAAATTATGAAATCTAGACAGAGATAAATTGTCCTATTCTTGTAAGCAAGGAGTTATATATTCTGTCTTTAGGGTTCAACTATTTGTTTAATGTAATGGTTTGTATTAGGTTGAGTCAGTCCAATAATTATAATTATGAGTTACCATGGTTCTCTTTTTTTAAATAATATTCTTTTAATTTTTTGTATTTTAAAAACATCTCTTTTGGTGAACAATGTGGTTCCAGGTTTTTATATTTCAATGCAAACATGACCTTAGTTACATATTCATCTTTCATATTCAATTTCATATCATATCATTACTTTTCCCATTTCCTTTAAATACTCTCAAGTATTCTTATATTCATTACCGTTATTTTATCCAATTCCAATTCATATCATAATTTATTTCATTGTTCTTTAAATATTCTCATGTCTTATTTTACAGTGTTATCTAAAATTCTTATTTCATTTCTATATTCATTATATTTATATATTTTTATCTGTCACATTTGCAATTTTATCACATACTATTATTTCATTCATTATTCAATAAATTTTATCTTAATTCTAATAATTCAAAAATTGTCCCTTAATTATCAATTTGAATGTACCACCCCTTTGCCTTATACATCCCTCAATTTACTCCCCTTTAATTCATAATAAAAAAATACCATAATATAATCATTTTTTGATTATCACATTCTAGGTTAATAACAATAATCTCCTAACTACTACATTTCACATATGCATATATATACTTTAAGTCAGATTCCACATGGTATTCTTTTTCTCAATTACATTCTAAATCATCTTTTATTTTCAAAAATATTAATCTATTCAATTAATTATACAAACTGATATTAATCTTTCTATTGCAAATCTCATAATTCATTTTAACTTTATTCATCATTTTGTTAAATGTATTTAGTATTCTTATCATAAATTCCCATTTCCACATTTATTCCAGTTATATCTATATAAGATTTAACAGTAATCCTTAAAAAAAATCAGTTCCAATCCCTTCCATTTTAAAATCTATATTCTTATATATCACAACACATTACCTTGTAGAATCCCCTTTCCTGTTCTTCATCTACCCATTGTCTCTAATTCTCCTAACTGTGTAATTTCTTTTCCTTTTTGTTCATTTTCTGCATTCCATCATTTTCTGGTCCTTTCTCTTAATCCCCCTTTTTTCCTTTATTGTTTTCCTCCATTTCTTACACCAATTTTTATTTTCTCCCCCTTGAGGTTTCTTCTGTACTTCCCTTTTCTGCTGTTTGAGTTACTGTGGTTTTCTAAAGTCACAACTGAATTATCTTTCCTAGGGATTGCTGATCAGTGTATATCTTGTCTGTAACAAATGTATTTACATAATATTTTGTTTCTGACAATAGTTTTATAAAATGACAGAATGTCCACTGCTGCTTCACAACTTTTCAATGAATTTTTCCACAAAATATATTATTTGTATAATTTTGTATAATATTAGTATAATTTGTATAATAATAATTCCAACATGTAGTATATTTCTTTTGTAAAACATCTAATTTTTATCTTTCTGTGCATTACTGCAAAATACAAACTTTATTTAAACACAATGAGCTTTAAGGTAGTTTCCCAATAATGTGTTGATTTCTATGAACATTTCTTAGATATTTCTTGCTTCACATAGTCTTTCCTCCTACAGATGACATAGGCTAATAAATTCATTTGTTGCTTCCATATATGAAAGTGGAAGTTTAGCAGATTATGCTATTTTCTAACCAAAAAATGTGACCCCCCCATAGTATTTCTTGAATTTCTCCACCATTTTTTTCCTGCTTCTCTTTCCTACTGCAGTCTCCCCCCCAAAAAAAAAGTATCTTTAGCAAAAACTGCTATCAAATGATTTATTGGCTTATTTAATGTTTGTATGCTATTGTAATTTTTTAAAAAATGACTTTTGGTGGTGCACATAAAATGCAATATATAAGAAATCCCATATTAAAAAAGCAAAATACAGCAATGTTTTAGAAATAGAAAAAGAATGAAAGATGGTAACCACAACTCAAACCAGGAGAAGGCTCCCTCATCAAAAAATAATAATAATAACTAGCTCATGGAAAATCAACAAAGAGAGAGTCAAATTGATCTCCCCAGGGGACCAAACCACAATATCAGTACCACAGCAAAAAGGCAAGGTCTCTTTGACCCAGCCTTACAATCTCCCCAAAGTGTGAGACTTGCTTCAGTTTCCCCCTGCAAGTTATAATTAGACAGGTATGAAACCCACCAATTCCATTATCAGTGTGGATTGAATTCCATAAGCAGAATGGGGCATCAACTATTTTTAATATAGGAAGACATTTTTTTCAATGATATCATACGCGGGCCAAAATGGAGAGTGCATATGCAAATGTTGTTTTTTTGACAGGTATTAGGGTAATGATTAGGGATCACATTATGAATATGTGTTAAAAATACAGTACAATACACCAAGAAGACCCTGTAAGAAGAAAATATATTACTAATAATATTAATATTACTCCAACTACCGACATGGAGATGAAGAGAAAGCTCTTAACTCCTTTCTGAAAGGTAGAAAGAATAGCAGTTTAGCATAATCCCCAAGAAGCGCTTGCCCTTGTTTGAGAATGAAGCAGAAATGATGCTCCACTTCTATCATGGCCCTGTAGCAATGGGCTTTAAAAACAACAGCAGTTTTACGAAGCATCCAATGGTTCTTGTTAATGTTATTGAAGGCTAATTGCTACACAGAGAGATGGTTCATTGCTGAGGAACTGTGGTGTTAACCCTGCTTTCCCTATGCACTTCATGAGCAATTTAAATTGGCCTCTCAGCAGCAATTAAGTTTGATAGAGCTTCCATAGGTGTTGATGTGGGAATATGCAGGCACATGGGTATATTTAAAGCTGAGGGTGGCAGATAATACTGTACAATAGGGGATTGACTTAATGGATAGTGTGAAGGAGGGGAAGCAAGGATCATGGATAGGGAAAACATCACTCAAAATGTATTATTTTTATTATGTCTCGGTTCAATAAACAGCCTTTAAAAAAACTCCAGTGGTCCTATAACTGGACTCTTTAAAATAATAATAAACATTTAAGCCCTATATGAGGGAAGGCTGGGGAGGGCAAGGGAAAGCAAGCAACGAAAATCTGAGGCTGCTAACTTTTTGCCTCCTTCTTAGAGCTGAGAAAAAGTGATGGGATCAAAACAGGACTAGAACTCCCGGTCTCCTGGTTTCTAACCTGATAACTTGATCACTACACCAAACTGGACTCTTACATGCTTTGTTTTAATCATAGTTTCCTAATTAGGAAGTTCACAAATTGTACCCTGTTAAGTACAGAATGAGGAAATATACAGAGGTTTTTCAATTATGTTTGAAACCTGTGGGATGAAATGAGCAATATTTGATTTTTTTTAAAAAAGGTTTATTTAATGATCTACGGTGGGGGGGGAATCTAATTGCTCTTTGCAGAAATAAGACAATAAAAGAGTAATACATAAATTGTTACAGTTGTTCAATTTAGCTTAGCATATTGTATGAATTTATACACATGGATTATTTAAGAAGTCATGTTTAAACCAAAGCTCAGTGAAAGGTGTGAATAAACGATAAAATAGGATAAATTGCTACTGACCCGATGATCTGTGAGCTGCCTGATGATAGTTTATTATTTTTCCCCAAATTATTAATAATGAATGAGAGTTTGTTTTATACATGATCAGAGAGGTGAAGCACTGTAGTTAAAAGTAAGTAAAGGAAATATCTTCCCCTCCTTTCAAAGCAAACACAAAACAAAATAAAAACAAGCACAAAATCTAACATATGGTGAAAACAAAAACATAACATAAGGTGGAAATGATCTTTTAACAAAGTGGCCTTGTGTAATGAATTCTAATCACCGGCTTGAAAGTTTTCTTTTTGCATGTATAGAATTTTAATGTGTAGGCAGGCATTTATCAGAAGGCATTTGTAGCTACTTATTTCCTATATGTAAATATTGCACATTGCAATTTTTATATCTCCTGTGAGGCCTTATAACAATTTGAGCAATCTTTTAAAATTAAATGTAATGGGCATTATATCGCATTGTGATTCTGCAATAGGGACTCATTACATGAAAGAATTGTTTAAATCAGAAAGGCTACTATCTGAACCTAGTTAGGCTGAAGTAGTGCTATCAAAGGCACAATAACTATTACAGATTAAAATAAATAGTGATATTTAGCAAAAGAAATAAAAAGAGCTTCTTCGAACTCAGTAGGTTCCACTATAAATTTTTGCTGTCAAGCACCACCCAAATTTATTTCTGCAACAGCACTATCCTAAGACTATTTCCTATCTTTTCCACCCCTGTCTGGTTGTTTTGAATGCTCATACTTGGACAGGCCAGGAAATTAGATATAATCATTAGATGTAATTATTAGCATTAGATGGCTCTTTCCTTATTGTTAATTTATCCATAGCAAGTATATGGATGCATTTAATTTAGTCTGAAAATGAGGAGATTATATTTGGGAATGGCAAGAAGATTAAAATCTTTGCATTGTAATGGAACAGGTTGTGTTTGCACAATTTCCCATTATCATTACAGTGAGAGTGGGTTCATGTTGATCCATATTCTCATCTCATTACAAGTCTCATCACAGGAATATAACATTTCTCCCCCTAACTTGGTCTCTCTTTTTTTGGTGGGGGAGAGGGGAGAGCCAGGAATAAGACAAATATGCTAATTTGTCCATTACCAGATAACAAGATAGCTGTTCCTGCCATTAACTTTTAAACTGGTTTAAAATAAAACAGGGTCATTCCCATTACAGTGCTTATCTTAGAAACGAAACCAATGTAGGGAATCACTCTTTTCATTTTGTTATCTTTCTTTCACATATCATATTTTCAGTTTCAGAGATATTAAAGTATATCTTTAACAATGATGTTATAAATGAAACAAACAAATATGAAAATGGTGTTGAAGTAAACTTTGAACAGAAAAAGCCCATCGTGACAGACCCATAGTTGTCTCTAAAGGAGTTTGTGTGCTATGTTTATATATATATATAAACATATTATACATATATAATTTATTTATTTTACAGAGAACAAACATAGAATTGTTATGGAGCTAAAGCATAGTCTGGTTTGTCCAGTTTTGTGTTAGTGTATTATAGGAGATGCTGTTTCCTTGTAACTCATGAAACATGGCTAAGTGCCTCCTGTGAATTCAACCAGGTTTATTATGTTATACCATAATAAATATAATGAGTTACCACTCAGTTAAATAAGTATTGAACAAGCTGACAAAGGGATCATGTACCAAGCCCGCTTTATCTCCATTTCTGACACTCTTGTGGAATTTTTGCCATTGTCAAATGCTTCTTCCTTGGGAACACTACTTGTGGTCCTAGTATCTGACTATATAGCATAGGTATATGAAACAAAGAGAGGAATTTAGCTATATTACCTGTACATGCAGCCATGTCCATTGTTTTCTTAAACATTGATTTTCTTGGAGAGGGCTTACAATGTAATTTTTTGACATTAAGGGGCTCAATACAACAAACAATTATAGAGGTAGTCTCACCGCTTTCCGAAAGTGCTGCTGCTCTCGCATTCTTTCTGTCTGTCCATCCATCCATCCATCCAAAAGGTCTGTCTGTTTGCCTGCCTGCCTTCCTGCCTATCTACCTACCTGTCTGTCTTTTTGTCTAGCTACCTACCTACCTACCAATATAGATCTCTCTCTCTCTCTCTCTCCCAATATATCTCGCTCCATCGCCCCCATATCGCCCCCTTCCATTCCTTCACCCCCACGTAAGCCCCTTTTCATTCCATCGCCCCCTGAAAACAAAATTGCCCTTAGCGATATCACCCAGGTTAAGAACCACTGCTCTACACAATAGCTTGGCAGTGATGGTAACTGGGGCTGAATCAGAGGCATGGGGTTTTCATCAATCTCACCCAACCCCCTTTATCCCTGGGCTTCTACTTCAGCCCTAGTACTGCTGCCAACAAGGAATGCTATCTCATCCTGTAGCACAGCCATCCACCCCAGGACAACAGTGCAAAGTTCTAGCCACCCACACTGCCCTGCACTTCACTTACCCTGCAATCATGGTTCAGCAGGGTGGCAAGTCAAGAGGAGTACAGAGTGGCAAGGCCAGCAGGGCCAGAAGAGCAAAGAAATCCAGGCCAGTGGTCTGGCAGAATGAGCAGAGTGCAGGTCAGGAAGGCTACCAGGCTGGCAGAGGCAGCAGTGTGAATGGAGTGCAAGGCAGCAACAAGTCTAGCAGGGTAGCTGAATTCAAGGAGGCAAGGCTGATGGGCCACTAGGGCTAACAGGGTGGCAAGGCATATAGAGTATACAAGGGTAAGACCTGCCAAGCTGCAAAGTACAAGGCTACTGAAAGGGCAGAGATAGTGGGAGAGCTAGGTGGTTGAGTGGGGTTGAAGAGAAAGCAGTTCCTTACCTTATCAAGGCTTGAAGCTAGGAGAGACCAAGCCAGAATGCTTTGGCTTTTTGGGTGGGGGATGGTTCTTTGCCTAACAACTAGTGGGATTCAATTATCAGTAAAAGAGAATATTGGGATTGCCATCTCTAAGTTAAATGGTCACGTGATGTTGCATTTGATGACTTTACCATGCAGTAGAAGAAATTTTGGTCCCAATTACTTGAGGATTACCTGTATGATGAGCTGCATTCATTTTCAAACTTCAAACTCTCTGTGAAGGCCAATAAAGATTAGCATTATTCCATCCTAAGCCGCTGACAAAAATGCACTACCCTCCAAATCTCTTACATATTTTATGTTGTGTGTATTATTGTGATAATCTTAACAAATTTATCAGATGCAGTAATGTAATTCCATTGTAAGATTTTTAACAATTGTACATTGAGGAGTTTAACAGTGAAAGCATCCCTTGCTTTTTCATGTAACCATGTATACTTAGATCTCTTTTTCTTTTAAAACAAAATAAACTATTAGGGATGTTTCTGCCTGACCAACTTGATCAGGGAAAAGAAAGCATGTGTTCTCATTAGACGAACTAACACACCCCCACCCCAACAAAAGGAAAGGATATGAAATAATGTGATGGTTACATTTTTATAGCCAGAACGTTAGATTTTCTCTCTATGGAAATGACAAGATCTGCTTCTTGTGAAACAAAGAACAAACAACAGTGAGACAAAAAATGAAAGCAAAAAGAATGGCCTTAGCATTAAACCCTAGCATCATTTTATTCCTGGACTCCTGTTAATATACAGTATTTGTAGACTCAGATAAAAGCTAAAAGAAAGGTTGAGCATGTACATTCTGGCTTACAATACTCTTTTGATTATATTAGCATTTATAACTTTAAAATGCATTTAAGATTAACCTTGACTTGTGATGTATTTTTCCTTATGATTTTTCTTGTGATTTATTTTGTATGATTTATGTTGCCCTGAGAACTTTTACTATAAGGCTAACTCATAAATTGACTAAATAAATATATCTTCAAACCATTTAACTCCACTGTAATCTAGTGGTGTTCCTCTAGCATTTTTTCCCACATAACGATGCTAATAGGTTAAATATGCTACATGATTTCAAAGTTTTCAAATTACACTGAGTTTGTTATGCATTACTTTTAATTATAAATCAATAATATTAAAATACAATGGCATGCTTATGCATTAAGAATGCTTCAGAAATTCAGCATTTGTGGATTGTCTGTGAATTAACTGCATCTTCTGAATCTAGCTATCTATCTGCATCTATCTATCATCTATCTATCTATCTATCTATCTATCTATCTAAATTTTTGATACTAGAGAATAACAGTGGAAAAGGTCTTTGTTGTGATGTGCCATAAGTTGAATTAAATTTGTTATCTGATGTGGAATCCTGCATTTTTAAGAAATACAATATTTATAAATATATGCTTAAATACAAATTTCAGAAGGGATTTTACACACACACAGGGGAGGGGGGGAGAAGGGAAGAGAGAGAGAAAATTGAATGAATGAATTTATGTAATATGATAAGCAAAAAGGCCAAGATTAGAATGTTGATTAATCTGTCCCTAGGCATATTCCAAGTATTACAAGTAAAGTTAAGTATTTACAAATGTGAGACTGTTAAACTACTTTTTTTTATTCAATAAGAAAGTGCCTTGGTTTCGACTACTTAATGTAAATTAAAATAATTTGTTGTATTGGCAGGTTTCAAGATTAATGAACAAAAGACAAACATGTTAACAAAAATATTAAAATAAAAGATCAAACAGAATTGATGAATAAAACAGATTTTAAGATTAAGAAGATAATATATCTGCATATCACTATGATAAATATGAGCTGTATGGTATTTCAAAATAACTAAAGACATGGAATGAAGTTTTAAAAGATGGGAGATACTACAATTTTCATTGCTGGGAAAAAAATATTTGGAAAAAATTGAATGTCTTTTTTATTATTATTATTATTTATTA
This sequence comes from Naja naja, assembly GCA_009733165.1. Taxonomy (NCBI): domain Eukaryota; kingdom Metazoa; phylum Chordata; class Lepidosauria; order Squamata; family Elapidae; genus Naja; species Naja naja. Next base: position 136,302,979 of record CM019150.1, on the reverse strand, counting down.
TTTATTTTTTATGTTTTTTTATGTTTTTTATTTTTATTTTTAATTACATTTATATGCCGCCTTTCTCCGAAGACTCAGGGCGGCTTACAATTTTGAGCACAACCCAATGCTCAGCAATAGCCTTCATTCCATTGTATATGCCTGCTTATTACTAAGCAGCATTTTTTTACAAAGTCAGCTAATTGCCCCAACAATCTTGGGTCCTCAATTTACCTACCCCGAGAGGATGGAAGGCTGAGTCAACCTTGAGCCTGGTGGGATTCGAGCCTACAATAATTGTAGACAGCTGGATCTTAAGAGCAGGCATTTAACAGCCTGAGCCACCAAGGATTCTAGGCAAGGATGTCTTGCCTACAATAATGTTTTTGGAAACTGATACACCATTTTAACAGAGGAGAAGAAGAAGAATATATCTAAATTTGTGGAGGAGGGAGGAAAAATACAAGTTAAATATAAGGTGCTACAAGAGTCAAAAGAAAGAGGAAGATAGGGTCTACCTGATTTGACGTGTTGAAGCTTGTTGTTTGGCTCAGTGAATGCTGCTGAGTGTTATAAGGTTCTTGGATATAGATAAGGCTCTTGACTAGGCTCTTGGAGATAGAAGGACATGATCTGAAAGTTGAGTGGCATGGATATTTGTGGACACTTTGTAAAGCAGAAAATGAATGTATGATTTACGGTTTTGATAATTAGACAGATTTCAGTTAATCCTCGACTCACAACAATTCATTTAGTAACTGTTCAAAGTTACAATGACACTGAAAAAAGTGACATGACTCTTTTTCACACTTGCAGCATCCCATCGTCACATTTATTTATTTATTTATTAATGGGACTTATATGCCGCCCCATCTCCGAAGACTCGGGGCGGCTCACAAATAAAAACAAGAACAACAATAGATAATTAAAAGCAGATTAAACTAAATAAGCCCCATTACAATTACAAATTCATCCCATAAAAAACTATCCCATAAAACCATCCCTCCCAAAAATCACAACCCGGATTGGTTAAACAACCAGGTCTTCAGGTCATGGCGGAAGGTCAGGGGTCAGACGGAGCTCCAGGGAAGTTCATCCCAAGGTCTGGGGCCGCTATAGAATAGGCTCGTCGTTGGGGGACCGCCAGCCGGCATTGGCCAGCCGACGGGACCCCAGGGAGTCGTTGCCTATGTGCTCGCACAGGGCAGTTGGCATTTGATGTCGGCAGGAGTCGCTCCCTTAAATATTGGGGACCCATGTCATGAAGGACTTTGTATGTTAAATTCAGACATTTTACAACTGACTGATATTTATCATGATTTGCAGTGCTCCAGAGTCATGTGATTACTGTTTGTGACCTTTTGACAGTGGAAAGCCAGATTCACTTAACAACCATATTATTAAGCACTGATTCACTTAAAAACTATGGCAAGAAGGACATGAAGTAGAGCAAAACTCATTTAAATATCTCACTTAGCAGCATACATCTTGGGGATCAATTGTGATCATAAATCAAGGACTACCTGTATAAAAAGAAAACAGTTAATATGTTGTTACTATAGAGTGAGATATAGATATGTGTGTGTGTGTGTGTGTGTGTGTGTATCTATCTTTTTTATTTTATTCTTCAACTTTTTTTCTTTCTTGCACTTTTAGCTTCTCTTTGATTTCTTTCTCATTCTTTTCTTTTTCATACTTTATATTAGCTTCTATTAGTTTTATCTTCTTTTAAAAAAATAATAATAAAAATTATACATTTATTTATTTGTTTGTTTGTTCAATTTCTATAGTCACCTCAGTCATACACACGTATTATAAAGTTTTGGCTGTTTAATGACCTTGGAGGTAAACATACAGTGATATATGGCAGCTTTGGAATGAAAATATGTCTCTATGTAAATATTGAGAAGGATGTTTGGAAATGATATTTAAAATATAATCCAGGATGAGTTCTAGCTTTATAGAAGGTTTAATTGTTTTCTAAACTATTTTAGTGAAATTTCATTCTGGCCATGAGGAGCCCAAGCATATGATTTATTTATGCTCTGTTTTTCTTGCGAAGATTAATATTTCATACTTAACTTTAATCATAAATAAGTAATTTTTTTATCTTTTATATCATTAATGACACGGGAAAGTTTTCATCCAGGTGATTGCTCTGGAGCATATTCTCCACATTTTATATACAAGTATGAGCAAATCTGTATGTAGATTTAAATATGCAATAAGTAACATTTTAATAACTATGCATATTGTATTATGGAAGAAGTCTGCAAATGGAAATATATGAAACATGACTGATGATGAGAATGACACTTTTATGTTGGGAGCTCAAAATAAACTTGCATTATTTGAAACAGTGGCATCAGCAACATTCTGATTGTATTAACAAACTTCAATTACAAAATGTGCTGAGACAGGGCTTTTACTTCAGGTGTCAGAGTCTCAGAACCAGGGAGCAGTTTATTGACAGCAGAGTGTTGAGCTATAGATAAATAGCTCTGTAATAGTGCAATTCACACACTCTTTCAGGCTAGGCTTCTTTCAGTGTTGGGCTTGCATATCAGATAATGATGCATTTTATTTACATTTTCATTACTTTGATCTTCTGTTGGCGTCTTCTCACCTAGGTGATCTAGCATGACTTTTCCTGCTCTGCTTCATTTAAACTAACATTGTTGTTAGTTGCAAAGTTGTATCTGACCCATTGGGACCCCATGGGCAACGTTCCTCCAGGCCTTCCTGTCCTCTACCATCCTCCAGAGTCCATTTAAGCTCACACCTACTGCTTCAATGACTCCATCCCGCCACCTCATTCTCTGTTGTCCCCTTCTTCTTTTGCTCTCAATCTTTTCAGGCATTAGGCTCTTCTCCAGTGAGTCCTTCCTTCTCATTAGTTGGCTAAAATATTTGAGTTTCATCTTCAGGATCTGGCCTTCTAAAGAGCAGTCAGGGTTGATCTGCTCTAGGACTGACTGGTCTGATTGCCTTGCAGTCCAAGGGACTCACAAGTTTAACTAACATTAAAGCAGTTCTATTATCATCACTGAACCTATCCAAAGTAGGCTCTACAGTTACCTCACCAAGACATTTCACAAGATGCAGGTTTTATGAGACACCGATAACTTATGCATCTGAATCCCTTTTGTGTTTTGGTGTGGCACTTACTATAGGTTACCATTTATAAAAGAACAGCCATTTAGGTTGAAAACAAACCTCTTTTCAGGCAAGTTGAAATGCCAATAGCTGGAAGAAGTTGGGCAGCTAGAATTTTGAATGAGATAGGCCAAACCAATCCTCTTTTTGCTGTTCATTCTAATTATACTTGCGAGATAGAACAATTGCCAGAGAGAACAATCAATCACTGGAACAGATTGCCTTCAGAAGTTGTGGGTGCTTCATCATTGGAGGTTTATAAGAAGAGACTGGACAGCCACTTGCCTGAAATGATATAGTGTTTCCTCCAAGGTTCCTTCCATCTATATTCTGATAATCAGTAGCATTTCCCTGATTTTTTTAAACACACCCCCTGCTCTGTAATGTAAAGCTTTATATAGGATTAACTGTTTAAAAAGCAAAGGAAAGACATCAAACCTCATTCTATAGAACACAAGACAATTAACCATTTGATTATTTCTCTCTTTGGCCATTAAAAAACTGCTAAGTATGGCCCTTGTCCATTCTAAACATTGTTTTCCTGATCTAGTAGAAATAACTAGATTTAGCAAAATCTTCTTGGCATCCCTAAGGACAAAAGGAAGTACAGTAGCAATGCTATCAGTATTTTCCAGACACAGAATTGAATGTGCAACTGCTGCCTCAAACAGATCTTCAGTGACTGAGGAGATATTACAGGTAAAGTGTAAAAAAGCAACTGCAGATGTGTATTACGGGTAAATCCTCCTCAAAGAATCCCTGTCTATCAAATGACTTGGTGATGTCCTAAAATGTTCCAGCTTGCAGAATCCAAGGAACTTAAATTATTCTTTAATTAATTAGGGTACTTCATTGAGCATTGAGTGTGTATACACACACACACACATTATACACACCTATTTCTATACTTGTACATATATTCATATACACACATTTAATGTACTGGTTAATTTTTATTTAATCCCACTTAGTTTTGATCTTTTACATATTTATAAAATCTTTTTCTTAATCTGCTACCTATTCATTTTTTTCAATTGCGATTGGGGAAAGCTACTTTGGAATACCTTTCAAAAAAAGCATTTTTGTATAGATTTACCTAAAAATAGCAGAAAATCTATGCAGCTCTCTTAAATTCCTTAAGAGCATTAGAAGAGCCCTACTAGATCATACTATTATTCCTTGTATCCTAACTATTAGTGTCACTTTACAGACATCAGCGTAGATAGTGGATATTGCCTCACCTGGTGAATCATAAGATCAGGGATGCAATTCAACTGGTGTAACAACTGGTTCGGTGAGCATGCACTTTGTGCATGCGCAGAGCATTTGCTACTGACCTTCTCCAGCAATCTCTATGTGTTAAACAGCTTGCATGAGGCAATAAGCTGTGCCGCGTGAATCAGCTGAGCTTGAAAAACAGGATACAAAGCACAGCTAAGAGCCCGGGTGGGCAGGTGGGCCCAACAGCTGAACATCAGAGCAAACCCAACCCGTTCGCTTCCAGCTGATTCGCGGAGCTACCAGTTCACCCGAACTGGGCCAAACCAGTAGAATCCCACCCCTGCATAAGATTAATGATCTCCAGAAGTAAATATTCTAGGCCAGGGGTGTCAAACTCACATCATCATGGCAGCATTACATGACGTATCAGGACCTTTTTCCCCTTCGCTAAACTGGGCAAGCACATGGCCAGTGAGTGACAGCCCTGTTCTAGGCAATAGGTGAGCCACTGGATGTCTTTGGGTTAATATTACAGGTTTACTATTGTGAGATAGCATCATTGTCATTGTCATCATCATCATGGCAACACAACTGTAGTGTAGATAATTGGCCAGACTTAATGGACTTTTGCTGATCAGAACCACAAATCTTTAAGGATTTATTTATAGATAAATATAAAGAAGAGAGAGTGATAAATTACTAAAACTGTTTATACTTGTGACAAAGGAGGAAGTGATTTCTTTAAATATATCCTTTTCTTTACTACATTCTTATTTTTCTTTTCTATTTTTTTATTTTTTTCCTGCAATTTCTATTTTTTTAAAAAAAATATGGATTAGTCATCTTATGCCTGTAGTGTTTAATAAAATTATTATAAAAATGGAATATCAAATAGTTGTAATGTTTGATACAATTATTACCAAAAAGGAATATCAAATATTCTATAACTGCTGCCCCCCCAAAAAACAGAAAAAACATGTGGTTGTGTTAATAGGGTTTGCTGCTAATCTGTTTAATAGTCTTCAGCGAGCCTTAAGTATTTCCCTAAGCTTCTTGTTTAAAAATAATGCTGGCCCATATGACCTCAGTTTCCAGAAAATGGTAAGCAAGACAATCTCTCTTTTAAGAACAGAATTGTGCTAAGTTCTGAAATAGATGCAAAATCATCTTTATTTTATTTTATTTTTTAATTTTTATTCATATTTATATCCCGCCCTTCTCCGGAGACTCAGGACGGCTTACAGTTTTTGGGATACAACCCAATGCGCTCAGCAATAGCCTTCATTCCATTGTATATGCCTGCTTATTACTAAGCGGCATTTTTACAAAGTCAACTTATTGCCCCCAACAATCTTGGGTCCTCACTTTACCTACCCCGAGAGGATGGAAGGCTGAGTCAACCTTGAGCCTTGTGGGATTCGAGCCTGCAATAATTACAGGCAGCTGGAGCTAAGTGCTAGGCTATTAACAGCCTGCACCACCAAGGCCCTTATATATCTTGGTTGGATATTATAATAAACACTGCTCAGAAAATAATATTGTAAAAGGTGACTATATTCTTGGCAAGAAAAGACTATTTTTTAAATGCCCTCAGTTTTAAAATAGTTACAATGGCAGCTATATTTAAACTTTGGTTATATGGGTGCATATACATTGGAAGTTGGTGCTCTATTTTGTATTCTTATAACTACAGCAGAAATCAATAATTAAGCCACTTGGCAACAAATGAGTCACCAAGAAAGAGACATTATATTTATCTGCTGGCTTTCTGCATTAGAAACCTGCTACTGCTGTTTCCTATTTTTATTACTCTTTAGTCATAAATGCCTTCTTAATAATCCATAACCATTTTTTAAAAATAAACCACTGAAGTCAATTTATTCAGGTTCTAGAAAACAGTATTTCTAGGTCGTGCAACAGAAGCCTGATCTTCTGGGTTGCTTTGCATATTGGGAAGTCTGTGTTGCAAGCCATGCCTATTCCTTGCCTTCAATTACTGTAGCTGTTACACTGTGGTTGGTATGCATGCATTCATCATCCTGTTATCTCTTTATCTATTATGACTGCTGAATAGGAAAGAAAAGTGGACTTGTCTTATGTACTATTTTAAAGCATTCATCACAGTCTCTCAGTAGAGGAAACCAGGAAGTCATCAAATGATGCTATGAAAATTCTGCCATTCGTCACATCATTCTTACAATTAAAAATGTTCAAGTAAAGACAATCAGATTGACTAATAAAGGTATCTGTCATATTTGAAATTCCTTCAGTCATTTGACTGTCAACAAACAAACAAACAAAACCATTGGCCTCTCTTCACTGCTTCTCAAATTTGGGCCATATTCTAACTCTAGATCTCATGATATAGATCAAAGGCAAACACATGTGTTTATAGATAAGGTTGATGAAGGAAAATAACATAACACTACATAACAACAGCATACAGTTCTAAGACATTATTTGAAGGTATTAAAGACTAAGATTGTTAAAATTAAAGGGAATAAATATAAAGTTGGTCTATTGGAACAAAATTAAAATAGATATTTCTGGTAACCCTTAAAGGATTTTTGTTGAGTAGGATTGGAATGATGATGTTTTAAAGCTTTGTCTATAGATAGAAGTTATCCAATACCATTTGGAAACAGTTTTTCTTTCATTTCCAATACCAAAAATCTATCATAGAAACTTTTCAGAAGATGTAGTCACACTAATCTATTGTCAGGCAGGAATCAGGTGTGGCTTGATGTGAACAAAGAGACAGGTTATCTCTGTTAAAAACAAAAGTATGTTTATTCAGCTGAACAAAGGTGGATCCTCCAGTCAGATTGGAAAAACCCTGAATGAACTTTGAAGCAAGTGTGTATGTATGCATGCATGCATACATATATGTGTACATACACACACAGAGACATATATTCATAGATGCATCTTGTGGTTTTATCATCTACTCAGTTTGCAGGCTTATGGTGTCTTATGGAACTTTACACAATACACAATTGCCAAGAGCCTGATAAGGCCTGAACTTATATAATAAACTTTTGATCAATTGCCAGAATTATCAGAATCCTGATCAACACTATATACTACTAAAATTCTTACGTCTGTTTGTCATCCTCAGGTGGACAAAATAGTGAATCATAGTATAACAATTTTTAAATTAAGGTATCTCAAATGTGTTGACTTATAGAGTGGTAGGATCCATTATTCCTAGGGAAATTAAATTTGGAGAAGTGGTGTCTAATTCAGTGCCATTGTGTGGTTGCTGCTTCAGCATTGCCACACTGCTATGGTTAGTCATGGTCACCTGATCATCATTTTGAACATTCCCTGGCAGCTTCTCACAAGTCAATGGTGCAGCCAGCAGGGAATGTAAACTCAGTTGTAATTGCTGACGTTCCCTGACAGTTTCCACATGTAAAATCATTGCCTTTGGAAAACTGGCAGGGAACATCAGCAATAGCAGGAAAGATGGCAAGTTGCTTGAGTAAGTCTCCCCTGTTATGTATGCAGGTTTGAATGTCATTGGTTTAGTTTGAACTGTTCTTGTAAAATGTCAGAAATGATTGGTTTAAAAAGTGCGGGAAAATCCTGCACTCTGATTGGCTGGCAACTGCGGCTGCTGGCTATAAGTAGCAGCCGCAGCCCAGCCAAATCGGGTCCGTTATGAGCTGTAGTCACTAATAAACTCTTCACTGAAGCACTCGCCTGACTCTTCATGCAAACTTAACACTGGTGACGAAGGTGGGATCCTTCCTGAAGAGAAGATGACGGAAAACAAGCTGAGAGAGATGGCTGCGCTGAACACCCCCAGCCCCATTCGATCCGACGGCAGAAGACTGGGACTCGTATGCGGATCGTTTCCAAATGTATTTGGAGGGAAACGATCTCGCCGACATTTCGAAGTGGAAGAGGGCGGTCTTTCTTACGCACTGCGGTCCGGCAGTTTTCAAGATGGCGAAGGCATTGGGGGAGCTGCAGATGTGAAGGTAATGGAATGGCCCAACTTATAAAAGCTGTTAAGAGCCCATTGCGCGCCACAAGTATCGAGCCTCATTAAGAGACACGAGTTTTACCATCGAAAGCTAAAACGTTCGTGGCAAGTTTAAGGGACATTGGGGGTGCATGTGAATTTAACAACTTAGAAGAGGCCATGCACGATCGATTTGTTCTAGGCCTTAAAGACAAGGTATTACAGAGCAAGTTATTAATGAGATAGAAGATCACGCTGAAGGAAGCAATAGAAGAGGCCTCTTCAGCAGAAGCCACCAAGTCCTCAGCAGCAGCCATGAAGAAAATTAACAAGGCCTTAAGCCATACTGATGTGGAAAAGTCCACAACAACTCATTGCGAGCAAATAGATTCTGAGTAAGACTGTAGTGAGGTGGAGGAAGGAATTTATAGACTCAGAATGGAGAATTTGGATATAATTTGGACTGGACAAATGTGCAACCCTTACCATCAACAGAGGAAAAATAATGAAAACTGAAGAAATCAAGATGCCTTATGGAAGTAACATCAAGGATCTGGATGAAGATGATTACCACAAATACTTGGGCATCCTTCAGACTGACAACATCAAGTACATTGAAGTCAAGAAAAAGATTAGAAGGGAATAGAAAGTGAAGAATGGCTTAAAAGTTCAAACTTAGTGGAGAAAATATCATCAAGGCAATTAACATCTGGTCAAATCCAGTTATTAGATACACAGCTGGAATAATGGACTGAAGCAGAACTTAAAGCCCTGAATAGGGAGATCAGAAAAATAATGACCTGTATTTTCATGTACGCAGCAATGTTGATAAACTCTAGTTACCAAGAGTAGGTTGGCATGGGATGGTGCAACTACACTAGACAGCTGAAAATAGAAAAAAAGTACATTGGTAAAATATCTGAAAGAAAGTGAATAAGATGCACTGAAGCTAGTATGAAGGCATATTAAGTAACAAAGACATCAGACTAACCTACAAGGAAGACAAAGTGAAAAATAGAAAAGAGACATGGCAGGGGAAAGTATTACATGGCCAATATGTGCTTACTTACTTACTTACTAACTTAACTTAACTTACATACATACATACATACATACATACATACATACATACATACATAAATAATCTAGTAGGCAAAGCAATAACAAGAAGACCTGTTAATAACTAAGAACAGGAAAGTTAAAGAAAAAGATAGAGGCACTAATTCTGGATACACAAAATCTTAAGAATATATTCAGACAAAGCAGAATTGAGAAGACAACAACAGACAGCAAAGAAGCTGAAGAAACAATGGGCCACCTGGTTAGCTCCTGCAAAAAGATTGCACAGACTGACTAAAAACAGAAGCATGACAAAGTAGCAACAATGGTGAATTGGAATATCTGCACAAAATACCATTGCTTGCAAGGAAGAACTGGTGAGACAAGGAAATAGACAACGTAATAGAAAACAAATAAGCTAAAGTGTTATGGCACCTCAGAATTCAAACTGACAAGCATCTGTCACATAATATCTGAGATCTAACAATTGTCAATAAGAAAGACAAAAAAGTCTGGAGAGTGAATGTGGCAGTACCCTGAGACAGCAGAATAGAAGGAAAAGCACTGGAGAAAATCATGAGATACAAAGACTTGTAAATAGAAGTAGAATAATTCTGGCAAAAGAAAGTAAAGATATACCAATATTATTAAGTGCCTTAGGTGCAATCCCAAAAGCTCTGGAGAAACACTTGAACATCATTGGCATTGATAGAATCACTGCCTGTTCATTGCAAAAAGCAGCTTTACTAAGAACAGTTTGCATTTTGCAATGGTGCCTTTAAAAACATGAAACGACATCAACTCATTAGAATGGAATTGATAGGTGGATAAAAATGCCAGTTCCAGTCTAAACAGCTGGCTGACTGTGCAACCAACCATAATAATAATAGTCCCAGTGGTTATCAGTACACTATTTTAGCATATTAAAATCTTTGGACAATATCTAGAAAATTTACAAATCGTCAAAATTTCCATGTCAATTATAATAGCTCATGCTGCTTGGATTCACACATATACACTGATACAATTTCAATAGTCTAGGTTCTTGGGAAGAACTTGATATGAATGAAGACCAACATCAGCTAAAGAACTGGAAATTGTGACCGAAGGCCCACTAACTCCCAACAACTGTGGGCAGCTCACAACAATCAAAGAAATTACAATAAATGTCATCGTAAGGGACCCACGAAGAATGTCTTTTATGTCAGTGGCCTTACACTCTGGAAAAGAACTTCCCCAGAGATAAGAGCAATGCTCTCTCTAGGCCTGGGGTTAATGCATGATAGAAGAGAGAGGGAGGGAGGGAAAGAAGGAGGGAGAGAGGGAGATAATTGTTTGATTTATGTTGCTTTTGATTATGTGTGTGTGTGTGTGTGCACACACACACACACACACACATTATTGTATTCATGTTCCAGAATATTTGTATTTGCAGTTACACACCTGGAACATGCCAAGTTCAGAGTGTTTTGCACATCTCTGAGATTTAAAAAATCATTGCAATGTGCAAATGAAAGAACAAATGTGTATAATGTGTGTGTTCTTTCAGTTTGCCCTTCAATACATTGTTCACTGCCAATAATTCTATTTGTAAAATCAAGTCTTTTACTAACAAGAAGTCAGATCTGATTTTTTTTTCTAAATTATTGGTGACATAATGCAGACCTGAGAAATTTCAGTCAAGAAAGAAGGAAACTGTAGATCTCGGCAACATGCCATGTCTTTCTGTTTCCTTTCTATGATTCATACTTAACAGCTCAAACATATCACTAGTACCTTTTAAAATAATGAAAATAAGGTACTCATTGACTTATTGGTTATTACCACAACAATTCTATGAACAATTATACAATTGAATTATTGGCACCATAATATCAAAATACATGCAATTGCTGGCTTATTCTGGACACCAATGGTTGTGATAAGCCTTAATGACTTCTTTTGTTTGTTTTTATATAGCATATGACTCCAACTATTTTAACATTTTTCATGAACTCATCCCTGTACATTCTTCAGCAAGCTAAAAGCAGATTATGGCTTAGCATGATTCGTGAGCCCAATAATTATATAAATGCACTATGCAGGAAATAGTAAATTCTGTGAGAATTGAATTTACAAGAGGTTTGTGCCCATATTGCATTCATCTTTCAAATATTATCTCTATATTGGCATAAGCTGAAATCATAGGCTGTGTGCAGAGATTTTTAATATAGTGTTTTGCACATTAAAAGCAGTATTTCTGGTTTTGCCCAGAGGGTAAAAGGAAGAAAGTGCAAATCTTGGAGTAAAAGTCTTATGTGCTTTTGACACAGCATAGTGAAAACTACTTTAAATTCCCAAGGCAGCAGAAATTGTTCAAAAAAAAATGCAAGGAAACCCGTTAGGATTTAGACAAAGGTTATCAGCACTGGCAGATGTTGTAAAACATGAACTCTTGATTAATGTAGGCCATCTCAGGCTTGTGTTGCATAACAATATATTAAGTGAAGCAGATTTTTTTCCCCTCTTGTTTTTCATTCATATTAAATGTTATAAACCTAATCAATGGCGTGGTAGTGTAGGATTTCTGGAACATTTTTAGTTATGTTGAGAGGATACTTATGGGGCTACAAATAAATCTAATTTTAAAAAAAGATAGTGAAGGTACTAGGCAGTGAATGTGGGGAAACTGTCCCCAATCTATGTGATGAGTAACACAAAACATTATAGGCATGAAGCATTGTTAGTATAGCTAACGTTTGGGTTTGTAATATATAAACCAGGATTGAAAGTGTATGTCACTTTAAGAGTAGCCGGAATGTGATTGGCTGTGGCTACAGCAACCGGCCATAAGATGGAGCCAAAAACCTGGTTCTCTCTCTCTGCTCTATCTCTGTGTTGATTGCCTACTGTTTATGGTTCTCCGTGTTTTGACTTTGACTATTGGATGTGAGCTTGCTACTGTTTTGACAAACTACGAACTGTGCCTGCTGATTGGTGACAAGGACATATTGAATATATTGAATTCAATATGACATATTGAAACTGTCCCCAATCTATGTGATGAGTAACACAAAACATTATAGGCATGAAGCATTATACAAAAACATTATAGGCATGAAGTAATGGAAACTAATCAAGAAGAGAAGCAACCTAGAACTAAGAAGAAATTTCCTGACAATTAGAACAATTAATCAGTGGAACAACTTGCCTCCAGAAGTTACAAATGCTCCAACAGTGGAAGTTTTTAAGACATTGGACAACCATTTGTCTGAAATGTTATAGGTTTCCTGCCTGACCAGGGAATTGGACTAGAAGATCTCTTCTCTTCTCTTCTCTTCTCTTCTCTTCTCTTCTCTCTCCTCTCCTATTCTAAATTGGAATCAATATGAATTAATTTGATCATTACTTAAATTGTCCATTTATTTGTTATTTATAAATATGACCACATCTTAATTATGAATGAACAATGTTTCTGATCCATACCAATTTTGTGTGATCATATTATGATTTGTTACTTTCTGTATGGACTTAATCTGCAAGTAATATCTATTTGTTTCTCTTAACCTGAAATTATTAAAACACATTACGCTATTTGCCTGTCTATTTAACATGATTTTTTTTTTGCAAAATACACTTTTATGTATGCAATTTTTATCAGAGAAATGCAATGTAAAGTTTGGAGAACCATGCAACTTAAAGATTAGATACATTTTGATCCAAATAATATCTGGTAAAATTCAAATTATGCCAATTTGCTAAAAAGATTATGCTTAGTCCCTAGATGGGACCCAAGTTTATAATCGGTAACTATTTTAAAAGATGATTAAAGATTCTTTATATACATTTTAAATCAGGATATTTTGATTAATCAGAATTAATTTGAACAAGTGGCTTAAAAATACCTTCATTTCTCAATTGTTTGTAAAGAGTAACTGTTTGTAAAAAGACTTTTACTTGTGCAGGGTTTTGTTTGTTTGTTTTTACAAAGCCAAATGCTTTAGACTATCTGTATACAGTCAACACTCCCCCCTCCCTGAAAAGAATCATATAATGGGTAATAATATATGTTTTAGATTCCCACATTTCAGAACTGAAATGTGGACATCTTTTCTTACAAAAAATGAAGCTGTTTCAGAAGCGGACAAAATCTACAATATATGCAACTAGGAAAAAAAATGAAAAAGGAGAAAAGCACTTCTGGTTCTTTCAGTATCTTTTCAAATCCCAAAGAGCACGCCATTAACATTTGGTAATATTAAAGATGAAATTGCACAGGAAAATGATAGTTTAGGAAAGTAATAATTAGTAATGAATATGTAATAAAAATGATTTAGATCCCTATGTGTTAATGTTTTGTTTATTTTATAGGGAAAAATGTTTAGACATCAAGTGACATTGGACAACCATTTGTCTGAAATGTTATAGGTTTCTGCCTGAATTGGGGAATTGACTAGATCTCTTCTCTCTTCTTCTCTCTTCTCTTCTCTCTTCTTCTCTCTCTCTTCTCTCTCCTCCTATTCTAAATTGGAATCAATATGAATTAATTTGATCATTACTTAAATTGTCCATTTATTTGTTATTTATAAATATGACCACATCTTAATTATGAATGAACAATGTTTCTGATCCATACCAATTTTGTGTGATCATATTATGATTTGTTACTTTCTGTATGGACTTAATCTGCAAGTAATATCTATTTGTTTCTCTTAACCTGAAATTATTAAACACACATTACGCTATTTGCCTGTCTATTTAACATGATTTTTTTTTTGTAAAATACACTTTTATGTATGCAATTTTTATCAGAGAAATGCAATGTAAAGTTTGGAGAACCATGCAACTTAAAGATTAGATACATTTTGATCCAAATAATATCTGGTAAAATTCAAATTATGCCAATTTGCTAAAAGATTATGCTTAGTCCCTAGATGGGACCCAAGTTTATAATCGGTAACTATTTAAAAGATGATTAAAGATTCTTTATATACATTTTAAATCAGGATATTTTGATTAATCAGAATTAATTTGAACAAGTGGCTTAAAAATACCTTCATTTCTCAATTGTTTGTAAAGAGTAACTGTTTGTAAAAAGACTTTTACTTGTGCAGGGTTTTGTTTGTTTGTTTTTACAAAGCCAAATGCTTTAGACTATCTGTATACAGTCAACACTCCTCCCTGAAAAGAATCATATAATGGGTAATAATATATGTTTTAGATTCCCACATTTCAGAACTGAAATGTGGACATCTTTTCTTACAAAAATGAAGCTGTTTCAGAAGGACAAAATCTACAATATATGCAACTAGGAAAAAAAATGAAAAAGGAGAAAAGCACTTCTGGTTCTTTCAGTATCTTTTCAAATCCCAAAGAGCACGCCATTAACATTTGGTAATATTAAAGATGAAATTGCACAGGAAAATGATAGTTTAGGAAAGTAATAATTAGTAAATATGAATAATAAAAAATGATTTAGATCCCTATGTGTTAATGTTTTGTTTATTTTATAGGGAAAAATGTTTAGACATCAAGTGAGAACTGAAGAATTTGATTAGTCAAAAATATTATGATTTAAAGGTATTTATGAAAAAAAACTATATCAAGTCAACCCTCTTTTTTTAAAGAAAAAAAATCCACAGTAATGCCTCATTAGTTTTAATTTAGTTTATTTTTGGATTTACTTGTATGAGGTCTTCCTTACAGAAACTCAAATGCCTTGAGATTATTGTCTTAATTGAGAAATGTGTTATTTCTCTGAAATTAGTTTACTTATTTCAGGATATGAATTGTATATGTTATACATATTTAAAAAAATCCTAGTAGAGTTATTGTAAAGCTATTCCTGAGTTTCTGCATTCCATTTTCTTTGGTTACTTTTTAATCTAAAAACATAACTGGTGATTAGAATAAATGCACATCTATGATGAAGATAATTCTGAACTGAATGTTTGGTATCCTTTCTTCCTCCCTCCAAAGAAGGGTTACAGTTTGAAAACAAGAAGGTTCATTTATCATGCTTGGGTGGATGTGTTAAGAAAAACAAGAAAAAATTGGCTTAAAATACATTCACAGTAAAATTACATACATTAAAATTCAGAGAACTTTAAAGGTTTACTTCCAACTAAAACCAGAACATTTCCTCTTGGGACTGATGGATGAACAGTTGGGAAAAGTCATGGAATATTGTGTGTGTGTGTGTGTGTGTGTTAGAATAGAGTAGAGAAAGAAGAGAATCGTGATGTAACACTGGGAAGATGGTTAATTTTTAATTGTACTTATAATATCTTTGCTACTTATTTTCTTTTTGGATATTATATAAATTCTCTGTCTCTGTCTCTGTCTCTGTCTCTGTCTCTCTCTCTCTCTCTCTCTCTCTCTCTCTCTCTGTGTTTTACATGTACACTATTATATGGCACTCTGAATGTACTTAGTGAATTCTTGTTGAACTTTTCAATTACATATTGTTATCTTGCTGATTCTACACATTTGGCAAATTTACACAATTACCTAAACTCCCAGCTAAGTCATTCATTTAAATAATGGGTTTATTGACTATGTTCAAAGAAGAGCATACCAACAAATTAAAGTGTTTGAATAATTTGATCTGCAATTAATTTATCCAAACTTTTAATATGGAATGGAATTAGCTGAAAAGGGCAATTGTTCAGCTGCAATGTGGAATCCTGCTTGAGGGCACTACAAAAAGAACAGAGAAGCCCAACGAAGAGAAGACATAGAAAGAGGATGGGTTTTTAATGATATTTTTTTCCAGGCTCCATTGGGCTGTAGTTATAAAGTTTAGGAAACATTTGAGTTGGCAAAATGGAAAATTCCACAGGGATACTGGGATGATACAATGCAGATTCTCTTTTAATTTTTTAGGTCCAAATATATTGCAGTTGGTTCATGTTCAAAGATTGGTGTAATGTTTCCCCAGGCATTGCTGTTTGCAAAGGATCTTCACCCTCAAATATTCCGTTTGATGCTCCAAGATAAATTTGGCAAACCTGAATATGGGACAGCAATTAAGACTTGGCAATTGGCATGCTATGGGACAATGACAACACTTCACAGAGTACAATTTGCAAAGGTTTTCTCATGGAGGAACACCTGGTGCATAGGCAGAGGATAGATTTTCTAAATGAAAACAGAAGAAAGATTATAGACAAACCTAGTCAGTAATATATGGGGCCCAAAACTCAGACAAACAGAGCTCCTTGGTCAGATTTTATCTTGACTAATTCCTTTTTGTCCTCACAATGTGATAATTAAATCAAATTGTGCTTGCTGCTGCTATTAGCATATTCTCACTACAGGTAGTCATCAATATATGACCACAGCAGATAATTTGCATTATTAAGCATATGTTTGATGTCATGTGTCTGCATTATTTAGCAATGGAAATTCCAGCATTTGCCATTTTCATTGTTAATTGAGAACTGAAGGTCATTAAATAAGTACTCAAGCCATTCTCGGCTTGGCCCCTCCTAGACCTGAGCCTCACTAAGATAAGGGATTGTTTCCTTTTCATTTCCTTGCACCCACATACTGTATCTGCTGTTTTGGCCACCCTGCTCCTTGCCTTGGGGTGGCCACAAGCAGTCACCAAAATACATAGTTCAGGGACTTCTTGGTGTGCTCTGGGGTTCAAGTAGACCTTGATGCTCTGCACAGCATGAGCGCCAGCTCCAGTTCAGCACAGTAGCAGTGGTGAGATTCATTTTTTTTTACTACCAGTTCTGTGGGCATGGCTTGTTTGGTGGGTGTGGCTTGGTGGTCATGTGACTGGTGGGCATGGCCAACTCAGCAAGGTGGTGCGGCACCTTGCGAGTGACGTTGAGTTAGCCACAACCACTCAGTCACATGACCGATGCTGCAGAGACAGGGTGATTTCCTATGTACCTTTCCCCCCCTCATCCGGCTTTGGGCTGACAAAAAAAAAGCCCAACTAAAGATCACAACTGCCTGCTGAGTCTGCCTGACAAATGGGTTTTGTTTTGGGGTGGTTTTGTTTTTTTTTACTGCGAAAGAGGTGACTACTGATCTTCAGCTTCACTCCACTTCTCCAATGGTCCGCCCTGTTCTATGTGCCAGCTGCTCAGATTTGCCAGGCCTGGCATATAGAACAGGGGGTGCTTTTTTCAGTGCAGTTGCTGGACTGCAGCCACACTGAAAAAAGCACGCAGCAGCTGCAGGCATCTCTCAACAAGGTGGGGGCAAGAAGCCCCAGGACATCCACCTACCCACCTTCTGGCTGGCCAGGCTGGGCCGGGCTGGAATAAGTGCATCCGCTAGGAGAAGGAAAAAAATGTGCTGTGGGAGGGAGGGCAGATGTCCCGGGGCTGCTGCACATGTGCACTGCATGTGTAGTGGCTGCACATGCAGTATGCATGTTCAGCAGCCCTGGGACATCTGCCTGAGCTGTGCCACGGCCGCCATGTGGTAGGGAAAGCTAGGAGAGCAACCAGGACAAGTGAGCAACCGGACGACCAGGCGACCAGGTTAGGGGCATGGCCAGCCAGGGGTCACCACCAGTTTGGCGACCCATGCCAAATCACCGCTACCGGTTCTCCAGAGCTGGTGTGAACCAGTTGAATACCACCTCTGCCCAGTAGCATGACACAAAGAGACTTTTGGGTGTGCTGAAGCTTTGGGCTGCACGAATCCCTTGAACTGCAGTGCAGGATGAAGTCCTTCACAGCAATATCAACCTGGGGCCAGCAATATAGCACAAAGCAGCTATATGGTGCAAAACCAGGGGTGGGATGCTGCGGGTTCACAGGGGTTTGGGGGAGCCCCTAGCTAAGATTCTATACAGTTCAAAGAACCCCCAAATCTCACTCCTGACTGGCCCCACCCATCCTGCCCTGCCCCTCCCCTCCCAGGAGTCCCCATGCAGCCTGTTTTGGATGCAGGTAAGTGCAGGGTATGCAAAGAGGCTCGGGAAGGGCGAAAAACAGCACATTTTGGAAGGCTGGAAATGGGTCTGTTTTGGCTTCCAAAGAGGCTCCAGAGCCCGGGGAGGCTGTTTTCGCCCTTCCAGAAGAAAGACTCTGGAGCCTGGGAAGGGCAAAAACACTTGCCCATCCTTCACAAGTCAGTTGCTGGCTACATGGGACCATTTTCTCCATGTCTTTCAAGGAATCTGCCTTGCACAATCTGGAGAAGAAAGCTGGCTTGGAGAGGGACAGCACCTGCAGAGTGCCAGGGGCCAAAGGAGTATGAATACATAAATTTAAATGACCTCTGTGATCATATTAAGAGCAACTGTGTTCTCTTCACTGATGATGTAAAACTATTCAACACCACAGACAATACTGCTACCCTTCAAAAAGACTTTGACTATATATCAGAATGGTCAAGCAAATGGCAACTTCAAATCTCAACAAATAAATGCTCTGTCTTACGTATTTGAAAAAAATCAGAAAATAAAATACAGGCTAAATAGTCAAGACCTTGTTGATGATCCAAACTCTGTCAAGGATCTTGGAGTACTCATCTCTAATGATCTAAGTGCTAGAGCCCACTGTAACTACATAGCCAAAAAAGCATTAAGAGTTGTTAACCTAATCTCTAGCTTTTTCTCTGGTAATATCACACTACTAACTAGGGCATACAAAACATTTGCTAGACCAATTCTTGAATACAGTTCATCAGTCTGGAACCCACTTTACGTATCTGATATTAAGGCTAAGAGCCTATATTGGGACTTACCTGGTAGCTATGAGGCGTGAAGATCTTATCTCTCCGCCCTCATAGCATCCGCAGATAACCGCCCAGCCACCCTGTTTCGGGTAACCCGTTCTCTCCTTCATGTAGGGAGGGGCGGACCCGTTGCTGGCAGGGCTGAGGAGTTTGGTCAATATCTGTCAGATAAGATCGCTCGAATTCGGGATGGGTTGTCCTCTGATTTGCAGTGGTCTGAGGAA
Organism: Naja naja; assembly: GCA_009733165.1. Taxonomy (NCBI): domain Eukaryota; kingdom Metazoa; phylum Chordata; class Lepidosauria; order Squamata; family Elapidae; genus Naja; species Naja naja. The sequence goes on along the minus strand of CM019150.1, from coordinate 136,283,683 downwards.
CGAGGTGCAGGTAGTCTGGCCAGTATGATCTGGGATGAGTTCGATTCTGTTTCCGAGGATGAAGTGGACGGGATTATGCGGCGTCTGAGTTCCACCACATGTTTGTTGGACCCGTGTCCTTCCTGGCTGGCTTATGCCGCCAGGGAGGTCACCTGCGGTTGGCTCCAGGCAGTTGTCAATGCTTCATTAAGGAGAGGTTTTCCCGCCTTGAAGGAGGCAGTGGTGAGACCCCTTCTGAAGAAGCCTGCCCTGGACCCTACCGTGTTAGACAACTTTCGTCCAGTCTCCAACCTTCATTTTTTAGCGAAGGTTGTTGAGAGTGTGGTGGCTCAGCAATTTCCACTTTTCCTGGATGAAGCGGACTACCTGGATCCGTATCAATCGGGCTTCCAGCCTGGTTTCAGCATGGAGACGGCATTGGTCGCACTGATGGATGATCTCTGGAGGGCTCGGACAGGGTTTTTCCTCTGTCCTGGTCCTATTAGACCTCTCAGCGGCTTTCGATACCATCGACCATGGTATCCTTCTGGCGCCTCGAGGGGTTGGGTATAGGGGCACTGTGCTTCGGTGGTTCACCTCCTACCTCTCGGGGCGATCGCAGTCAGTATTGGCGGGGGGACAGAGGTCTACCTCGAGGGTGCTCTCTTGTGGGGTCCCTCAGGGGTCGGTCCTCTCCCCTGCTATTTAACATCTACATGAAGCCGCTGGGTGAGATCATCCGTGGTTTTGGGGTGAGTTTCCATCAGTACGCTGATGATACTCAGCTGTACATTTCCACCCCGAACCAGATCGGTGATGCCCTCTCCCTGATGACCCAGTGTCTGGATGCGGTACGGATCTGGATGAACGGAAACATGCTTCATCTCAACCCGCCAAGACTGAGTGGCTGTGCATACCGGCATCTCGGCCCAGTTTGGAGTGTCCATCTTTGGCCATAGGGGGAGTGGTATTACCCCCTGTGGATAGGGCGCGGAATCTGGGGGTCCTCCTGGATGTTCAGCTCCGGTTGGAGGAGCAGGTGGGGGCCGTCGCCAGGGGCCTTTGCCCAGCTCCGTCTGGTTCTCCAGCTGCGCCCTTTTCTGGACCGAGATGCCCTACGCACGGTTACTCACGCCCTTGTTACCTCCAGACTCGACTACTGCAACGCTCTCTATTTAGGACTGCCCTTGCATACCATCCGAGATTGCAGCTGGTGCAGAATGCGGCGGCGCGGGTGGTGATGGGAGTTTCCCGGTTCTCCCATGTTACCCCCCTCCTGCGCTGCCTTCATTGGTTGCCAGTTGCACTCTGGGTGAGATTCAAGGTCTTAGTGTTAACATACAAAGTCCTTCATGACATGGGTCCCCAATATTTAAGGGAGCGGCTCCTGCTGACATCGAATGCCAACCGCCCTGTGCGAGCACATAGGCAAGGACTCCTTGGGGTCCCATCAGCTGGCCAATGCCGGCTGGCGGTCCCCCGACGACGAGCCTACTCTATAGCGGCCCCTGACCTCTGGAACCAACTTCCCCTGGAGCTCCGTCTGGCCCCTGACCTCCGCACCTTCCGCCATGACCTGAAGACCTGGTTGTTTAACCAATCCGGGTTGTGATTTTCTGGGATGGGATGGTTTTTATGGGATAGTTTTTATAGGATAATTTTTATGGGTCGAATTTGTAGTTGTAATGGGGCTTATTTAGTTTAATCTGCTTTTAAATTATTTATTATTGTTGTTGTTTTATTTGTAAGCCGCCCCGAGTCTTCGGAGATGGGGCGGCATATAAGTCCCATTAATAAATAAATAAATAAATAAATATTAACACAGTTGAGAAAGTCCAGAAATATCTCACAAGAAGAGTTCTCCACTCCTCTCCTCATTATGCCACCAGACTTGAAATTCTAGACCTAGAAAACCTAGAACAATGCCGTCTTTGGTCCAATCTTAGTATATAAAATTATATATTGCAATGTCCTACCTGTCAATGAATACTTCAGCTTCAACCGTAACAATACAAGAGCACACAATAGATACAAACTCTGGGTTAACTGCACCAAACTTGATTGCAGAAAATATGACTTCAGCAACAGAGTGGTCAATGTCTGGAACACTCTACCTGACTCTGTGGTTTCTTCCCCAAACCCCAAAAGCTTTAACGTTAGACTGTCTACTATTGACCTCACCCCTTTCCTAAGAGGTCTGTAGGGGGCGTGCATAAGTGCACCAACGTGCCTACCATCCCTGTCCTATTGATTCTTTTTATTTTATTTTTCTTATATGTATCCATTCCATGTATTCATAACTATCTTTATATTTATACCTATTATCTTGTAAGCGATTGACAAATTAAATAAATAAATAAATAAATAAATAAATAAATAAATAAATAGGAGAGATAGGAAGATGAGGAGAGCTGAAGCACTCTTGAGGTCATAAGTGCAGGAGGACTGCCAAGTCCCTGGATTTTGATCACAAGATTGTAGTAGCATGTAACTGCCATTACTTTGGGGACATTCACTGCCACTATAACTTTGAACGATCGCTGAACAAATGGTCATATGTCAGAGATTATCTATTTGCATTTTTTTGTGAGTGCCAAAGAGCAGTTGGTTAATCTACAGTTTGCAAATACTGTATATCTTTCTCAGTTCCCAATCATTCACTGTGGCTCAATTTAAGTTAAAGCTGAGGGAACTTGCATATTTTTATTAGATTAGTGAAGGTCAACATTGAAAGACTATAGTAGTAGCATTTGCATATTGTTCATAAAATGTAAACAAGATATTTTTTATTAATATTCAAACCACACAAACTTCTCTCATTCCCCACTTTGCTATTCACTATCTACTGTAAGATAATTCAAGCCGATTTTCCCAAATATTGTTTCAGACAGTTCCATCTACCCAATATAGTTGATGAATAAATCAACATTTTGAATCTGTGATTGCATTTAAATTTGAGATAGTGAACTCATAGGAAACCATTCACATCATTTTTGTAATGATGTACATAAGTGTTGTTTCAGGGGGAGAAGTAGCCATACTTTTTTTTTCTGGCTCATTGGATTTCCACTAAGTATGTATGTATGTATGTATGTATGTATGTATGTATGTATGTATTTACTTACTTACTTACTTACTTACTTACTTACTTATTTATTTGTCAAGTGATTATAAGATAATATGTATAAGTATAAACATAGTTATGAATACATGGATACATATAAGAAAAATAAAAGAAACAATAGGACAGGGACGGTAGGCACTTTGGTGCACTTATGCACGCCCCCTACAGACCTCTTAGGAAAGGGGTGAGGTCAATAGCAGACAGTCTAAGGTTAAAGTTTTGTGGGGTTGGGGAAGAAACCAAAGAGTCAGGCAGAGTATTCCAGACATTGACCACTCTGTTGCTGAAGTCCTATTTCCTGCAATCAAGTTTGGTGTGGTTAACCATGAGTTTGTATCTATTGTATGCTCTTGTATTGTTGTGGTTGAAGCTGAAGTATTTATTGACAGGTAGTACATTGCAATGTATGATTTTGTATACTATACTTAGATCGGACTGAAGGCAGTGTAGTTCTAGGTTGTCTAGGTCTAGAATTTCAAGTCTGGTGGCATAAGGTATTCTGCAATGAGTAGAGGAGTGGAGAACTCTTCTTGTGAGATATTTCTGGACTTTCTCTACTGTGTTAATATCAGATACGTAATGTGGGTTCCAGACTGATGAGCTGTATTCAAGTATTGGTCTAGCAAATGTTTTGTATGCTCTAGTTAGTAGTGTGATATTACTAGAGAAAAAACTATGTATTAGGTTAACAACTCTTAATGCCTTTTTGGCTATGTAGTTACAGTGGGCTCTAGCACTTATATCACTAGAGATGGGTATTCCAAGGTCCTTGACGGAGTTTGGATCATCAACAAGGTTTTGACTATTCAGCTTGCATTTTATTTTCTGATTTTTTTTGCCAATATGTAAGACAGAGCATTTATTTGTTGGGATTTGAAGTTTTTCTGAGTCATTGGATTTCCACTAAATGTGGTTCTGTTAAATCAAAGGTTTACTATTCTTGCATGATCAAAGCATTCATGAGGATGTTATGGAATCTTGGGTAAATCAGATTTCTCTTCCACAAAGAAGTCATACTTCAGATATGCATTCCTTTTAGCGCACTTTTACTTATTTGTTCTAAGAGTTCTGGATTTAAAAATCCACAGATCCTAAGGAACTATTGGAACAACTGTTCTAGATTGCCTGTCTTATACTCTGGATTCTTCTTTCTCTTCTTTTTGAAACATTTTCTTTAATGTTTGGTTTTAGCTCTGATTGTAACATTCATTTCTTCTATGAATTCTGTGATTGAATAAGGCTTGCTATCTAATCTATTTTGCAACCAGTTTGCAACTCACTGAAATTCATAAAGGAAATGAATGTTAACTTTGCCAACAAACAGACTTTTTGGCTGCATTTTTACATATAGTCAGTATGTGAGTCCAGGACCTTGGAGGCCCAATTTAAAACTTAGTGGGTAATTTTGGGCCAATTCACTTTTTCCCACCAAATCTACTTTGTAGGATTGTTATAAATATAAGTTTATATATGATGGGAAAATAATTCATGCTAATGACCTCATTGTAATGGAAGAAGCCTAAAAGTATAGTCAGTCAGTAAAACATAAGTAGGTAGACATGCCAAAGGAGCTTGTATGTTTTATTTGTAATGTTGTACAACAGCACATAGTTTTGTTTTCCTAAACACTTTTGTGATTAGGGACACTATTCAGTTCAAGTGTGTGCAGGGGGAGGGGGCAGTGTGGTGTAAGTCAACTAACCAGACTGGCAGATGGTTTCTCTCAAATATTTTGAAATAGTCTGGGAATTCAATAATGGCCTGTTTACTTAATGTGTTAGAGCATCCCTCTTTTGTTGTATCATGTTGTCATCCAATATTAATGGTAAGAATGATAGCCCCTTTCTTTTCAGTTTCAGATGATGCACACATACCATGTCTTTATTTAGGAGTAGGGACCCTTTCTCTACCACAACTGTTTCCAATAAACTTCTTCCCTGCAATCTGTGAAACAAGTTGCATGCTTCTATGGCCCTGGCTGCAAGAATCTATGGGCATCAAATAGACGACTCAGGTAACAGCAGAAGCCAGTTACCTAGCCTCTATGAAGTAGTATAAGTAATAAAAATTCAGACATCAGGAATGTGAGAGACATCAAAATACTGGTCCTTGAGGCAGAACATCTAAATGATATTGTCTTGCCCCTCCTACATCAATAATGAATAATTTATTGAACAATTTATGTTTTATTGCCATTCAATGACACCTGAGAGTCTGTAAAGATCAACTACTGTATCTGATGCAGATGATCACTAAATAAATTTCAAATGTTCTGCAGGATAGGAGGCTATACACAACCAGATATGCAAAATATGTCATTTCATAAAATTGCACCATTGATTTAACTAGGCTCAAGACTGCCAACAAGTGTCTTTCCTGTCAGCTTATCTATGCAAGACATGTGTTCTACTATTTCTTATTATCCATTTTCTTAGTTATTACTATTGCTTGAGCATTATTTAATGGAAAGCTGAGATGTAAATGTAACCAAAAGCAAATAGGTTAATAAAAACCTTAACTACCGGACGAGTATTTGATCCATTCATTGATCAATGGTTATATAACTGGACAAGTATAAGATGTACTGTATAACCTGTCTTCTTTTTTTTCTTGGACATCTTTTTTTTAAAAAACATCAGGAAACTCCATTGCGCATTTGTATAATTGGCTGCCCTTTTGGTAACCTTGTTTGAAGGGGGTGTCTCTCTTGGGGAATATAACTTTGCACATCTCATGGCTTACTCTCACCAACAAATGTGCCATGCAAAATTACTACTCTCCTACCTAACAAAAGTAAATTGCTATCTGGGAGATTTGCCCACCAAAATAATTTTGTTTCTGTTAAGCTAAAATCAGAGTTGCCACTTCACCCTTCAGCTCCCCATGTTTTGTATATGCTGAGCATCCTATCATGAATCCAGCTAAAACCATCTGCTTTAATTAATCAGTCATAACCTGTTTGGAATGCTGACGCACCTTAGAAAAAGGAGCATTGCAGAAACACATTTCCTTTTGAAATCATTAAATTGCTTTGCGCCGTGCATTACCCACCTTGCAAATTACAACCTCAGCTGGAGCAGTACATCTATTAATCTGCATGAGATGACATTCCCAAGTGGCCTCGGTGTCTTTTGCAACTCCCTGGTGGACCAGGAATCCTCCCAGTGCTTTCTCTATGTGTAAGGAGTGTGCTGTGTGTTAATCAGGTCAGCGATCATTCTTCGGCTCAAGGGACATGATAAAAACCTCTCGCAGCAGCCACAGGATTCTTCAGACCCAAGATGTTTTGTTGAACATCCTTCTTTTAAGCCACGGGGCTTCTGTACTCTCACTTACTCAGGATCTCTCCGGAGGATTCCAGCTGATCTTTCCTTCTCTCCCGTTTTTTTTTTTCTAGACAGTGAAGAGTTCAACGTCAAAAGCAAACGACAGCCCAGGATGATTCTTAACCTGAAGGGTGCTGATTGAAAACTTAAGATTGCCCTCTAAATAACGGCTCTACGCCTCCTTCGGTTCACTTTGTCAAAAGAAAGGATTTTCAATTAAGGTAAGTGCTGCGTTATCTGGTTGACTGCATCACTCTGTATTTCTGCATTGAAAGTTCTAAATGAGTAAACTGACATTCTGCAGTGCAGCATCTCTGTCCGTTTGTTGTATAAGGAGAGAGAGAGAGAACTGGAGGAATAGAGAAACTGAGTTTAGAAGAAGTATTCCAGAATAGAACTATTGTCTCAAGAGAACGTCTGTTTCATTGTGGTTTTTTAACCTGTAAAGGGCAAACTCTTCTTAGAGAAGAGAAACATTTCCTGAAATCTTCAGCATCCCATTGAACTGTTTGGATTGTCTACAGAGATCTATATAGATATATGAAGGAAGCATGCAAAAGGCATATCACTGTTGCTTCTTCTTCTTCTTCTTCTTCTTCTTCTTCTTCTTCTTCTTCTTCTTCTTCTTCTTCTTCTTCTTCTTCTTCTTCTTGTTATTATAAAGGCATAGTTAGATTAATAAAAATATTATAATCAGAGCCTTACAACAAAGACAAACAGTGATGGTTAAAGTTGATATGGGAGTATTTATTCAGTATTTCACATTACAAATAATATGTGTATATGTGTGTGCATGCATACACATATACACATTCACACACAAATCATAAATCTTAAATGAACATATATACATACACAGGGGTATATATATGAGATGCTTAAACATTAAAGCCTAGCATGTAAAGGTTGCCTCTTGCAAGATTAACAGCTGAATTTCAGTGTGGGGTGTGAGGGAAAGAATTGCTTGTGATGTCTTAGGGAAACGAAATCTGTAGCTGTCAGCAGTAATAAAGTGTGACATGAATAGTCATTTTGATTAAAAGGTTGGGAACTGGTAGAACAAAGAGAGAACAGTAGCACATTAAGAGAGAGAACTAAACTGACGGTTGAGGTATTTTATTGGAGAAGGATATAAAGTAGATGAAAGCAGCATGACTTAAAAGATTAGCAGCAACCTTTTACATAAAAGTCTTCAGATGCTGCCATCTAAAACTGCTCTTGGTTAACTAGCCTAAGCATGGCAAGAGTATCAGATTCCCAAATGCATTCAGTCTAGTTTTCTTGACCTAAATCACGCTACAAGTTAACAAAAAACATAAGGTGGAAAAGTGAAAACTCTTTGAGAAGTTTGTGAAAACAAGAGGGAGTACACGTGTAGCGTCTCCTCTGTCTTTACTTTAACGTGAAAAAACTTTCACAAAGTGTGTTCAAAGATTGGTCTGAAATGTAATAAAAGAAAATCAGAATCATAATGTAATACTGCACTGTACTGTTATGGATGCTTTTGCAAGGTTAATTAAAGAGTATTAACTGGGACAGCAGTTCACAGCATTTGTATATGGCACATATTTTATCACACATTCTTTATAAGCGCCTGAAGAGAATGCCAGTATATCGTCATACCTGTGCTGCAGGAAGAAAAGGGCATGGTAGATAAAGCAAAATCAATTATATTTTGGGGGGAAAAGAAAAAAAAAGAAAGCAAAGCTTCTCACTTTGTAGCTGAGATGGGATTTAAATTGGAGACTTCACAATTCAAAACTTACTGAACTAATATGCTATTCCAATTATTTATACTCTGCACAATTCACAGTGCTTACAACCACTACACAATGTAGTACATAGTACTTGAACTACGTAAATATCTCTTTCTTTAGAGATTGACTTAAAAAGAAAGTAGGTGCCTGAATTTTTATTATCTCCTAAATTTATGGTTTGGATGCAGATCATGCTCTCCCTCTTCCTCTCCATTTCTCACCCTCCCTCCCTCCCTCCTCCCTCCCTCCCCCCTCCCTTTTCCTGGAATAAAAATGTTACAGTACCTTGATAAATTACTATATGGATACCCCACCAATCTGCGTCATTCTAATCTTTTAAGGTATAGAAACATTCTTGTAAATATCATAAGAATTAAACATCTGTAGCAAGTGAGAAAATAATGTAGCCCAGCAATGTCAACTTTAATTGGCAGCAGTCTGACAACTTATTGAACTGAAGTCTTTCCCATCACCTGCTACCTCCTCTTTTATCTTGGACTTTCCAAGACTTTGACCTTAAGTCTTGTGTATGCAAGACATGTTTCCTGTACTTGAGTGACCATTTCTCTTCTAACATAACTATTTGTATTGGGTTAATTTACTGAAGTAAAATTGTGTTACAGGGGTTGAATCTTGACTTGTGTATCTTTAGATTCATTTGTATCATTTCTGCCCACTGGATAATATTACTGTCAATACCTGGTTGATAATGTATTGATTTGGGGAGGAGGTTAATTTTTTCTCTTTGTTTTAAATGTGCTTTCACTAGTATACACATTTTTACATTTCCATGATACAGTGAGTCTTTCAGTTCATGGCTCCTATCATACAGTATGTGTGTGTGTGTGTGTATGCAACATTAGGAAATCCCAAATAACATGGATTCCAGCATACATTTTACTTTCCTATATGTACTATAGTATCAATTCAAAATTCAAAATATTCTAACATGTTTCTAATAATAAGAAACAACTTGATCTGAACTTATATATGCTGATAAAAAGTGCAAATAAGTAATATACATAAAATTAGTAATGAAACCATAGCATTTTGTTGTTGTTATTGATTTATACTTAGTATATTTTAGTATTTGAAGCATTCCATCTTATTTTAATAGTCCTTAAAAGGCTATATTGATTAATGTTATTCTCATGATTAGAGGGTCAGTAGCTAAAGCTTTGACAATACTGGGTTGACAAAAGAATTTGGTTTATTCATAGCTGTAGAAAAGTATTATATATTACAAAAAAATCAAGGTTGCTGCATAACATCTTCTGCCTATATTTAATTTGTGCCATAACACTAAGAGCCAAAGTCATGGTGAGTAGATATTATTTTCAGTATTGCTATATATACTGTTGGTTCCCAAGAATCAATATCTCTAAATGGTCAATATAGGAAGTACAATGCTACATTTAGCAATATAAAAACTAATGAAGTCTTCAATCTAAAATAAGTGCTCTTTTTTCCTATGTAATACGTCTCCTGATATTAGTTCTCAAATTGTATGATTCATTTAAGTGCCTATTGTAACTTTCAGAGGTTCTTTAAAAACAACTCAGTCTTCCATTCAGAACTATCCTAAAGGTAAGAATATCTAGCGCAGACATATGCCCAAACTTCAGGCCAGTCAATGGATGGCAATGATTAAAAGCTGTTTGGAAAATGAAAAAGAGGGATCATCCATAAAGTCATAAGCTTCCTCAAAGAAAGTAAACTAATACTAAGATGATAAGACAAGATAAGATGATAATCAGTGAGATACTGATAACTTTGATCACCCAAAAATGTCATTATTTTTATGTTTTGCTCATAAAAAATTATAGTCAGAAGCTCTGCCTTTCTTTCTTAGCTCCAGAGTATCATACTTCATACAATATTTCATCAAGGAAGCTTTCTGATTTATGTGCCTATGCTGAATCAAGTTTTATAAATAATCAAAACTTTTTTTCTGCACAGTCTATATGTCTGTTCAAAGCATTCAGTTCATAATTAATCCCCCTTCCCCACCAAAGCTTGGAGAAACAAAGGGGGGGGACCTTTATTTTCTTTTTGAGAAAATACTAGTACAAATAGAGGTACAAGAGTTGTGTCATTTACATATTTGTATTATTTACATACCAATTATACTAAGCTTCTCATTAATATCCCCTTCATTTTTCACAATAGTAGGAATAGCAGAATTAAGTGGATAAGAAGTGTCACACTTGAGGTTTCAAAGTTAAACGAAAAAGAGAGTGTGTCTGTTTTTACAGGCATGGAAATAAAGGCCAAACTACACACACATTAATTGCTATTTGGAATCCTATAATATTTTCTCTTTCTCTTACCAGAAACAGGTGCATCATTTTTCCCCCACCACAATTAAATGCACAGATTGGAATATCATTAAGACCTCAACATCCAGGGGAAGCGTTTCAACAAACAAAAAACTGACCCTTTCCTCCCATATTACTGGATCAAAATTAATTCCCACTGGTGCTGGTGAGAGCTTCTATTGGAGAATAATGATAGGGTCACAGCAGGTGATTTTTTTTTCTCTTGAAGTTGTGATGCAGGAAACGAGGGTTAAATCTTCCTTCTTGTTTACTGGAGCCTAATGGATTCCTATGCATGTTTATAATTAGTTACTGGTGATGTTAGGCTTTGTGCCAATATCCTGAGCATAAAATTTGCCTCATCTAACTAAGTATATAGAATGCATGGTTGAAGGGCTGACAGGTGTTTACCCCCTCTGCTGTCTATATAAGGAATGTGACACAGAAAGATATTCCTTTTGAAGAAAAATGTGTACAGAATGGCTTTGTACATTGTGAAAAAAAGTTATGTTGCATCTGTGTGGTCAACAAACTCAGCCATTTTGGTTTCTAAACTATGCTTTAATATTTAGAATATTGTGTTAGTATATCCAACTCTTTTTTTATTTAATAAATTGTGGTGAAGCAACTATGGTGTAAAACCTGCCACATCACTCTTTGAAGTCACAAAGTGAATGCATTATATCCCCAGTCTGATAATTAAATATGAACATGGTAGTAGAGTGTAGTGTTCATGTGAAGCACTATCGTATATGGTAGTCAACAAATTTCAAATTTGGATTCCTCAAGAATTCTGATCTTTTATAAATACATAGGTAGAATATGTAGAATACAATCATAACAATGTTGCTTATAAATACATATTTCGTAAGCATCCTAAGATATCTGCTCTAGTTTAGCTTGATGCTTGTTTCTTTGTATTAGGCTGGAGTTAGTGCTTTTGCCTCATGGCAACTTATTCTTTCACTCTAATAAATCCAGCCTACGTTCAGCTATATATTGTTCTGTGATGTTCTTCAGTAAATGATAGTTTGCAGAAGCAAGATTATAATTAGACCAATGTTGTAGCCTTACCAGGTTGTATTGCTTTGCAAAGATGTTGATGATAACAAGTCAGAATGTGGCAAAATGTAGACTAAATAATAGAAAATTAAAAATCCGGCTTCTTTTGGCAGTATCAGAAACCATTAAAGAAGGAACCATTATGTTCCTGATTCCTAGAAACTATATTTTCATGAAAAACCCTCACACAAAGATCTAGGCTGTTAATATGAGAAGCATGAAATAAAATTAGAAGTCATACCCTTAAGTCTTTCCAGGATTTTGAAGGTAAAATGTTGCAGGGGAATTTAAAGTTGTCAATCTAAGAGAAGGAAGAGAAAGAGAGGAAAAATATTTAAGCCAATTAATTGTCTTATATAAAGTGAATCAACTGTAAGTTATTAATGATGGAAACAGGCCTGGATTAATTGTTATGTTGAGAAAGCCACAGAATAGGGACTTGATTTCCCTAGAGTTCCACTACAGTCTAATTGTCAGAGAGTATCACTTATTTTCCACTTTGGGTTCTTTTAGAGATCTCAAATTAAAATACCACATCAGCATCTAATCATCTATTGTGATGTGAGCTTTTAATATGAAATCTCTAACATGATCTGTTCTTATTCAGATTTTACAAAGTCAGGGAATTCATCATGTGACAATTTCTGATAATCCCTCCCCAGGGGAAATAGTGCTCAAATGACCTTAGTTTGCAGAAGAAGGACATTCTTCATATATGTATATATACAACTGCACCTTTTGTATCTTGATCAGCTGGGTCCCTGATATAATGCATGCAGTCAGATATATTTGTACCTTATTGTGTGGTCTTTGGTATGACTATTTAAGGTAGATTACATTATTGATTAGTTGCATATTCTTACTTTTAACTCATCTGAAACCTTAAAACAGGTTTATGTAATGTGCAAAACTCACTGCAGGTGATACCATTTTTCTGATCTTTCAGCAGTCTATTTCCATATAAGCTATATTATCCCATTAGAGTTTTATCTAGTTCAAGGGATGCTCTTATTTTTATTAAGTTAAATGAAGCAAACAAAGGAAGAAATTTATTTTGTTTAATCTATACTACACATACCAGTGCAAAGCAAAGTAGAATGCTAAAACCATGCATTTTGTCTTAAATGTATATAAATAATCTATCTTGTATGTGTGTTCTGGCTCATTATGTCCAATAGCACAAAACCTTTTTGGGGAGTACATAAATTTTGATGCAAATAAAATTTGTTAGTGAATCAATGAAATTATAAAAGATAATTTAATGTGGAAGAAGTAAAATATAAGAGTTACAAAATTGCATCCACACAAAATATCCCTCACAAAGCCATTGAAAATCCAATGTATAGATGAACGGGCAGTAGAGTCCACAAAAGCAAGCAAAGCATCTTATTTCTATTAAACTTCCATATTATTTCGTTGCTTGTACATTTTTTGCAAAATTATGAACTTCAACAAAAAACCAGCCTTTAAAGAATATTGGCAGCCACTTAATTTTAATTATCTGCCTCACGATTTATGTGAGTCACTCTGTTATTCATTCCTTGAATAGTCTAGTCATATATAACTACTATTCATATTTACTTGCCTCCCCCACATGTGTGACTGTGTTTTATATTATGACTACCAGTAGTGCTGCCACAAGTGAGAGCAAATCAGAGGTGGTATTCAGCAGGTTCTGACCAGTTCTGGAGAACTGGCAGTGGAAATTTTGAGTAGTTCAGAGAACCGGTAGCAGAAATTTTGAGTAGTTTGAAATGCCACCTCTGACTGGCCCCGCCCCCATCTATTCTCTGCCTCCCGAGTCCCAGCTGATTGGCTGGGTCTTCTTTTGTTGCCGTGCCCAGGAGAACAGAGCTGGAAAGCAGATTAGTGGGGTGGGGAGGGAATGGAGATTTTATTGTATCTGTCCCCTGGAGTGGGGTGGGAATGGAGATTTTACATTATCCTTCCCCTGCCATGCCCACCAAGCCACACCCACCAAGCCATGCCCACAGAACCGGTAGTAAAATTTTTGAATCCCACCACTGAAGCAAATATAAACAGTATATTTGAATGTATGTTATTTTGGTAAGTGCTTGTATGTAAGGCAGTGTTATATTTGTAGTGTAGGAAGACATAGGAGATCATGGAGATTCTTAGTCATCCAGGTCATGGTTATCCCAAAGGTGCTTTTTCAAAAGGCAACTGGACTTTCTCTGTTTTTTTCAATGAAGGTATTTCATTTCTCATCCAAGAAGCTTTTTCAGTTCTGAAATGCAGCTTCAGTGAAGAACTGAAGAAGCTTCTTGGATGAGAAGTGAAACGCCTTCAAGGAAAAAAAAAGTCCAGTTGCCTTTTGAAAAGCACCTTTGAGATATATAGATTAGTGATCCAGGCTGGGGAGGGGGGAAATGGTTTTGTGTCTGTATATATACTGTATGTCTCATTAGATTGTAGTCTTTTGATGAATAGACATCACCCAGAGAACAGAATTTCCTCTGCAGATGGTCAGGGGCCAGTGGGCTATAAAGTTAGAGGTTATTAATAGCAATTAACAACTAGTCTTTTATTGCTGGTATCAGAGGTTGTCCTCTCCCTTTATTTTATCCTGTAATTTTCCTGAAGTGATGCAGCTGAGGCCAAAGTAGATGTGGTTAAAAATTCATGGTTCAGGTGCTTGCATATATATTTTTCCTGTGTCATTTCCCTCCTCATCAACTGGCTTAATGGTAGCTAATCCAGTCTCTCCCACCTGACTACCCAAGAGATTATTTCTTAGAACTGTAATGTCCACTTCCCCTTTGGCTTAATCATGATACCTACCAGCTATCTATCACTTCTGATTGTAAAACCTAAAGATGTATTTTTACATCAAAGAATAAGTGTTTGATTTTCTTCATTAGCATAGCAAATTATTTAGTATGTCACAATCATGTTGGCCAAAATTCCTCCTTTTTAATGCAGAAAACTCAAGCATGTCATATTATATGTTTGTGGTGTATCAGTCCATTAAGAAGTAAGCTAAACTATTTGAAAAAAAACCCCAGATATAACCTGAACAGCCATCTGTGCAGTTTTAATAGGTCAATTTGAAATAATCAAAGTAAAAAAAAATGATGTAAAGAGATTATATTTGAAAGGTATAATCTCTTTGGATGAAAGACTCCCCCCTCCATGCTTGTTATTTAACTCATCATTTCAAGTGTTCTGAAATATCTGCAGGCATTATCTTCTGACAATGCATCTTCTCCAGCTCCTTTTAAAAAGAACAAATGCTATGCAAAGTCACCTATTTTAATCAGCTCCCTTGTCTTTGTAAAACTGGATGGCATCTTTGACCTATTTCTAACCAATCAACATGTAAATTTAAATCAGAAAGTTACACACCTGAGTGTCTTGTTTCGCTTGTTCTGTTTGTTTGTTTGTTTTGAAGATCACCTTTACAGAATACATCTGTTTGCAAATTATGACCTAATTTAGAGAAAATACAAACTTCCCCTGATTTCTAATTTCTCTTGAACTAATTTGTGGACATTAACATTTCCTGCAGGTCTATAAATGTGTCATCCAAATAGGCAATTCTTTTTATAAGCCTGTATTCTGTGAAGCAAGTGTAGTTAAATGTAAAAATATAATTACATATATACATGCTTATTACACATATACTCAAATGCTACTAGAAAGCAATGTTATGCAGCAAAGGGATTAACAAATAGTAGTCCAAAGTAATTAAAGGTATGATATAAGAAAAAAAGAAAACTAGTTTATACCATCACAATTATTTATTTATTTATTTATTTATTTATTTATTTATTTATTTATTTATGGGACTTGTATGCCGCCCCATCTCCGAAGACTCGGGGCAGCTCACAGTTAAAAGAACAATGACAATAAATACTTAAAAGGAATTAAACTAAACAAGCCCCAAGACATAATTACAAAATACAACTTAAAATCAACCCAGAATCTAAAACCACCCCACCCAGGGGTCACAGCCCGGATTGGTTAAACAACCAGGTCTTCATTATTATCTATATTGTGGTTATCTATACCTCTTCAGACTTTTCTATTCTTGCATATCAACCTCACTTCCATACACCACTTCATGTATTATCTTTCCTTCTTTAAACTTCTAACTTCTTTAAACTTTCTTTTTAAAGTTACATTCTTCTGAACTTCAGAATACAAATAATATTTCTTAATATTGTCTCTTTTTGAACATTTTACTGATTTTGTCTTTGTTTAGTTTTTCTACATGGAAATATCAATTTAAGGTTTTTATATTAATCATTCACCTTTCTATTAAATCCAAACCTTCTTCTTTTCTTCCCTTGAAGAGTAAGAAAATGCCCTGAGGAAAGTATTCAATAGAAATTCTGTAAAAACCAGATTAACCCTGGAAGGGATGATGGAGAATGAAAGAAATCCAAGAATGCCCTGTATTGATTCCCTTTGGTATAAAGGGGAGGGGGAATATCTACCAGGTTTGGAAGATTCTATTATTATATTCTGCAACAATAAAATAGAATTTCAGCAGTCTTTCTAGAATTTATTTCCTGACTTGGCCTACTTTGAAGAGTTGACCCTTCCCTCCCTCCCTCCCCTTACGTTCCTGTTGGCAGAATACAGATAAACAATTTTCAGCAATTATCAGGAAAGGCTCTAACAATTGGGAAAAAAATCCTTAGGCATTCCCTTTTGCCCGTTGCTTATATGGGTGAATGGAATATTAAAACTAGGAGTGAGAGGGTATATGGAATATCCTATTATATTTTGGCCTTCTTATGTGCAAACCTGTACAAATGTGTAACAGATTTTGAAAAGTTTGTTCCAAGAATAAATGGGAGTCAACTTAAACAACAGCACTCATGTGGTACATGGAAAAGTTACCAGATATAATGTCAGGGTACTTAGTTAATGAATTTCATGAGCTAGAAGAAGGAATCTTTTCTGCTTTTGATACCATGGAAAATTATGCTCTTAGAAAGAAAAGGTAATAAGGGGCTAATTTACAGCATTAAATTATTTTCAGCATTAAGCAGCATTATATGTTGAATTATTGTCAGCATCTTTACTTTTTTCTGATCACTAGATCAAAAAGATCTAAGCCATTCTTTTCCTTTATGTGTTCTGAAACATAGTATGAGATTATATATTTCCTCCTGACATACTCAGGAGGAACCAACTCAATTATGCCCTCGCAGTGATGTCTCGTTGCCTGGAAGCGGTGTGGATCTGGATGAGGAGGAACAGGCTCCAGCTCAACCCAGCCAAGACCGAGTGGCTATGCGTACTGGCATCTCGGACGATCCAGGATGTTCCACCTCTAGTCATTGAGGGAGAGGTGTTGCCCCCCCGTGGAAAGGCTCCACAACTTGGGTGTCCTCCTGGATACATGGCTCAGTTTGGAGGAGCAGGTGGGAGCCGTGACCGGGGGGGCATTCGCCCAAGTTTGCCTGGTGTGCCAGTTGCACCCCTACCTGGACCGAGATGCATTACGCATGGTCACTCATGTGCTCGTTACATCCCCGGTCGACTACTACAATGCTCTTTCTATGGGGCTGCCCTTGCAAACCACATGGAGGCTTCAACTGGTGCAGAATGTGGCCGTGCAGTTTGTGATGGGGGTATCCCAATACTCCCATGTTACACCCCTCCTGCGCGAGTTGCATTGGTTGCCAGTTGCCCTCTATGTGAGTTTCAAGGTGCTGGTACTTACCTATAAAGCCCTACATGGCTTAGGGCCAGGGTACTTGCAGGAATGTTTGCCACATCGAATACCCATTGCCTGGTGCGCACCCACAGACAGGGCCTCCTTGTGGTACTGTCAGCCAAACAATGTCAGCTGGCAGTCCCTAGGGGGAGGGCCTTCTCTGTGGGGGCACCCACTTTATGGAACCAGCTTCCCCTGGAGCTATGATTGGCCCCTGACCTCCGCTCCTTCCACCGCGGCCTAAAGACTTGGTTATTCAAACAAGCCAGCCTGGACTGGGGGGTTAGTTTTAAATGTCATGTGATGGGGTTTTAAATACTTTATTTGGTCTGATTAGGTTTAATAATCTTTTAATTTCTTTTTAACTTTTGTATTGGGTGTTTTTATGTGAGCCACCCTGAGTCCTAGGGAGATAGGGTGGCATATAAGACCAATTAAATAACTAAATAACTAAATATTTCTTTTCACTAGAGAATATGATTGAGGTTTTTTCCTCATCACTGTTGAGTCATTCAGTTGCTTCTGATTCTTTGTGCTCTGATGGATAGTGATTCACTAAATCTGTCAGTAACTGTTTGTAACTTCATGCTTGTGGAATTACTGACAGTACCCACCCATCTTTACCTTTGTCAGTCACTTTTTTATTACCTTTTATTTATCCAAGTACTAGAGTATTATCCAAAATCCAATATTTAAGCTTTGACTTCATTATTAGCACTTCAAATGAGTGGTGTGTTTTACTTCATTTAGTATTAAACAGTTTGCTGTTGCTCGTGCTGTCCAAGGTATTTTCAACAATTTTTCCAGCATCGACTGTTCAAAGTCAATAACTGCCCTTCATTAAAGTTATCTGATAGCTCTTTCATATTATAACTGGGAAGACTATGCCAATATGTTCCTTTTCATTTATTCATTTAATGTTTTTGCTCGATTTATCAAACTTTCTTTCAGGAAACACTACCTCTTTGTTTCACGACTACAGCTATTATTCCTGTGGATTTTATTGTTCCTGGAAGTCTGTTACTAGCTCCACTACTTTTTCATCTTGTTGCTCTAAATTGTTATTATCAGATAATATAGAATTAGATTAGATTTTTCATGTTTTTCACCCTCAGCAAGAGATTCCTTAATTCTTCCTTATTTCCAACCATCAAAGCCATGACTGTATATTTGAGTTTTTTAAATATTTCTTCCAGCAATTTAAACTCCAATTTCTTTTTTTTCTGATCCAACATTCCTGCACATTTGGCATTTAAATTTAATATACTGATTATATTACATGGCAAAATCCTTTGTAATTTTTAACCATGTTTAACCATATTAGTTGTTCCATATTCATTAAGAGATACATTACCCTAACACTAACCCTTGTTAAACTTGTTTGAATATATTTTCAGTTGAGAAGTATTGGCTTTTGCTACAAAAAGGTTATTTACTTTGATCTTTAAGTAAACTACCTTTTTGTAGCAAAAGCCATATGTTATATTTTGGGAAGTTGAAGCCATCATTTGAAGTCATGCATGTCTTCATTTCTAAGATGTGGGCATAAACTGTGTTTCTGGTGTTTTCATTTCATATAATAGGTCATTCTGTCATTAGTCTTCAATAACCATGCTTGGAGGATTCTAGTGGCCTAATTCGATATTTAAATATTCCTTGGATCTTTTAGATAATGATTAACCTATATATATATATATATAGTATATATGTGGAGACAAATTGCATAAAAATTGAGTTTCTATAGAAGGCATACGGGATTTACCTGCAGTTAATTATCTGCTGTGTTGATCTACACCAGAGGTGTGGAACTATAGTCCTTTTATGACTTGTGGACTTCAACTCCCAAATTTCCTGGAATTTCAGGAACTCCCAGAATTCCTGAGCCAGCCATAGGTCTCCATCTCTGATGTGTATCACTTGATTGGGGCTGTGGAAAACTCAGAATTGCAAGGATAGGTTGTTAATGTTTTCTGTGTTTCTTCCTATACTTCCCAAGGCATTCAAGGAGTGGTTTGGTAAATGTTCAGAGCAGGAAGTGGTTCATGGATTGCTGAAATGACTTGGGAGGTGGGGTGAGGGAAAAAAAGGGAAAGAGTACCCAGATTCTCAGTAGGTTCAGTTTCTGGAATCTTCTCTTCAAAGGATAAGCAGCAAATGATTTTTAAGGATAATCTGTCAACAAGGCATGCAGATTCTTTTGCTTCTAGAGTGTTCAGTAAGGGAGTGCCTATGCTTATGCTTCTGTATTAAAATGGCCCTGCAGATATTGTTGAATTGCAACTTCATCATCACTCAGCATTGGTTCCATGCTTCTGCCTGAGATGTATTTTGTTAATAGTCATCAGCCTCAAGGTTTATTTTACAACAGAAGAGTAAAGGTTAGTTTAGAAATGGATGGAGCCTCATAATCCCTTATATAATCATGGGTGTTGATACAAGAACATTAAAAGAGAATGCTTCAAAACAAATTATTTATTCAGTCTGATGCACTGGCTAAAGAAGTAAGTAAATAAAAATAAGATGCTAATTACTATATTGAGGAAGGATGTGCAGTTAAAAATAGAGAATTTAGTTTAAATTAAAAATGATTCATAAACATTAGAAAAAATTTGTTGAAAACAGCAGTTGCATATGTGCTGTTCTATATGTGAATCTTTTATGCTTATATGGTATTCACAGTAATTATTGCTTCTATAAATGGCTGTCTATCATGTTTAACAAAGAGGAAGACTGGATCAATCGCTTCCCTTTTTCTTGTGTCCTTCCACCTACCAGAATTGTACATTCAGTGCAAAGTTTGGTTGTTATCCAGCCATGGAAGACAATTATACAACATCCTGTGTCCACTGTTGGCTGGTCAAGCAAGGAATACTTTCAATAGTCAGTTTCTATGCATCTATATTTGCTTGCACTGTGATAACATATTGAACAATTAAAAAACCCCTACATCTTCATACTTTTCCTTCCTGCCTTGAGATAAAACATTGCTCAGGTGTAACATGAATAGTGCTTCCCTTATTCATTTGTTTCATTTTGATGAGACTATATGATGATTATGAAGTGTGTATAGGAATTGGAAGTTAATATTCCATTATATCTACTACTTTATTTCTCCAAACTGAGAAGGAAGAAGTGGAATGAGTTTGAATCAGAACTCTTTTTAAGAATAGATAGGAATTGAATTATATCATTTTTATTTTAATCAAAGCTTGTTCCAAGATCCAGAATAGTCAGGCAGTGTAGATGGTCATAGTTTGGTAGTTTCTGATGAAAAGTAATATTTTTAAAATATTAAAAATAATTTTAAAAATTGAAAATAAAATATTTTTGGAGAATATATATATTTTAAAGAACATCAGGAAACTTATCAGAGTATTCCCTGCTTTCTCGGAGCTGGAAATTAAAAAGCAGTACAGTTGTGTGTTATCAGCATACTGATAGCATCCACTTCCAAAACTTCAGAAAATCTGTCCCAACTGTTTCATGGAGATATTTCATGGAGAAACATCTCAATGAATGTTGCAAATATATTGTTCCCAAAGCCCAATCCCATTAGGTGGTTGAGAAAATACTACTGCTGGTAGTATCAAACAGCTACTGAGTGATCCAGAAGAATTAGGAGGCCATTTTGTTTCTGATGCAGAATGAGGACCAGACCAACATCCTGAATGACACATTAAATTGGTCCAGAAATTCAGTTTTATCCAGTCATGTTTGGAAACCTGAGACCAGCACTTTTTCAATCATCTTGCCCAAGAATTGAATATTTGAGAGTAGCCTAGAATTAGAAATGTATTCCAGAGAGACTTCTCTTCCATAAAAGTTTTATAGCTATAGCTCTTCTTTAGGCAAGCAAAACAAATTTCCATGCTCAAGGAAAAATTGATCACCTCCCTTAACAATGAGTTTAGTCCCAATTGGATTGATTTAAAATTGCTCTGATATTGCTTTTAGGAATTAATCCATTTGTAATGGAAATCTGCTATAACCCAGATGAATTAAGTGTCTGTTATGTTACCAACACTGCTATTTTGATCTTTTCAACTGCTGTTCTTTTCCATACACACATTGGTGAAAATTGTCCAAAAGTCACATAATTAAGTTGTCACTTCTTCTAATTTATATGTTATCTTTAAGATGATCTGTATTCATCAATATGAAATAACAGTTTATTATATTAAGGGGAAAAATGCTTGGCCTCACACAAATAGCAATAGTAGTCTCAATTCAAAATGTAATATTTTAAATAGTCTGCATAGATGGTCCACAGAGATTAATGCAAATCTACAAAATATGTCTTTTCTTACCTTCAGAGCCCCTCAGGGCAAACATTTTTAAAGGCAGGGAAAACCATAGCACCAAGATAAATGTTCCCAGTATGATCTGGGGATAAATATAATTCAAGGATAATAAAGATGTCTTTTCAGAAATAGGAAAAAAATGAATACTTTATTGTTCACCTAGACTATCTCCTGTCAGGAAGCTAATTTGATAAAAATAGTTTCCTTGCAGATGAAACATCTTTTGAAGTTCTTGTTTTAAAAAGCCAACCTATTCAGTTTTTTACAACAGTCAATATTTTGGATGTTAAAATACATAATACTAAATAAAATATGTCTTCCTTTGACAAAAATGTGTTCTAAACTATGTTTTAAAATTATGGTGAAAATAATACATATAACCAGAACAGTATGACTAACACACAACCTCTTTTGTCTCCTATTTGCTACACACTACAGATATTCTGTGAAGTGTTCTAGGTTCTCAGAGTAAAGACTGAGCATATTGTTCCCCATATCAGTCCTTTTTACATAAAAATTATCTGGTAAATTCTAGATAGGACCAAAAATAATTCCTAGACCAAAGTAGTCAACCTGGTGGCCATTTGAATTATATCACACACAATCATTTCTATAGACCGCATTAGCTATAGCTAATGAGATCTGGAACTCAAAATATTTGGCAGATGCTAACTCCATACCCTGAGACAGAGGATTGGTTTTTACTTGAGATTAAGAATAATTCCAGACAGCTCATTGGTTCTTAGTGTTCACTAAAAATACTGCAAATGAGTCCAAAATGTCCTAGCCCAGGCATTCATGTTTCTTTATAAAGCATTCCCATTTGAGGGGCTTGAACAGGAACATAAAATGTTCTTTTCTTTTTATATTACAGCTATTCTTCTCTTATTAAAAAAAAATCCAAAAACCTCAAATAATCAGAATGGAACATTAATGACTATAATAAAATGGTTAAGATTTCTGCTGTTCTTATGAAAACAGGCCAAGCAATGTTCATGAGTTCTATCAAATCTTAGCCTGTCAAGTCAGAATATGGATTGGGTTTTAGTTTGAAAAGCATACTAGTCTTAGATGCAGTGGATATCATGCTGCTTCTGCTTTAGATATAGAGTATACCATTGTGAATGTATTGCATTTGTATTTATGCCTTCCAGTTTTACAAGTTGAGTAGTAGTAGAACATGACTTCCAGTGTGAATTTGGTTACTTATGTACAATCATACAATGAGTTATTTGTCCAAATTTTGGTAGTTAATTTCTTGTTCTGAATGGGCAGCAAGTGTGTGTGTGTGTGTGTGTGAGAGAGAGAGAGAGAGAGAGAGAGAGAGACAGACAGACAATCCCATAGCATGATATATTTGCATTAATGCTTAGCTTGAGCGGATAGAAAGCACTTTAGATCATCCAGTCAATGCTAATGCTGCAAGAATGCTCAGAGATACATGGAATATGGAATATTAAATACAAGAAACCATTTCCTTTAAAGCAACTGACAGGCATAGGTGAAATCACATTCTTTGAAGCCTGGTGTGAGAGTTGAAAACCAATAGCATTTTGGTTGGTTGTTTTTCTGATCACATATTTACTACACAGATATTTGGCCTTCTTCCAACGAATTTGGAACACTTTATTAAGGGAATATGTAGTGCAGCAAAATAGATTAAAAGGAATTGAGAAAATTTGATTTAGTCAAGGAAAGCCTATTGAACTTTTTAGATGGGTAGGTTTTGAATCCAATACTCAATCAAAGTCCAAGCCCATGCTTGCTTGTGTCCCCACATACCCCCAAAGATAATCACAGAAAGAAAGATGAATTGATATAAATGACTACAATGGATTCTAGTTTATTTGGATTTCAAAGAGAAGTAATAAAACTTTTCTCCAATTATTTTATTGATAATTGTGGACAGTTTTGTGTTTCTTTTTTTGCTCATTATGAGGGAAAGAACATTTGAAATTACAAGAAATACAAGAATATTGAAGGTTGCAGAGAGTATGATGGCCATAATTGATTTTCAAGGTATTAGACTGTTGAGAGACAAAAACATAGAGAAAGATGACAAGTTTGAGGATGATAATCTTCATAGATTTGACACTTTGGGAAAATTTAAGAAGAATTAGAGACTACTGTGGAAAATTAGCTGAAAAAGAGTGATTAGTAGTGAGCTGTAAGCCATAATCATCACAATTATGGCAAATCATGGCTTGAACTATCTTGCTTTGCATGTAATGAGTCTATCTCATATATTAGTTTCACCTTTTAAGTTGCATTACTGAAATAAATGAACTTTTGCACGATATTCTAATTTTTTGAGTTTCACCTATAGGTAGCGGTGAATTTTTTTAAAAAAATTCTCATTATATTACCAGAATTTATTTTTCCACAAAACAAGAAAGAGGACACAAAACTCTCACAATAAAGATACTCATTATGTATGTGCATGATTTATGTTCATTATCTATGTGTGTTTTAAAATTATGTAGTAGTTAATGTGTATTCATTCAATAGAATTATATACCTCCTTGAACTTTATCTCTCTCTTATTCTCTCTCACACAGAGACACGTATTGAAGTTCAGTTTTATTTTTCCAATTTGCGTTCTCTTTCTTTTTATGTGTATATTTTAGGCATACATTATATGGCATTGTTGAGGTAAAATGGGATTCAATATTTTTTTCTTCCTAGATTTCTGACAATTGCAATCACAAAGCTCTTTCTTAAACAGATAAGTGCTCCTTTCAACAATATGCAATGGAATGTACACATGATATGTGATTAGTTATGGAAAAAGGAGCTGATTAGCCATTTGAATAGTTACCTTTTCCCATTCACAAAAATGGATCTGAAGGTGCTAATGGCTAAAACCCTCACTTAAAGTTCTGGATTTCCATGTCACTCTCTTTGTTAACATATGTTAATTATAAAGCCAGGATTCTGGATGAGTCAGGCGAGAATGTTTAACCATCCTTGTAGCTTTCTATGAAAAACAAAGTGATAGAAATGGCCTAGCCAACTATATACCAATTATTCTCTTATCTTAATTATATTTTAAGTGTAATTAGTACATTATGCAAGGTGCATTCATACATTTGAATATCTGGTCTGTTGAGGAAGATGCTGTTCACCCTGAACAAATAGGCTTCCAGGTGGATGGGTCAACAATTCATCACTGACTGCTGTTACAATTCCTTGCTGAAAAATATAACAAACAGCCACATGCTAAATTATATGCTGCATTTGCTCATCTTTGAGCAGCATTCAACTTAATCTGCAGGAGCACACTATGGCAAATAGGACTTTAAGTAAGTCCTTGATAGTTTCCTGCTTTTGATGTATATGTATAAGTACAGGTTTAGGTGTAGTATATGTATATTTATATGCAATGTATGTAGTAAAGGTAAATAGTTCATATGAGAAGACTGATTTAAAAATAAGGACAATCACTAGGAAAACTTTTCTATATATTTATGAGGGGTGAAATTAGCTTGTATTATAGCTCTGTTGCCTTTTAATACTTAAAAAGTAGAATAGTACTATGTGGAGATTAGTGACCCAAAATTATTAAGAAAAAGAATTCCAGTTCTTTTATATGTAGATAATGTGTTAATACTTTCACAAATGCAAGCTGGCATGAGGGCTTTGTCATCTTTTTGCAAAATGAACATTTGATTGTAAATTATGAAAAAGTAGTGTTTTCCAACAGCAGACAGAAGCGCTAATGAACAATTAACAGTCAAGCAGGTTAATCAGTATAAAGGATCTAGGAGTTGTTTTTCAAAGCAAAGGAAATTAAAGACTGAAATTATCCATGCCTCTTTGTAGGCACAGAGGAATGCCTTAGTCATTCTAAGATTTTATAGAAAGCAAGGAAGGAAATTCACTTTGGCAGCAATTAAACAAATTTAGGCCAAATCAATAGGGTAAATGATATATAGAATGCAATTTTGGATCTACACTCACATTTTACAACCTGTGAATGGATTCAGTCAGCTTTACTTAGGGCCATAATAGGTGTTCCCAGATGCATATCTAATGTAATCCTGAGGCTGGAAGCAGGTTTGGCAAGTACTTAAAACTCAGACCTTGTCCAGAATGTTAATAACTTGGGTCAGAGTTACTTTAAACCCCAGTGAATTACTTCTCTTGTTAATGGGTAAATATAAAGACAACTGGCAATTAGTTTGTGAACAAAAGCTCATTACCTGTGGCTGCTGACCTGAACATCTAAGCCAATTGGGAGATGAGGATGCTAGGAGAATACTTAACACTAGAAAGAGTTGGCCCAAATCCCATGCTTCTTTTGCTTCTTGGTGGAAGATACTAATTGTGGTCCAACTGTTTACAACATATTATTTTTTAACAAAATGTAGATAGGACTTTTTAAAAGCACACATTAATGCTTTCTTCTCTGTAGCGCAAATATAAGAAGAAATTATACTTCCATGCCTAAAAAGACTTCCAATGATGGTTCACACTCTTCTAAGCTGCAGCTTCTTTGATCCAGACAGACCACCAAAGGGCAACTCCATTTATTAAAGGTTTAAAAGCTACTCTGCTGAATACAGCCCTTCAGAACAAGTTGCAAGATTTTGCTGTTATTAATCCACAAAGCTTAAATGCCTCGTGGATAAAAACTGTCACTAGATTTAGCAAGGCAAAAATATGTATTTCATCACACTTTAATACTGTGTGCCATAAAGTTATTTATTTCCTCCATTTCATCTTTTCTTACTTATTTTTATGTGCACCCAAACCAAAGATTGTAAAGTAACAAATAAAGTACACAGATTTAGCTAACCAGATCAGATCAGCTTATAGGTTTTACATCTATATTTTTAATACTATCTTAAATTTACCTACTTATTTATTTACCTATATATACATGGATATTTTGCTGTATTTTTTTTCTTTCTCTATTTTTTTTGCACTGGTCACTGACCATAATAAAATTTGTTCTGATAGTTAAAATCCCCCAGTACCAAACCTATTTACTGAGAATCAGAGATTCTGAGAAGGATTGAGTCCAATGGGACTTCCTTCCATGATGACCCTGAATTACTTCAAACATTTGTCTATATTTTTTTTTGCTCTTTTGTAATGAAAGGTCTGGCTGGAGACAATAAATAACTAATCTCTAATTATAGTGCTGTTCTTGTGGTCTGAAAAAGTTTATTTTATAAAACATTTGTCATCTTTTAGTTGTCAAAAAACCCCACCTCTTTCTGTTTTCATAATAACAGAAAGTGCTTCTGCTAACACAATATATACATGTGTTCAGCCCAAGAGAAAGTATCTTTGCCTATGTAACATTGCATATTAGAAAAATGTGTTAACATTCCATGATGTCTTGTTTTTTCCCTCTGTAGCCTCTGCCAGCTTGGTCATCCTGTTTGTTTGTTTCCTAATAAGCATACTTCAACAACAACAACAACAACAACAACAACAACAACAACAAAAGCACTGAATTGGAACCATCCAGTTCTACATTTTGAAGAATGCAGGATTTTTATGTGACCTAAATATATTTTCTTAAATAGAAATCATTTTGGAGGCAACCACTTTGCTTTATAGTATCACTTTCCTATCTATTTATTTCTGTTTATTAAAGCAATAGCAAAAATTAGAGAGAAAGTTGCTTATTGATCCCAAGAAAAGTGCCATTTTTAAACCTGGCTGCTACATGCATGCTGCAAAAATCTGGATGATTACCTGATGAACCAAAGAGTTAGAACATGTTTTAAAAAACATATTTCCTACTACCTAGTGGCCATCCAGATTTTTTGTAATTCAGATATGGTAAACTTAGCTTTAAGGGCATCCCCAAATATCCCTGTTATGGATGCAGCTTAATGTTTCCAGTAGTTAGAATAGCAAAGAGTAAGGGATATTTAAATCAATTTCCAGAGAAATAGCTATTAGCCTGTGGTGCAGAGGTTAAAATGCAGTATTGCAGGCAAACTCAGCCCACAGCCTGGAGTTCGATCCTGACTGGGCTTAAGGATGACTCAGTCTTCTATCCTTCCAACGTCAGTAAAAGAAGGACCCAGATTGTTGGGGGTAATATGCTGACATTGTAAAACACCCAGAGAGTGCTGTTAATCACTATGAAGCAGTATATATAAAGTTTAAGTGCTATTGTTATTGTTCAGACCATTGTATTTGTGGCACCTCAAAGCCAAGCAAATTTAGTCCTCATAAGCTTTTTTGATCATCAGACTTCATGCATCTGCTGAAATGTATGAACTACAAAAACATAATGAGTAATACAAATTTTTACACTGTATAATAAGACACTTTATTCTGTAAAACAATGTTACTGAATAAGAAAAATAGCATGTACTAATTGTACTAGTACAGAGAAAAAGACAATATTTATCTCTTGCCAATCCCAAATGCTAACATGGGAAAATTCTCTGTAGCCTGGGAGCCAATTTGTAACCTTAGCAAGAGAATGAGTGCTAAAAGTGGAATAAATCAATAGGAAAGTTGACAATAGTAATCCTGAAAACCCAACTTGAGACAATTCACAAAAAAAGACCTCTTCTCTGGTCTACTTCATTTTAGGAACCAACTTGCCCAATTAGCACCTTACAGTTTCGTGATGATACAGCACTTGAGCAAGCCAATAACATCAGGAACAAAATACAGAATATAGAATATCAGAGTTGGAAGGGACTCTCTAGGTCATCTAGTCCCACCCCCTGTTCAAGCAGGAGACCCTATACTATTTCTGACCAGTGGCTGTACAGCTTCTTCTGGAAAGTCTCCAGTCATGAAACACCCACAACTTCTGAAGGCAAGCTGTTCCACTGGTTGATTATTCCCACTCTCAGAAAATTTCTCATTTCTTGTTGAATCTCTCCATGATCAGTTTCCATCCATTGTTTATTGTCTGGCCTTCAGGTGCTTTGGAAAATAGGTTGTCTCGCTCTTCTCTCTGACAGCCCCTCAAATATTGGAATACTTCTGTCATGTCACCCTTTCTCCTTCTCTTCACTATAGCCAGGCACAGTTCTTGCAAATGTTCTTCACACATTTTATCCTCCAGGCCCCTAATCATCTTTGTTGCTCTTCTCTGCACTCTTTCTAAAGTCTCAACATCTTTTTATAGTGTGGTCACCAAAACTGCAATCAATATTCTAGATGTGACTTTAATGCTTGCTTGAGATTACTTGGTTCCCTTTTTTCCTCAAAATATTCCCATCTCAAAAAGTAAGAATCCAGAGCTTCCGTAAACCATATTGCAGTAATTTTGTGATACTAGTACGAGTGTATTTTTAATGGATGTTCATGATAACTGCTTTGATAAGTATGCCAGCATATTGAGGTTATGGTGAAATGTAGCATTTTCAACAATTTTCAGCAACATTGACCCTTCAGAACATTAATTACTTTGTTACCTACTTTAGGTTTCTAAAAAACATATGTAGTGATTTCAAAAAGCATATCTTAACAGTTCATATAAAACATAGCCTTTGAAATATATATGACTTGGAAAACATTACTTTTCACTCTTAACAATAGATTTGTTTTGGGTTTGGAATGGTTTAGCACATGTATTTTTATTCAATCCTTCTGTAATACTTTGTTTGACTGTCTTTTTTGCTCTTCCTGTTAACCATTAAGTACTTAACATGTGATTTTCTTGACAAAAGTAATACAATTATTTTACTTTTCTAGGAAAGTATAATAAAATTACCTTACTTTTCTCCTCCTTCATTCTCATATCCTAAAAAATATACAATATATGTTTTTGTAGTGATTTGTTTCTACCTTTTAATGGAATTATTGAGAAGAGACAAAGAAGGAAGAAAATTGTGGAATTTCTTTCCCTGCAACAAACTCACTGTAGAATGTCTTTTTCATTACAAAATCAATGCACTAATCCATTTCTTTAAATAGCAAAGCATTTAGAAATTAGACAGTCTTTACCATCTTACCATCTAAAATGATGATAGAGACTTTCAGATGCACGAAACACCAAAGCCAAATCAAAGCTTATCCATATCTCCAATATTATAAACTAGACCAGAAAGACACCATGATTCAATATGAGGATTAATTGTGAAAATGATCATGTTAGTTTTCCAATAATTCAAATCTTAATTATAACTATGTTAGGCCAATTAGTTTGGAACACAAGGCTAATGTTAGGGTTGGATGGCTACTTGGCATCTGTGCCCAAGTGAACGACATCTGTTGCCAGGCACTAGAGTGATGGAAAGTGTCAGCTTGCCAGCTGTGAAGTTAGGAAAGCTCTTTTAAAAAGAAATTTCAGCCAACATAATGATTCAACACACTTGGGGAGCTATAATGCTTATTGCACTTATACAACTAGTACACACCACTCAGAAGCATTGAAAATACAATTTAGTGGATACTGGCAAATTTTTGATCTTATTTCAAGCAAGATTTACTTGTTGCATATCTCTGATGGAAAACTAATATGTATTTTTTTTATTATTATTATTATTATTATTATTATTATTATTATTATTATCCTGAAGCCAAACTTTTAAAACCTCTAGTCTAAATTGAGCTTTGAAAAATGAGCAAATGGAATTTTTCAACACCAAATGTATTTCTGAAAATTATAGCAGAAATAATAGCAATACCACTTAGACTCGTATACAATTTCATACTGCTTTACAGCACTCTCTGACCAGTTTAGAATCAGCATATTGCCCCCAACAATCTGAGTCCTCATTTTACCAACTTCGGAAGGATGGAAGGCTGAGTCAACCTTGAGCCCATTAGGTTCAAACTCCTTATGGTTTAATGCAGAGTTAGTCTGCAATACCGCATTCTAACCACTGTGCCACCATGGCTCTAAAACCAAGTATGAAGTTGAATGCTAATTTACTAATTATTTCTTATATTATTCTAAAATGTTCATCCTATATCTCCTAGCAGTTTTCTCCTACCTCTTTCTGGTTTCACAGAGGCAATCCTGCCCTCTGTGAAAGCCCTCTGTGTTTCTCAATTTGATCTTATGGCACAGTGGTTAGAATGCAGTATTGCAGGCTAAATCTGCTGATGGCAGACATCAGCAGTTCCAATCTCTCCTGCTTAAGGTTGACTCAGCCTTCCATCCTTCTGAGGTCAGTAAAATGAAGATTTAGATTGTTGGGGGCAATACACTGACTCTGTAAATTGTTTGGAGAGGGCTGTAAAGCACTGTGAAGTGGTATACAAGTCTAAGTGTTATTGCGGGGGTGGAACGAAAGTCCTTCCTTGCAAATTTATATTAGAAACTAGTATCTTGAATTGGGTTCAGAAACAAATGGGCAACTCTATTTTTCCAGCTAGTAGTAATGTGCTGCCTTTAGCTAGATTTATATAGAAGGTAGGCTGTACATTCTGTGTTGTTTCCAGCTCATCGCAGTAACATCCTGAAAGACTTGTATCATCTAAAAGAAAAGGTGGTAAATAATGAATGACTGAAGTCATAATTAGTTTTCCCTAACCTGGATACCCTAGTTGATGAAGACAATGAATTTTGTGTCTGAACATACCCAGAGGGTAGAAAGATTAGAAAGTGTGCTGAATACGGATAAAAACACCACATGAAAAGATGGTATTGAGGACGGCAAACACTTACAGTACATAGAGAGGGAATAATATCTAATGTTTAAGTAACATCATTTCTAATTTTACAGTATCCATTTTCTTTGACTGACTGTGGAGGGAAAAAATAGGAGGAGATAAAAGATGCATTAATTATAGATTGTCCAAGCATTTAAACTTTAACAAATGCAGAGTGGCAGGATAGGATTTTATTGTCTCTAACTATTAAAAGGAATCTTGGTAATGTCTACTATTGCTGTTCACAATTGTGGATATTAATAGTATTACTAACTTTATGAAGATGTGCTTAATATTAATGCATGATTAATATTTAATGCAAGCACATAAACGTTCATGAAAGTAATCAGCTGGAATCAAGATAGCAAAGAAAGTGAACATCAAAACTGATAACAGGATTGTGTTGAACATGAATGTATGCACTTGCCCTAAGTATTTATAGTAGACCTTTGTCAATAATTTCATTTGGATTTTTAAACATTTGTTTATGCTTAAAAACTACAGATAAAGGAGATGAATTTCATTGTTCTTAATTCAGATAAAACGTATGATTTTTCAGTGCATTTGGACATGCACTAGAAGTGAACTTCCAGTCCTGATGGAATAAATTTATTTTCTTGTCTCCCTACAATAAAAAGAAAGTATGTCTTACAGCACTTACATACAAATACAAATATATAATTAAATGCATATGTGTTTATTTGCTTTCAGCTTGCACTTTTTAAATAGCACATGTGTATTACCCCAGACTGGATTCTTGTCATCAGGCTGCAAGCACAGATATACAAGAGATGACTTTTGTGGCTATGATTTTGGCATTGACTCAGTGTTTATTCTTTGACTACATAAATTTTCTCCAGGATGAATTGTTCTCAACCAGGTTCTTCAGGTCTTTGAATGGTACTCCCATTGCTATTGTAATTGATGTTGACCATCTTCTTTTTCACTTTTCTTCATTTTCCCCATTTTTCTCAATAAAAAGCTTGTCTTCTCATAATATGTTCAAAATGTGGTAGTTTGAGTCCAGTAATTTGTGTCTAGGGTGAGGTTGAATTATTATTTTTTTCTAGAATCCATTTATCAATAGCCTTTTTATTCTACTTCTTCAAATTTCAACTTCTGCTTCCATAGAGCCAAGTCCCCAAAGCAGATATGATATATTTCATTACTACTTCGAAGGCTGGTTGACGTATCTATTGGCATTAGTTTATTCTTCTTTATATTGAAACCCATGTGGTTGTTTTTTTCCCCCATCTTGCTTCTAGGCTTTCAGAACTAGAGCATGCAGGAATTACATTGCTAGAAGTTGGAGATCCTTTGCATTTTTAGCTTAGGTTGTCAGGGATAAGGCTATGTTTTGTTCTTCTATTCTTCTGCTTGAGTTCTTCTATTTCCATGTACCAATAATGTAGACAATTCAATTTCTCTGCACTCCAGTGATGCCCATATGTATAAGCATGGTTGTTGGAAGATTTGTGTTAGCAGCACAGAATTATTGAATTAGCAGAAATTGGTAAATCATTATCTTGCTTCACTTTGGTTTCCAAAGTGAATTCCTCTTTAAAATTTCCAATCACCAAACAGCTTAGCATGCTAATAAGACAAGAGTGGTTTATCATTGCCTTTTCCCACATAGGATGTTTTTTCTTTTAAACAAAAATACCATTTTGCTCTTTTTGTGTTTGTTTGTTTTTGAGTAAACTTGAATACACTAAACTCTTTCCTGTTTCTAGATAGATAGATTTAATTCAGATTAATAATTTTTATTTCTACTTTTTGGAAACTTTTGCCTAGGGGAAAAAAAACAGATTTCAGTTTGCACTGTCATTGTATAGAGTAGAAGCAAAGAGGAAGATTATGATTAGTTTGCTAAACACTTTGTCAGGAACCTTCTTTCTGTTTGTTTTCATTTCCTTTAGAGTTTATACTGATCCCATGGATTTACTTTTCAAGATCCCTGGATATTGCTATGGGCACCTTCAATTTATGCAGACTAAAGAGAAAATCCATTTTGGAACTGGATTTGATTATTGATTTTCCTAGAAGTTTAAAACAACCAGATATAAGCCTGTCATGTAGTAAAAATGGTGTGTGTGGGGGAAACTGTGGCCTTCCACACCTTGTATATGGCTGTTGGATGCACTCTAAAGTTATAACTTTTAATGTATGATTAGGGAGGAATTAGTAAATAGATAAGGCATAAGCTCATGAATACTAGTTAATCAATGGGCACAATGTTACAACTCATAAAGTTCTCGT
The DNA here is from genome assembly GCA_009733165.1 of Naja naja. Taxonomy (NCBI): domain Eukaryota; kingdom Metazoa; phylum Chordata; class Lepidosauria; order Squamata; family Elapidae; genus Naja; species Naja naja. The sequence goes on along the minus strand of CM019150.1, from coordinate 136,250,280 downwards.
TTTATACTGTGAAACTACAATTTAGCTGCAAAATGTTGTCTTTTTAGATAGTATGAGAGTATAGTACTTGTGTACTTTTTTCTAGTCTGCCAATTCAAATAGGTTTTGCAGGATTATAAGACATGAATTTGGAAGTGATAAAGCATGATGCTGCTTGACAAAAATGGAACAAGAAATCATTCTGACAGAGTCTAGATCTTGGTCTTGGCTGCTGACTGTGTTGCCTCCTCCCTACGCTTTCAAGGTCAATCTTCTTTATTCAGAGTACATCTAGTATGTCAGCACAGAAAGAAAAGTGGGCAGGCTGGGTTAATGCATTTGGGGTCAAAATGGACTCACAGAATAAGAAAGGCTGTCCCTTTGAGAGATGGGACTGACACTCAGGCACTAAAACTGATTGGAGATTAAACCCCAGTTGCCTAGAATGCATAAAACATTCATAAGAATCAGAAAGATAGTGAAAATTAAACTCTAAAACAAAATAAAACAAAATAAAAACCCAAAGCAAAACTTCATTTGCTTTTCTAAAATATACCTCATACTTAGCTCTATGTGTGTGTGTGTTTGTATGTGTGTGTGTGGGTACACATACACACACACACACACACACACATAATCTCATTTGCTTCCTTCAAGGATCTAAATATAATTGTTGTTGTTGTTGTTGTTAGCAATAGGGGCCTTGGTGGCTCAGGCTGTTAAATGCCTGCATTTAAGTTCCAGCTGTCTACAATTACTGTAGTCTCGAATCCCACCAGGCTCAAGGTTGACTCAGCCTTCCATCCTCTCGGGGTAGGTAAATTGAGGACCCAAGATTGTTGGTGGCAATAAGCTGACTTTGTAAAAAAAAATGCCGCTTAGTAATAAGCAGGCATATACAATGGAATGAAGGCTATTGCTGAGCACACTGGGTTGTATCCCAAAAATTGTAAGCTGCCCTGAGTCTTCAGAGAAGGGCGGCATATAAATGTAATTTAAAAAAAATAGCCCAAAATAATCCACAACAGAATAAAGGCCTCTTCATTGGAGATTATGAACCATAATCCACCAACTGAGTCAAATGGTAAATACATGTTTTTGACTTCCCAATATACGGCTGAGAGAGAGTGACTGACCCAAAGTTGCACAGTCCACCTCCATATCTAAGGGAGACCTAGAATATAGATCTTCTACTCCTACTTCCAATGTGAGGCTAAAATAATTCTACCACAAACTGGGTAAATTTTAATAGAGGTGTGAGAAAGAAATGAAAGCTCTTTCAAAGTGGATCCAATGCTTTCCTACCTGAATTTGGTTTTGGAGTATTTTGCATAGTTCAGATTTTAGCATTTATTTTATCTCATGTTCAGTTTTAGCTTTAAAAAATGGGGGGAAATGTGGTTTTGAATAGCCCTTTTTTCACTTGTAAATAAAGTATTATAATCCAACTCTTCTTCTACACAGCTGACAGATTCTTTCCAGAACCAAAAACTGAGAGCCACTTTGGTCTAGTGGTTAAGGCACCATGTTAGAAGTTCTAATTGTGCATGAAAGTGCTAATTATTAGGCATGAAAGACAGCTAGGTGACTATGGGCCAGTTACTCTCTTTAAGCACAACTCACCTTACAACAGGGTGTCAAACTCACGGCCCGCAGGCCAGATGCATCACATGCAGGCCTTGCACCCGCCTGATTTAGTGAAGGGGGAAGAAGTCCTGATATGTCATGTGATGACTCCGTGATGACACAAGTTTGACACCTCTGCCTTACAGAGTTGTTATGGGGGGGGGAAAGGAAAAATAGGAGGATTGTTGAATATGTTCACCTCCTAGAGTTATTTATAAAACGTAATTAGTAATACTTAAAGCAAAAAGGCAAAATAAAATGTCTAAAAAAGAAATACTAATGTGCAGATATTTCTAATAATAATAGGGCCAAAATGGGGAAAAACATGCAGGGGATGTTCATACCATTCCTATGAAAAAAAATCAAATATATTTATTTACCTTTTCTGGAGAGAATCACATTCATAAATATCATTGTACTGGTGTCAATTTTATTCAGAAGAATGTGGATTATGAGAGGACCTGCTTTTCTCATAGAGTTCACAGATATGCAGTTGAATTTTTCATTACATCTAACATTTAAGATAAAGAAAGACTGGTGTTTGAAATATTAGACAAAGCTGTAGAGATATTAAGGCATAGTTTATGAATGCACAGTTCAGGAAGCAAAGCAAAGATAAATTTAATCTGTTTTTCAGATGAGAAGTCTTATGATTAAAATAATGGATATATATATATATATATATATATATATATATATATATATATATATATATATAGGTCTTGGTGTATTGGGTCTTGTCCGTGTAAGATTGAGAATACCTTGGCAACGCTTTAAATCTCATCCGTCATCTTCAGGCTGGTGTCTTCAGCTTCGTTCTCCTGGGAGAAGTGTGTGATAGTGGCTGTTAAACTCCAGAGTTGGCCTTCTTGATTGGTTGATGGAGTTGATGTATGCAGATTGGATGGCTTTTTCCTGAGACCCTGTGTGGCTGAGGTGCTGGCTGTGTGTCTCTCAGCCTTTTGTGTTGTAACGACCTGGGTAATGGGCTGTGTGATGACCTTCTGAGTTCTATTGTTGTGACATCCTGGGTGTGGTGCTGTAATCTCCTGGGTCGTTGTCTGTGTTGCAACCTCCTGATGTTTTGTGTTGTAATCTCCTGAGTTCTGTGATGTAGTATCCTGGGTGGAAGGCTGTGATGTGACATTCCGGGCCTTGGTTTGAGGTCTGGCTATGTGTTTATAGCGTGTGTCAGTTTGCTTAGTTTGGGGGTCCAAGGGGGGTGTAGCAGCTGGTGTTGCAGCCATGGTCTGGTTTCTGGATGGTGGTTGCCTTTCATCTGTGGTGTGGGCTTGGGTTTGAGTCTGGTGAAGGAGATTGGTGGTGGCATCATGTGTTATTTTGGGTCCAGTTTTGGTTTTCGTGGCTGGGATTCGTTTGTTGATTAGGGCTAGTTTCCAGATGTCTGGTAGGTGGGAAGTATCATCCCGTTTATTCATGTTATGGGGGTGTTTCTCTATTTCGATGGCTTCCCTATTACAGCACCACACACAGGATGTCACAACAATAGAACAATAGAACTCAGAAGGTCATCACACAGCCCATTACCCAGGTCATTACAACACAAAAGGCTGAGAGAGACACAGCCAGCACCTCAGCCACACAGGGTCTCAGGAAAAAGCCATCCAATCTGCATACATCAACTCCATCAACCAATCAAGAAGTAACAACACAGCCAACTCTGGAGTTTAAAAGGGAAAAATAGCCACTATCACACACTTCTCCCAGGAGAACGAAGCTGAAGACACCAGCCTGAAGATGACGGATGAGATTTCGTCGAAACGTTGCCAAGGTATTCTCAATCCTACATGGGACAAGACCCGAATACACCAAGACCTACATATATATATATATATATATATATATATACAGCTATAAAATTGGGATACCATTTTTGGTTGATTTTGATGCATGGTTACAGTACTAGGATAGTATGACATGAAATTAGAGGAACGTTTATGATAAAACATTTAAATATACTTATATAAATATACAGGATTTAGGCCACATATCTTGACCATATTCTCTTATTAGCAACAGAGGTTGAAATGCTTTTAATATGTATTAACTTTTACTGATTAGAAATAAATGTGGAGGTTTTAAGAATCTGTTTATAAATAAGACATGAGTTTTGGGATGAAGAGGGCTTTTGGTGTAAGATTAGAGCAGATGACATTGTGCTTGACATGATGAAGGGAGATATTATTTCTTATTTCTTTATATTTCTTTTTTTTTCTTTAATACATACTTTTTCCCTTTTTCTTTTTGCATTTTTCTTTTTTTTTTCTTTTCTGGAAATTTAACTTTTTTATAGTTTTCTTAGTTTGTACTACTTTTTATTTTTATAATTGTAAACTTTAATAACATTACTATTAAAACAGATTTATTTGTTCCAAATCAACAAATTGCTTCTTCATCATATACTCCCTTGATCTTTTGCATTTTTTCAAGTTTGTTTATTTTTTTAAATAAATTTGTATTTGGCATGCTACAAATCAATCTTTCAGCTGAAGTATAATCATGTACTGCCAGATCTGAGCTGCAATAATTTAGTTCAGACATGTGAAACTCAAGGCCTCCAGGATGGATACAGCCTGTGGGATGCTTAAATCTGGCCCATGGGGCCAGCATGGAAATATCAAAGGACCGGTCCACAGTGCCTCTGTTTTTGGCCAGCAAAGTGCTGCTGGAGGCCGGGAGGCCGAAAACGAGACACAGGGAGCTGTGTGCACCCCCCATTCCCCATTTTTCGCCGGCAGGGTATTACAGAAGGTGTCTGTCCCATCTCCCGCTGGACCCCCCCACTGGCCAGTTGAGAAAAACTACAGTGCTGATCCAGCCCTTGAAGAAATCCAGCTTGACATCCCTGACTACTAAGTGGCAACAAAGAGATAAAAAATACACTGTATCTGGATTTCTGAGCCCAGATCTAGTAATCCTCCATAATTTTTATTTTTGAAAATACTTCAGCTAATAGAGCCCCTGTTAGAAATTAAAAATAATAAAGACTGGAAGTGGTCATCCATAAAACCTAATACTTTTTTGGAAGTGTATGCCAACCTGTATAGAGGAGTTCTAAATGAAGTAATAGCAATCATCCTGATAAATTAATTAGTCACATTTAAAGTGGTGTTTTGTCACTGGCCAGGCTGATCATGACAGTCATTTTGTAATATGTGCTCTCAAAATCCAAAATACTTCAAGCTACCTCAAAAGGTTAGATAATTTTATTCTTCGGTTTCCATACTAAATCTTGTTTGAGGAGAGTTGTTTCAAAAACTTTCTGAGATAGAACTGGAAGAGGCTTTTGAGAAATAGTTTGAGACATGGCAAGTTGAGATGGAATTAAAACTTATTTTGCAATTATAATCCACCAAGATCCTTTTGGAATTAGGGTGAGTAAAATGTACTGTATAAAGAAGGAAATAAATCTGTGGAGAGATGGTGATTGTAGAGCTTATTATAATTTGAATACTTGTGTCTGTTTTATTTTTCTTCCTTGTTATAAATGAGATCTTAATAGCTCTTTATTTGTCCATCTGTAGTACGTAAAAGTATATTCTCATGGATAAAAACATGTTTTTGCAACACTCAACTGTTTCAAGGATGATATAGCTTTATAAGTTTTTTTGCAATTACTTTTTGGTGCTCTGATAGCTCTCTCAGTAAAAGCACTAAAAGTAGGTGTTTCATATATAGATAATGAGCCAAGGTTTGGAATATATCCAGGCTTATTCATACTGTGCCTCTGAGCAGATGGCATGTTGGAGTATCACCAATGAGGTGTTTAGCTCTATAGTTTTTAAACGTATCTTGTAGGGGGTTGGAAACTGCTGATTTACAGGCTGTGATTTGGTTACTGCCTCAAGAGCCTATGTGTTTGCTTTAACAAAGAGAATGCTGCTGCTGTATGTTCATGCCCATAACAATATAAGTGTGTTTTCCCTCCTTTGGCAGAGCATCAACAAATAAAAATTGTACGGTCACATACACAACTTTATAGACACACATGCAACTTTATAGATTGGAAAAGTCCATTATAAATTATATGAAATTATAATTATATGTGGCACTGGTGCACTTCACTTTCCTCTTTTGGAAGCTGGTTTGAGCTTTCCTACGCACAATTTCAGAATGTTTTATTTTATTTTATGTATTTATTTTGTCAATCACTTACAAGGTAATAAGTATAAGGATAAACATAGTTGTGAATACATGAAATGAATACATATAAGAAAAATAAAAGAAACAATAGGACAGGAACGGTAGGCACGTTAGTCCACTTATACACACCCCCTACAGACCTCTTAGGAAAGGGGTGAGGTCAATAGTAGACAGTCTAAGGTTAAAGTTTTTGGGGTTTGAGGAAGAAACCACAGAGTCAGGTAGTGTATGCCAGACATTGACCAATCTGTTGCTGAAGTCGTATTTCCTGCAATCAAATTTGGTGCGGTTAACCTTGAGTTTGTATCTATTTTTTAAAAATTACATTTATATGCCGCCCTTCTCCGGAGACTCAGAGCGGCTTACAATTTTTGGGATGCAACCCAGTGTGCTTAGCAATAGCCTTCATTCCATTGTATATGCCTGCTTATTACTAAGCGGCATTTTTACAAGGTCAGCTAATTGCCCCCAACAATCTTGGGTCCTCAATTTACCTGCCCTGAGAGGATGGAAGGCTGAGTCAACCTTGAGCCTGGTGGGATTCGAGCCTACAGCAGTTGTAGGCAGCTGGAACTTAAGTGCAGGCAATTAACAGCCTGAGCCACCAAGGATCTTTTAAATTTGTGTGCTCTTGTATTGTTATGGTTGAAGCTGAAGTATCCATTGACCAGAAGGACATTGCAATGTATGATTTTATATACTATACTTAGATCGGACCGAAGGTGGAGTAGTTCTAGGTTGTCTAGATTTAGAATTTCAAGTCTGGTGGCATAAGGTATTCTGCAACGAGTAGAGGAGTGGAGAACTCTTCTTGTGAAATATTTCTGGACTTTCTCAACTGTGTTAATATCAGATACGTGATGTGGGTTCCAGACTCATGAGCTGTATTCGAGTATTGGTCTACAAATGTTTTGTATGCCCTAGTTAGTAGTGTGATATTACCAGAGAAAAAGCTACGTAGGATTAGGTTAACAACTCTTAATGCCTTTTTGGCTATGTAGTTACAGTGGGCTCTAGCACTTAGATCATTAGAGATGAGTATTCCAAGGTCCTTGAAGGAGTTTGGATCATCAACAAGGTCTTGACTATTCAGCTTGTATTTTATTTTCTGATTATTATTTTTTTGCCAATATGTAAGACAGAGCATTTATTTGTTGAGATTTGAAGTTGCCATTTGTTTGACCATTCTGATACATAGTCAAGGTCTTTTTGAAGGGTAGCAGTATTGTCTGTGGTGTTGAATATTTATTTATTTATTTATTTATTTATTTATTTATTTATTATTTGGTTTTGTATGCCACCCTTTCTCCCGGAGGACTCAGGACGGCTCACATAAAAACACTGAATACAAAAGTTAAAAAGAATTAAAACTTATTAAATCAATTAGACCAAATAAATATTTAAAACCTAGCCACAAAACATTTTAAACAACCCCCCCCCCCTTCAGTCCAGGCCGGCTTGTTCGAATAGCCAAGTCTTTAGGCCACGGTAAAAGGACCAGAGGTCAGGGACCAATTGTAGCTCCAGGGGAAGCTGGTTCCACAAAGTGGGCACCCCCACAGAGAAGGCCCTCCCCCTAGGGACCACCAGCCGACACTGTCTGGCCGACGGTATCCCAAGGAGGCCCTATCTGTGGGTGCGCACTGGGCGATTGGTGTTCGATGCTGTAATTGGTGTTTGATGATGTAAATAGCTTTACATCATCAGTGAAGAGAACACATGATCACAGAGAACACATGATCACAGAAGTCATTTATGTAGAGTAATGTGAGAATGTTTTAGTTGAAGGGAGGCAATATGTGCATCCATGTGCATTCCTGAGAGTCAGATTCTGGAGTTGATGAAGCAAGTTTTTAGCTATAACAAAAATAAGATGTTGTTGATGAAATATGATAAAGGTAGGCAAAACAAAGGACATAATTAATTGCATCGTACCAAGATGAGAGTTAAAAGTGCATACATGCCTGGGAACAAAGTAGAAGGAATGACCCTTATATTAACAATCTCAAACATTAGAGACAAAAAGCAAACATGTAGTCTCTACTTACCTTTCTTTCTCCAGTAGTCAATAAACTGTGAAGTGTGAAGAATTATTGCCATTGATGTCAGTCTTCCAACATCCTTCTCACTGATTAAGAAGCTGATTTACAACTCTAATAGCATTTCTTGGAATATTTTATGTTGATTTCTATAGAGTACATCTGCCAGCATTTCATTTTAAAGGTAGTTTTATATGTCTCTTTTTGAATGTTTCACAAATCTGCTGTGTGTCAGATGCAGACTGCAGTTTGATAATCTGAGAGAGCTAAATACATTCCTAATTGTTCTCAAACATGATTATTGGTTTTGGCTTAACTATCTCTCGGTCTGTTGACAGTTTATATAGGCATACAGTCTATTGGCATGTTTATGTTATAGACACAGTGGAGAATATAACAAATATTAACTATTTTTCTTCTATCTATGGATTGCATTACCGCTGTGTAGGAACAATTATCCATTTATTGGCTTATACTATGCCCTATCTTCTGCCCAGTCTACTCCCTATGGCCTACAAATTTGGCAGTGTGGAGATCTAAATTTACAGTGTTATTCACATATTTACTTATCCTCTCCAATTCAGTCCCCTTTGGTTCATGAATTCACTTCCTATAAGGGATAATGCTTTTACAGTAGTGATTGGCCTTGTCAATGTGGCTATGTATAGGTAGTTTCCAACTGCAGACTTGTATACATCAGTTTCAAGAGATGGATCAGATCACTTTGCTTTAGGAAGTCAGTTTCTATTGGCATCATTGACTTTAGTCAAGAAAATCCTTTTGTTTTGTTTCTTTAGCTGAGAAACAAAATTCCATCCTTCTGTCCATCTTCCATTCCCCATTTTTCCTTCTATGACTCTGCTGAATAACTTTACAGTCTCTTAGGCAGCCTTCTTATCTTGGTAGCACCCAAATGCTCCCACACTTTCTGCTTCTGTTTTTGAAACATCAAAAACAGAAGCAGAAAGTGTGGGAGCATTTTTCCCTTTCAAAGATCAGAAAACAGTGAAAGAAAATGAAATATCAACTCCAATAAGAGAAAGGAGATGGAGGCAAACACAGAAACACAGGCCATATGAGAAGTTAAGATGGTATTAAGTTCACAGGCTTAACAGCACATCAGAGTAAAGACCCTTAAAACAATATTCCTCACCAGGAAAAGAAACATTCAGACACTGAAGCATCAGAAGAAATATTATGTGAAACATTTAAAAAAGTGAATAAAATTTAAAATATATTGCACACTGCCAGAGACAAAAATCAAAACAGGGGGAAAAACATTATTTCAGATTTTTTTTATAGAAAAAATAGAATAACAACTAATTTTAAAAAAAGAAACATGACTACTCCTATATTCAAAGGATGGGGTGGCAAAAGGAAAGGGTCAGACAAAATATAGAGAAAATAAATGCACATGGAGTAGAAAATGTTTTATGATAATCTTATTTCAATTCACATGCTGATAGGAATGGGGAGAGGTGCTCTGTCTCTCTCTTTTTTTAATTAAATGTTTTGCATTAATGCAGAGTGGTTCAGAACTCTCATCCTACAAATTCAAAAGGAGCAGCATTTCTTGAAATTATCGATTATTTGCATGTATGTAGATATGTAGATAGATAGATGTAGATGATATAGATTTAGATATAGATTTAGATATAGACAGACAGACAGACAGAAACTGATAAATTTTGGGCTGACTGAGAAGACATCATGGAGAAGCATGGTTTTGGTAGCATGATCAATAATTGGCTACAGCTGCTCAGTTTTGCAGTATTAAGCTTGCTGTTTATTTACTGGCTGACTTAGTATTTATGAGCAATAAATGCTGTTTCTGTTATGTATGTAGGTTTGAATGTTATTGGTTTATTTGAACTGTTCTTGTAAAATGTCAAATGGTATTGGTTTAAATAGTGCGGGAAGAATCCCTGCACTCCCATTGGCTGGCAGCTACGGCTGCAGGCTATAAGAAGCAGCCGTAGCCAAGCCAGAACGGGTCTATTCGAGCTGTAGTCACTAATAAAGTCTTTGCTGGAACTCCTCGCCTGACTCTTCATGCAAACTTAACACTGGCGACGAGGATGGGATTTCCCTCCTAGCAACGAACAAGCAACTGAGCAACAAGAGCTGAAGATGGCTGCGCTGAACACCCCCAGCACCATTCGATCCGGCGACGGAAGACTGGGAATCGTGCGGATCGCTTCCACATGTTCCTGGAGGGAAACGATCTCGCCGGCATCCCCGAGAGACGGAAGAGGGCGGTCTTTCTCACGACTGCGTCCGCAGTCTTCAAATGGCATGCTGAAGGCGTTAGCGGGAAAGAGCTGAATTAAGAAAATTAGAGACACGCAATTTTACCGATCAAGGGGATAGCGAGAATGTTAATGACTTCGTGGCAAGTTTAAGGGACATTGGGGTGCTTGTGACTTTACCAACTTAGAAGAGGCCATGCGATCGGTTTGTTTTAGGCCTTAAGGATAAGGTTTTACAAAGCAAACTATTAATGAAACCTAAGATCACGCTTAAAGAGGCCATTGAAGAAGCTGTTTCAGCGGAAGCCACCAAGTCCTCAGCAGCGCCATGAAAAAGATTAACAAGGCTTCAAGCCAGGCCTCAAGCCATTCTGATGGGGATAAATCCACATCTACTCATTGCAACAAATAGACTCTGATTCTGATGGCAGTGAGGCAGAAGAGGGGATTTTAAACTCAGAATGGAAAAGAAAAGAAAAGACTCTGGGAAGAACAGGCAAGGGTTCTATTGCAGAGGCTGTGGGGGCACCCCGCACTGATTGCAAGTTCTTTGACTCCATTTGCCTACGTTGTGAGAAACGGGGTCACATAGCCAGAGTCTGCAAATCATCCAGAACTCCACCAGCTAGGAAGAAATTCCCTGATAGAGACTTTAAGCCCAACAATGTCATTGAAAAATGGGGCAAATTTAGAAGCAAATGGCAAGAGTGAAACACACCAAACAATCACTATTGGTCATTCTTCAACCTTAAAAAGCAGAAAAGTTCATGTGAAGGTGTTTATTGAAGGAAGACCTTGCCAAATGGAAGTGGACTCAGGCTCTTATTTATCTATGGTGTCATGGGACACTATCCACAGACTCTTTCCCAAAATTCAGAAAAAGCATTTCCAGAAGCAAGCACTGACTCTCAAAGACTACCAAGGAAACAAGATTCCAGTAGTTGGAGCGAGAGATTTCAACGTGCAGTTTAAAGGCCACACCAAACGCTTGCCCCTGACCATCGTGGACAAGGATCGCCCAAGTTTGCTGGGACTTGAGTGGTTCAAGCCACTTGGCATCGAGGTGACTGGCATCCATCACGTGAGCAGTTCTGACTGGGAAGAGTCCTTGAAGTCTGAGTTTCCAGAGGTCTTCAGCGAAGGACTGGGCAAGTATATGGGGACCCCTATTGCTTTCAGCCTAGACCCCAAGGTGCCCCCAATTGTTTAAAGCCCAGGAGGGTCCCATTTGCTTTAAAGGAAAAATTGATGCACAATTAGATAAACTCATTGCTCAAGGGGTTTTAGAGCCTACTGACCACTCCAGATGGGAAACACCCATAGTCACACCAGTCAAGGCTGATGGGTCAGTGAGAATCTGTGGTGACTACAAGGGGACACTTAACCATGCTGCAGCAGAGCATATCCTGTACCAGTTGTGCATCATCTGCTCCATTCCCTTGGCAGGGGTACAGTATTTGCTAAACTGGATTTGGCTCAGGCATATCAACAATTAACAGTTGATGATGCCACTGCAGAGGCACAAACAATTGTGACCCATAGAGGTGCCTTCAAATGTAAAAGACTACAATTTGGAGTAAGCGTGGCACCTGGCATTTTTCAGAGCCTTATGGAAAGAATGTTGCAAGGACTGCCAGGGGTAGTGCCTTATTTTGATGATGTTTAATCTCTGCTGAAAATGACACTCAGCTTCAAGAGAGACTCAGAGAAGTCCTTACCAGATTCAGAAAAGCGGGTTAAAAGTCAAGGAAGACAAATGTACACTCAAAACAGACAGAGTTGAGTTCCTGGGGTATATGATTGACAAGCAGGGCATCCATCCTACTGATGCCAAGGTTAAAGCAATCAATGAAGCCCCTAAACCTCGATGCAAGGCTGATTTGCAAGCCTTCCTTGGACTTATTAACTTTTATCACATGTTTCTACCTCACAAAGCATCTATTGCTGAGCCCTTACATCGCCTACTTGATAAGAATGCTGTTTGGATCTGGGGCGGAAGGAACAGTCAGCATTTAACAGTATTAAGAGACTAATCACGTCTGATGCTGTGTTGATACAATTCTCTGAGAATTTACCTGTTGTTCTGACTTGTGATGCATCCCCTTTTGGAGTGGGGGTTTGAGTCACAGGCTTCCCAATGGACGGGAAGCCCCAATTGCATTTTACTCTGACGCTGTCCAAAGCAGAGAGGAATTATAGCCAATTGGACAAGGAGCTTTAGCAGTTGTTGCAGCTGTTAAGAAATTTCATGAATATCTGTATGGCAGGTCATTCACCATTGTTACAGATCACAAACCTTTACTTGGCATTGTGGCAGGAGATAAACCTACACCTAATATCCTGTCACCAAGAATGCTGAGGTGGACTGAATTTCTTGCAGCCTATTCCTACAAACTGATTCACAGGCCTGGCAAGGACATTGGACATGCTGATGCACTGAGTCGTTGCCCACTACCTTGCCACAAGGAGGACTTTGAACTTGAAACTCACACCTTTTCCTGGAGACCGTTGCTAAGCTTCCAGTCCATGCTGCTGAGATTGCCAAAGAAACTGCCAAAGATGCTGTATTGGCACCTGTTATGGGCTGGATCAAGAAAGGTTGGCCTCTTCAAGATCTACCTCACCTTGCCCAACCTTTTAAGTCCAGGCAAACTGAATTATCTGTATTAAGAGGATGTATTTTGTGGGGTAACAGGGTGGTTATTCCTGCAAAACTGCAAAGGGAGGTTTTGGAAATGTTACATGAGGGTCATCCTGGGATTGTAAGGATGAAAGGTTTGGCCAGGAGTTATGTATGGTGGCCAGGTATTGACAAAATGGTTGAAAACTGGGTAGCCTCTTGTCCCAATTGCCAGGTAGTCAGACCTGCACCACCTCACGCCCCACACAGGAATGGGAATGTCCTAGGGGCCCATGGTCTAGAATCCACATTGATTTTGCAGGCCCTACAAGAGGGCACACTTTTCTAGTGATAGTAGATGCATACTCCAAATGGCTAGAGGTAATTCCAATGACATCCACTACTACTGAGGCTGTTATCAAGCAGCTAAGAAAATTGTTTGTAACCCATGGGTTACCAGATATCCTTGTCTCTGACAATGGCCCTCAATTCACATCTAACATTTTTGAATCCTTTCTAGCTCAACAGGGCATCAGACATGCCCTCACTGCCCCTGGCACCCTTCGCCAACGGCCGGGCTGAACGCATGGTACGCTTTACCAAAGAGAAGCTTCAGCAGCTGGGTCCTGGGGACATCACTGAGAAGCTTGAAAACTTCTTAGTGTTCAACACATCACTCCTAGCCCATCAAATAACTTGTCCCCAGCAGAGTTGTTGATGGGCAGGAAACTTAGGTCTTCCCTTGACCGCCTCCATCCCACTTACGCACCCAACGCACCACTGGATTCCACTTCCAAAGTTCATTCTTTTAGTGTGGGAGATTCTGTCTATGCTAGGAACCTTCTAGGTGACCCTTTGTGGATTCCTGCTGAAATAACTCACATCACAGGCCCTCGTTCTTACAGGGTACAAACAGAGGATGGCCTTCTCTGGAGCAGGCACATTGACCAACTTAGATCCAGGGTCCTCAAGAACATCCCTGTCTCCCTCTAGGTCCCTCACCTGCTGTTTCTTCTAGGGGAAGGGGGAACAGGAGGAAAATCAGCAAACAGGAATCAACCCCATGTGTAACGAGCCATTGCGACAGGAACCATCCCGAACCCTGTCACAAAGCCAAGATCCATCCTTAGAAGTGGAAGATTGCACATCACTACCTGACTTGGGTGCTGACATTGGAATGGAGATGGGTTGGGAGGAGAGACCAGATTCTAACAATTCAACAGGGTCTCCTTTCACAGGAAGTCCCAACAGGGAAATGTCAGCAGACACATTTTCTCTCACTGGGTGAGAACGTTAAAGCTTCTGAACCACGAAGGTCTCAACGTACACATAAGAGCCCCACCTATTTAAAGGAATACATTAGATAGGTTGGGGTTTGGTATGGACTGAACCTAGTGGGGAGGGGTGTTATGTATGTAGGTTTGAATGTTATTGGTTTATTTGAACTGTTCTTGTAAAATGTCAAATGGTATTGGTTTAAATAGTGCGGGAAGAATCCCTGCACTCCCATTGGCTGGCAGCTACGGCTGCAGGCTATAAGAAGCAGCCGTAGCCAAGCCAGAACGGGTCTATTCGAGCTGTAGTCACTAATAAAGTCTTTTGCTGGAACTCCTCGTGTCTGACTCTTCATGCAAACTTAACAGTTTCCATGATCAGTTATTTCCGATAGACAAGCACTTTAAGTCTGCTATTAATGAAGTCAACTACTGGGAGAAGTAGGGTTTGATCATCATCTGATTTGGTGCAATATCAGATTGAAATCGGAAGGCGTAGCTCACTCATCTACCTACTTCTTTCCAACTGAATTTAACTATAATCTCAACCATATGAAGTATTTCAGATATAGAGCTGCACAACAGATTTAATGCCCTGTGGTGAAATGAAGGTGATGCGGATGTAGTGTAAACTGTGGGGTTGGTGGAAATACTCCAGTAGTCAACTATATTCACAGGTTATACACAGTGATATAGAAAGAAGAACAAATCTCACTTGATGAAAACTTTCTGGTATCTTGGGCATCTTCTTCCATGATTAATGGTGGAATGAGGATATTTGACTGTTATAGTCAACAACCGCCACTTGCATTTGAGATTTAAGAATAATCCCTTTATTAGTATGAAACATACTTGCCTTAGCAACTGTTGAAAAGACAATGTCCACCTGGTTGGAAAAATGCCTCCCAAAAGATCTGGATCAGCCTCATACAGTCTGAAACACAGCAGTTATGTTCTAATATCATAAAATTTGCAGGATTTGCTCAGCACTGGAAACGCTGGGAGGATAACTACAGGGACTTATTAGCCATGGCCGCCATTGCTCCAGCAATTATACTTTACAGTTTGCATTGCTAGAGCACATGAATTAATGAATGAAACCTGAACCACCTGGTGCAGAAATAATGAGTTATATGGTATAACTATTAGTGTGGAAATTATGTTTTAAATGGTGAAATAAGAAATCAGTGTTTCTCGTAACATTTTTAACCTCCTGCCTTATACAATAACAATTATTTCACTTTAAAGCTATGCTTGCATCAAAGGGGTGAAGAACATAACTCTCTGTGATTTTGATAATGAAATTTCATTTAGGTTTGTTATAATGAAACAAAGAAAAAGACTACAATGTAGCTTCATTATTAAACAGCAATGAATGTTTCACTTTTCCAGTTCAGCTTGTGTGGGAAAGGACAAAGGTAGACAATACAGCCCATAATGAATATTTAAAAACAATATATTCAGAAATGTGATACTGATCCTTTCGAAACTTCATATTTTGAAGGACATTTTAATGCCTTTAATTTGTTCTGAGCTTTACTCCAAAGGTATTCAATTAGTGTTGCTTAGAGCAGAAAATTATATTTAAAGCTGTAGAAATATTGAACTTCCTATATTAAAAATTGCACATTTTTACTAATTATTCCTCTTGGGATATGAAATATGACTTTTAATCTTCACTTGTTGTCTCACTCAGCAGTTTAAAATTATACAGATATATTTATAAACTTAGAGCAATATCTCACCAAAAGTGCTACTGCATCTGTCTCTATCAACTTCATATGGTAAAAGATAAAAAACAGATTTAAACAACATTTTTTCTATACATAGAGCAAATGAAGAAGCACAATAAGTGAGATATTCTGTCCCTGAATATCCACCGATATAAGTGAAAGTTAATACATGTGTTTGACATCATTCAATACTATTTTTGAAAGTGGATGAAAGCCTGATCAGAAACATATTGATAAAGAAAATTGCTATGTTTTTCTGTACTCATTTAGCCTATTTGTTTAAAACAGAAGAATATTCAGTCATGCCATTTACAGAACTAAAATGATATATTCAAGGAAAGGTTTAAAATTCACATATTTTTTAAGAACTATGCACAATGGATTATTTCTAGTGCTGGTCTTACAATCATAGGAGGCATTAGACCCTTTAATAGCCAATTAGAAGAGATGTATCTTCCTAGGATAGAAAAAAAACATTAATAAATATTATTCGTGTTTATTTATCCACATATCTTAACATCTCATACTAAACATTTCATTAACAACCTACAGTAATCTATGTTTGCACCAGTCCTACATTTTGGCAGAATGAGATAGTGGCCTCTGATAGCTTTTAGAAGCAATTGGGAAATAGCAATAAGATTTTAAAGAACAAAACTGTGTATGCTCTGTCACCTTTCCTGAATCACCTTAAGTCAGCCTCCTACAATAGATAAAATGTGGATTGTTGTTCAGTTGCCAGGGTCAAGATGACATTAAATTACCTGTCTGGTTGAGGTTCTTGTTTTGTTTTGAATGTGAAAGGAGAGTGGCAAAATCTTTTACCTCATTTCTCACCTCAGGCAGAAAATGATATGGTTTTCATAACCAGCATTCCTTTCCCCCCCTCTATTCAGCTATATTAATTAAAAGGCACAAGCACCATCTTTACTGTACTGTATAGACTTAGAAAATCGGGGAAAATGTGAATGGAAAGGACATGATTCCATAACTCAGGGTCTGGCTACCTCCATTCGAAAGGGATCGGATGAGTTATGACAACATCGACTTGAGATATGATAAGACTGGTGGCAGTCAAAACAAACTGAAATATGAAGTGGATCCATGTGCTCAAAGTTAAACTTGACAATTTATTCAAAGCACCTCAATTTCTTTCTTAACTTTTCTACAGTTGGACACACTAATTAGCTTACCTTGGGTGAGGTTTTTCAGCTCCTATATTTCAGTGGAAGTTTTAACTTTACATTTCAGTTTTTAAATGAATCACAGAGACTATTTAATGAGTGTATTTTTAATCTCCTTAGAGACCTTTTCTGCCAGGTTGTCATTGTTGAACTTTGGTTACAAGAAAATATCTGACAGCTGTTTGAAAAGAGGGCAATTGCTGAAAAATTAAAGACTTATTAGTCTGTGAGGTGAACAAGTGGGAGGTTTTCTTTTCGGATAAATACTGTACAAATAAAGGTCATACTCATTCTCTCTTTTTCCCCTTTTAAATATAGTCACTCATGGAAAGCTGTAAGTTAATTAAAGGCTTTTATTTGCTGGTAATATCAGGATCCATGTTCTGATCTGAAAGAAGTGTATCTCTACCATGAAAGCTGAAGGATTAAAAAGCAATTTAAGCTTCAGCAATAAATGTATAGATTGGGCATGATTTGACAATTTGTAAATTTTAAAACTTCAAATGCTTTTTAAACATTTTCTTAGTGTACCTTTGTGTCTCTGTGTGTGTTGTGTGCCTGTGTTTTCATTTGACTTCAAAGATGCCACTTAAGCTGTGGTTTTACAGTTAAGGCAGGGCCTAACTCCATTGATTTCCATATCCTGTTGACAAATACAAGAACCAATGTGTTGAAGTGGAAATGCATTATTTAAAATAGCTTTGAAAAGTGATTCTGCCAATTTTCTAGTTTGAGCACATTTTGTTTCAGCTTTCAGTGCCGCCAATCCTGATTGTCAGAAATGTTCCACATAAAAGGCTGAATCTGAGCCATTGCAAATCACACTCATGTACTGCATGTCTTAATAGTTAGAGAGTAAAATCAGCCCAGTCCTTTTACTAACATGAGTCTTGTCATCATACAGGGCAGTTATACCTATCCTGATTTTTATATTTCCAAGTGTGATTATCATTAAAGATGAGTGAATTTACCTCACTATAACTGCTTTCTTGCCAAGTGAGTATGATTGTTCTGCAGCTTAACCCTCCTGAATTACTTTAAACTTCAGAAATAGAACATGGAAAGTTTGTCAGGCTTTTCTGTATTGTTCCAGCTTTTCTTTAATTATTAATGTTTGTGTAATAGATTTTTAAAAATCCCACTTATGTGGCTATAGATATGGTTTATATTAAACATAATTGTAAATGGAAATCTGGCACACTGGAAAACCAAATATGATAAAGGAAGTCAGGACCAGTTCAGAAACAGAAAAGGAGAATGAATGAATGATTGATTGAATGAATGGATGAATCAATGAAACCCAAAAGATGTCTCTAGAGTGAAAAAAAAACATGGTTACCCTGAGTCATAAAATCCTAGCTACTGGACTGTTTGGTGATTGCTATGTATCCCAAATGTTGGGCTCACGGTGGAGTCATGGCAACCCGACACTGGGGAAAGTGCCTCCTTTGCTGCCTCCCTCCTCTTCATTCTCTGGTAATGGGGGAGCAATGCCTGCTTCTTCAATCCTGGCGTCACCCATGGACTGCTCAAAACTCAGACAGGGCACCTCCTTCGCCAGGGAAGCAATGCCTGCCTCTTCTGCCTAGGCGTTGCCCATGGGCTAAGCCAAGTCACAGCTGCTCCGGAATGCCAGAAAGAGCATCAGATGTTTGGTGGCGGTTTCAATTGTAGTTTAGCAGTATTTGGAGTAATAGGTGGAATGTGGAGGTTTCTGTGATCATCTACATGGTTGGTTGGGGTGTTTTCATACTGTTCTACTGTTTATATTGTTTGTTTCACTGTTCCTTGGGTGGTGGGGAGTTAGAGGTGAATGGCTAGGTTAGGCGTGAGTAGTTGTGTGGTGGAGGCATTGGAAAAGTGGGCGGATGTAGGCTAGCTGGGTGGGGTTGACAAGCAGCTATAATAAGCACTGAGAGGCAATTGCTCTCAGTGCTAGATTTGCTTGGAATTAATCCAGAGTTGCCTTTTGGGATTATTGTGATATTGACTGAGAAAATAAACCCTTGTTACCATAATCTCCAAATGTGAGTAAAGTGGTTTTTCAGTGTAAATCATCAGATACCCAGCGGGGCCGACACCAAGGAGGGACATGGAGGGATGAGGTGGCTCAGTGGCTAAGACACTGAGCTTGTTGATCAGAAAGGTCAGCAGTTCAGTGGTTCGAATACCTAATGCTGTGTAATGCATTGAGCTCCTATTACTTGTCCCAGCTTCTGCCAACCTAGCAGTTTGAAAGCACGTAAAAATGCAAGTAGAAAAAATAGGGACCATTTTGGTGGAAAGGTAACAGTGTTCAGTGAGCCTTTGGCATTTAGTCATGCTGGCCACATGACCACAGAGACGTTTTTGGAGAGTGCTGGCTCTTTGGCTTTATAACAGAGATGAACACCACTCCCTAGAGCCGGAAACGACTAGCACATATGTATGACGGGAACCTTTACCTTTGCCTTTATGTATCCCAAAGCCAAGTTTAATCATTCAAACTGAAAACAAGGATGTAAGTTCTGCTTCTGGATGGCTCACCAGAACCCATATGAAATTCATAAATGGCTGAGAAATTATTACTTTAAGTGTCTGATTAACTTTCTTGCTTTTGGCTTAAGACAGTTGATAAAATTTATCTTTTGAATCTACCTGAGCTGGTGTTGAAAATGTAATTACAATTTCTAATCTTTAAGAAGGGAAAGAGAACAAGATATAAAGCCAGGAGAACAGGAGATATACCTGGGTAAACCTGGATTGCATACCCAATTTCCTGTTGGGTGTCAGACTTGGTTCTTAACATAATTTGCATCTTCCAATTTCTATGCTCGCATATATCTCTCTTCCTCCCTCCCTCCCTCCCTCCCTCCCTCCCTCCCTCTCATATGAAAACAGTATTAGGTCTTTTACAGTTATTTCTTAATATTATGTACCTCATGCTAAAAGTTTAGGAAAGAACCAATTTGTCATGAACTTAACTAGTCTAAAGTAACTGTAGAAAACTGAAGAAAAACTGTAGATAAAATTGTTAATTTTCTATAAGGTGAGGACATCACAGTTCTGTCTTGTGCAGACTGCTAGAGGTATCATAAGGCAACATAAAGACATTGAGGAGGTGTCACGAGGCATCACAAAGGGCCAGCAGCAGCCTTGACTGAGTGTGCCTCATCACTGGGGAGGGTGTGAGGGGGAAGAAGATAGTGAAGTTCTGCTGGGGGCCATGGGGATGCCATGAGTAGGTTGCAGAGGAGTGAAGGAGAGCCAAAAGGGCACAGTAGAGGAGAAGATCGGTGAGTCAATGGAGTTGAAATGC
This sequence comes from Naja naja, assembly GCA_009733165.1. Lineage (NCBI taxonomy): Eukaryota > Metazoa > Chordata > Lepidosauria > Squamata > Elapidae > Naja > Naja naja. The sequence continues at coordinate 136,230,114 of CM019150.1, read as the reverse complement.
GTGCTGTGATCAAAAATGCGGGCAGACTGCCAAGTACCCACATTTCAATAATGTGAGCATGGGGGCACTGAAAGAGCCATAACTTTGAGGATCAATTATAATTGCTTTTTGTTCAGCACTGTCATAACTCCTAGGGTGATTGTATACGGCGGGAGGGGAGAAAACAGAGGGCCAAATCATTATTTGGGAGCATGCCCCCGCTATTTGTGAGTGGTGGTGTGCTCTGACCCTCTGGTTTCTGCCCACTTCCCCAGGGACTCGGGAAGTGAGGTCCCTGGCCTTAGGTTGTTGTATGTGAATGCCAGGTCCGTGGTTAACAAGTCACCTCTCCTCCGTCAACTTATTGAGGAGGAGGCCGCGGACCTGGCTTGCATCACGGAGACTTGGTTGGGACCAGAGGGAGGGGTTCCTCTTTATGATCTGTGTCCTCCAGGTTTCCGGGTGCTTCACCAACCACAAGCCCAGGATAGGGGTGCAGTTATTAGGGAGACCTTGCTACCAAGGGAGGTCACTGTCCCACAGATGGGCAGTTGTGAATCTCTCCTCCTGAGTTGGGGCCCAGGGGATCAGTTGGGCTTGTTCCTTATGTACCTGTCCCCCAGCTGCATGGCAACGACCCTACCCGAGCTGCTCGACGCTCTCTTGGAGGTTGCGGTGGAATTCCCCAGGCGTTTAGTTCTGGGGGATTTCAACCTGCCCTCCTTGGGGGAGGCGTCGGGTTTAGCTCGAGAGTTCATGGCTTCCATGGCGGCCATGGACCTGATCCAAGTGATTCAGGGCCCTACTCATGAGGGGGGGACACGCTTGACCTTGTTTTCATCTCGGGGCAGTGGTGTAATGGTCTGTGGGGGGCTCACTGACTAGTCAGCCCCTGTCATGGACAGATCATTATCTCCTGCGGCTGGTCTTCAGCAGGCCATCCCACACTGCTGGGATGAGGAGCCAATTAGATGGTTCTGCCCCAGGCACCTGATGGACCTTGAGAGGTTCCAGACGGCACTGGGGTTCTTGCCCACTTCCCTTGTCCACAGCTCGGCCGAGGCCTTGGTGTCTGCCTGGCAACAGGCAGCCTTGGAGGCACTCAACCGGGTTGTCCCCTTGCGGCTCCTCCCTCGCCACAGATCCCGGTTGGCTCCCTGGTTTTCAGAGGAGCTCCAGGAGATGAAATGTCGAAGGAGGAGCCTAGAGAGCAGGTGGAGGGTGAGCTGCTCCGGATCTGACCATGCCCAGCTAATAGCCTGTATTAGGACTTATCTGGTGGCGATGAGAGCGGCGAGGTATGCATACTTCTCTGCTCTCATTGCATCTGCGGATGATCATCCGGCTGCCCTGTTTAGGGTCACTTGTTCCCTCCTACATCAGGTGAGGGAGGATCCTTTGCAGGGTAGAGTGGAGGAATTTAGCCAACATCTGACGAATAAGGTCGCTCAGATCCAGGCTGGCTTGGACTCAGACTGGCAGGGGTTCGGAGGATGGGGTGACGGTGAGTCTGGCCAATACCATCTGGGTTGAGTTCGATCCTGTTTCTCTGGATGAAGTGGACAGGATCATGCGGAGGCTGAGTTCCACTTGGACCCGTGTCGTTCCTGGTTGGTTTATGCCTCCAGGGAGGTTACACATGGCTGGCTCCAGGCAGTTGTCAATGCTTCTCTAGGGGAGGGTTCCTTCCCCGCCGCCTTGAAAGAGGCGGTGGTGAGGTCCCTCCTCAAGAAGCCTGCCTTGGACCCAGCCACTTTGAATAACTATTGTCCAATCTCCAACCTTCGCTTTTTAGCGAAGGTTGTTGAGAGCATGGTGGTTCAACAGCTACCGACATTTCTGGAGGAAGCTGATTACCTGGATCCGTACCGATTGGGCTTCCGACCTGGGCACAGCACAGAGATGGCATTGGTTGCGCTGTTAGATGATCTCTGGAGGGCTCGGGACAGGGGTTTTTCCTCTGTCCTAGTCCTATTAGACCTCTCGGTGGCTTTCGATACCATCGACCATGGTATCCTATTGCTGCATCTTGAGGGGTTGAGAGTGGGAGGCACTGTTTTGCGGTGGTTCTCCTCCTACCTCTTGGGCCACTCTCAATCAGTGTTGGCAAGGGGGCAGAGGTCGAGCCCGAGGCCCCTCACTTGTGGGGTGCCCCAGTAGTCGGTCCTCTCACCTCTCCTGTTCAACATCTATATGAAGCCGCTGGGTGAGATCATCCATGGTTTCAGGGTGAGGTATCACCAATATGCGGATGATACCCAGCTTTACATCTCCACCCTGGACCACATCAGTGATGCCCTCTCCATGATGTCCCATTGTCTGGATGTGGTGCGGATCTGGATAGGGAGGAACAGGCTCCGACTCAACCCAGCAAAGACTGAGTTGCTGTACATACCGGCATCTCGGATTACTCAGGATATACCATCTTTGGTCATGGGGGGAGAGGTGTTGCCCCCCGTGGACAGGGCGCACAATCTGGGTGTCCTCCTGGATGCACAGCTCATTTTGAAGGAGCAGGTGGGAGCTGTGTCCAGGGGGACATTTGCCCAGGTGCGACTGGTTCTCCAGCTGCGTCCTTACCTGAACTGAGATGAACTACAGACAGTCACTCATGCACTTGTCACCTCCCGACTCGACTACTGCAACGCCCTCTACATGGGACTTCCCTTGCGGACCACCCGGAGGTTGCAGCTGGTGCAGAATGTGGCCGCATGGGCTGTGATGGGGTGTCCTGATACACCCATATTACACCCCTCCTGCGCGACCTGCATTGGTTGCTGGTTGCCTTCCGGGTGAGATTCAAGGTGTTGCTAACAACTTATAACGTCCTACATGGCTTGGGTCTGGGGTACTTGTGGGAGCATCACCTGCCGGCATCACACTCTGATCGCCTGGTACGGTCCCACAGACAGGGCCTCCTTGGGGCACCGTCGGCCAGACTTTGTCGGTTGGCGGTGCCCAGGGGCAGGGCCTTCTCTGTGGGAGCACCCACCCTGTGGAACCAACTCCCCTTGAGCCTTCGTTTGGCCCCCGATCTCCCCTCCTTCCACCGTGACCTTAAGACCTGGCTCTTTCAACAGGCCGGTCTGGACTAACCAAGGGGTGGGTGGGTTTGTTTTAGAGGGTTTTTAAATTTTAATTGAATTTTAATTCTTAGTCCTGTATTTGGTTTAATTTCTTTTTATTGTAAAATTTGTAATGAGTTTTATATTGTTAGCCGCCCTGAATCCTTAGGGAGAGAGGGCGGCATACAAGTCTAATAAATTATTATTATTATTATTATTATTATTATTATTATTATTATTATTATTATTATTATTATTATCTTTGAATGGTCCCTGAAAGAATGGTTGTTAAGAGTCTTGTAGATGCAATCTGGATGGCAACTTACAAATGTTCAAAATTATTCCAATTTACATTTTGCTACCTTTTGGGGGAGTTTTTTTGAATTTTTGTTTAACATTGAATGTGAGTTTTATTTATTTTAAACTAAGTTCCATCGCAAATCCAGCATAAAGAAATCCTAGGTTCTACCTCTAGTAGAATTTGGAATAGACAGAATGCACCCTATTGCAGCCAATTATATGACCTGCTTCAAAAATGAACTCTTGCATGTAGGCCAACAAGTAAGTTGTGAAAATATCATATTCTGACAAATGACCTCCATGGGAAAACAGGATATTCTGAATTACTCATAAACCACTTTATATGCCACAGTGATAGGGTAATAATCTATTAAGCAAGACCTCTTTGAACAAAGCTAACTTAACTCATTTAAGAGGTTAGTAAGTCTGGGCAAGAAGTTAAATTGCTAGAATTCATGGTAATGAAGAAAGATATAATTCTCGGTTCAGACACCATTATTTTTGAGGTATATTAGTAAGGAATATGAGTTATTATCAAAGAATAAATTATATTAAAGAAAAACACCAGTTTAACACTCCAATAAGGAGTTTTTTTGGGGAAAAAGAAATCTTGAGATATAGTTTAATTTTGTTTGAAATGGGCTGTGGTGGATCACACAGTAAGATGCTGGGTCTGTGTGCCACTGAGGTTGACAGCTCTGCAGCTCGATCCCCATGAGCAAATAAACTGCAGAGGAACAAGAAAGGAGCCTCCCCCGATTGCCTACCAGCATTCAGGCATCCCACAGGTAAATATAACACCACCCAAAAAAGTTCCTTTCACAGAGGCAGCCAGCCACCTTAGTGATCCCTGGCTAACAGGTGCCCTGCACTAAATAAATTTAAAAAATTGTTTGAAAAGACTATCTAACAAAAAAGGTTTATCTCTAGCATTGTTGGAGAACTTAGAGATACACACAGAGAGAAAAAACACACACACTGTATAATGACAGGAATAAACTTTGATGAGCTACAGCTACAGCTCACTTGCATCTGATTAGGTGAACTATAGCTTATGAAAACTTAAGGTTTTTAATAACATTCTATTAGTCTGAAAAAAATGTTACCAGCCTCTTTCTGATTTTTATATTGGTGGCAAAGAGTGATATTTCCCTGGTGATTATTGGACAACTGAATATTAAAATAGCATCATTATGTAATATTTTTTTTTCTAACCTGTTCTCAACAAAAGGATTTGCAGAAATGCCAAGACATAGTTTTACTTCAGATGAGTTAAAGTGGATGCTTTCATTTATGACAAAAAGAAGATACAGTGTACAGCATATTCTGAGCATACACAACTATGTTGATGAAAACAGGTGTGGAACCTTGTCTGTGTTATGACATACAAGTATTTCAAGGACTTGGACACTAATGGAGTAAGATTTCTTGGGGAAATATTGTGTGTTTATATTGTCTCCGCCAAACGATTGATCTTTCTTACAAAAAGGAGGTACCCTGCATAGCTGTTTGATTGTTTTTCTACCCAGAGATACTCTATCCAGTGATGGTATACAGCCGGTTTTCACCGGTTCAAACGAACCGGTAGCAAGGATTTGGCGTGGGTCGCTGAACCGGTACTAATTTCTGGCTGGCCATGCCCCCAACCCGGTTCCCCAGTCGCTGCTCGCTCACTTGCCCCGCCCACCTGATGCCCGATACTCGCCCACCTGCCCAGTCACTCATTAACATATTTCTTTTCTTTTTTTTTAACCTCCCAACAATCAGCTATTCCTATGAACAGCTGTGCCGGGATTCCCCTCGCTTCTTACTGCTTCTCCCAGGAGGCTTCCCTGAGGCCCAGAAAGGCAAAAAATGGAGGGAGGGAACACAGCCCCCCTCCATTTTTTGCCTTCCTGGGCCCCAGGGAAGCTTCCTGGAGAAAAAAATCCTCCCAGAGGCTCCTCTGAGGCCAGGAAGACCCCAAAATGGAGCGTGGAGGGGTGCTGGGTGCCCCTTCTATGCTCCATTTTTCCTTCCTGAGCCCCAGGGGAGCCTTCTGGGAGCAAAACTGCCCTCCCCCAGAGGCTCTCCTGAGACCAGGAAGGCCCAAAAATGGGGTGGGGTGGGGTGGTGCTGCAAAAAAAAAGCCATGCCCACCCTATCCCATGGCCATGCCTACCTAGCCACGCCCCCTAGCCACGCCCACAGAACCGGTAGTAAAAGTTTTTGAATCCCACCACTGACTCTTTCCTTTACTCTTTTATTAACCTTGTGCTCCTAGCTCCCCCAGGAAGATCAAGGATACTAGATCATCTAGGTTGTTTGACAAGATCAGTTTTCAGTTTATTTTGAATGAATTTTACCATGGATCCCACTTGGCCCTTAGCTTATTGTTTTATTCTCATCCTACATGACATAATGCACATATAAAAACCAACAGCGGAATTTTCTCTTTCTCTTTTGTCAAAGACTGGCAAGGCCTCATATGAATCAGGCTTGTTTCCCTTTTCTAAACGTTTTCTATACAAGTGAAAGACTTGTATTCATGGGAAGTTATGGCAACTAATTATTTCCATTTATTTCCAATTCCATGTTTCTGGAATGAAGTATGAATGCCACACTATAAAACTATACTTCTTGGGAACTCACTTTAGGTTTCCAAAATGGAGCAACAATGTCCCAACCTGGTTTTCAAATGAGGTTTGGAAACACATTTCTATCTACATGTCTATGGAGATTCTCAGTCATCCAAGTCATGGTTGTCCCAAAGGTGCATTTTCAAGAGGCAGCTAGCCTTTCTGGTTCTTCTTTGAAGACATTTTGTTTCTCATCCAAGAAACTTCTTCAGCTCTGACTGGATGGTGGGGAATGGAAGGATTTATCCTCCTTGCAGACAGCTGGACATTTACATTCTTTTGGCAGGTTGTTAAGGTCACCTGAAGGTTTATCTGTGTCATCAGGGTCACCTGAGTGATGCAAATATATGTTGGGTGTTATCATAAAAGAGGACCTGACCTGGGACATTCACATTGCAGCACTGGTCAAAAGGACCCAGCAGAGATTATACTACCTGAGACTTCTCAGGAAACAACTGAATGAAAAACTGCTGATGACCTTCTACTGCTGCACCATAGAGAGTATTTTAACTTACTGCACCTGTGTATAGTTTGCCAATTGCACAGTGACATATAGGAAAGCACCCCAGAGCAGCAGTCACCAACAGGTGGGCTGCAGCCCACTGGTGGACCATGGAAAATTTTTGGTGGGCTGCAGAAGAAATGGCCCCCAAAAGCAATTAATCTGGGCCATGCAGTTCTCACACCTCCCGGCTCATCAAGGGACCCCAGAGTCAGGCCCCTGAGATGCACACGCCAACCAGCTCCCACACATGGCAGGTGGTGGCAACAACAGTCCCCTCCTCCAGCACCCACTGTTAGCTCTTCCCATTAGTTCTGTAGCTTTGAATTGCTCCCGCCTATCTCTCTTTCCTTCCCCCTACCCCCTGTCCACGTGCAGGCAGGCAAGGAAAGGGAGATGGAGCCTTGCACAGCTCTCGGCTCCTCCAGCCTTCGCTACCTCTCCCAACACTGAAGCTTCGGAGATGCAGGCAAAGCCGCCACAGCGGTAGCATCCTGAGTTGCTTGCTTCTCCACTACTGCCTCCTCCTCCTCCTCCAGCACCTCCTTCTCTGGGTAGGGCGATTCTGAACTAACTAAGCATGCTAAGGCAACTCGGGCACTACTGCTGCAACGGCTTTGCCTGCATCTCCAAGGCTTTGATGTCCCTCAAAGAGCCGGGACATCGAAGCCTCGAAGAGCTGGGAGGCATGAGAACTGCGAGTGGGAGCATTTGGTGATTTCAAAGAACTCCCAGAACATGATAGATTGGTGTTTTGTAGGTCTCGGTGAAAGAGTGAGCTTTGTTTCGCCTCCTTTCCTCCCCTGGTAATGCGAGAGATTCTCCCTCTCCCCCCCCCATACACACACACACACACACACACACACGTTGAATATGGATCTATTGGTAACAGTTAAAGATGCTGCATTTTTTCCTTGGCTTTGACCTTCCTTAGTTCTGTGGTTGCAGGAAGATTGAAGTTTATGTTGAGGTAGTGCCACTATACACTTACTTCCTTTCTGAACTCTCTTGGGGACAACTGTGAAACATTTTCATAGCAGTCATGCTCAGCTCTCAGGGGAATATGGTTGCTTTAACACCCTGAGGATTTTTTTTCCTATGCCTATGTGTTTTGCCAATTTTCCTTTTGAAACTTTAAAAAAATAAATAAATTGATAATCGTAGACAGGGGATCATTTTGGAGGGAGGAATGTGGCAAAGCTATGTAGAAAATATGCACATTTATGTGTATATGCCTACATTTATAATGTTGCAGAATCATTAATATTGGCTTCAGCTACATTTGTCAACCTCAGTTGACAAAATTAATTCAAAATTAAAACACTTGATTCCTAAATAGCGAGTAGTAAAAATGACCATTAGTGTTCAGAACAGTGAAACCTAAATATGAATGGCTGATTAAAATAAAACAGAGTAAAACTAAAAATAAGTAAGCAGCTTGCCTGAGCAAATGATACATCTAAAAATGCTTATTGATAAGTTATTGCAAATGCTTTAGAAAACAAAACAGCTTCTGATCTGAAATAGCATAATAAGAGTTGTACAGTACAAAGTAGCTCATTGTGCTAGAATGTTAAATAAGTCATTAAACCATAATCACACAAAACCCTCAGCAGCAGCAGCAGCAGCAGCAGCAGCAGCAGCAGCAGCAGCAGCAGCAGCAGCAGCCTTCCTATTGCAAATAAAGCATGTCCTTTCATAAATGGGAAGTGAGCTCATGCTATATAATTCAAGAACATTATATCATTCAAAAGTGCTGTTATTCTAATTTGCATATTCTTCATGGTGAAATAATAGGTATATGTTCAATTTTGTCCGATGAAAACTCTCTAACATTACATATATCAGGTTTACATTACATGATCTGATCCCTTTGAAAAGAGCATAGCATCTGTCAGGGGAACTCAGAGCACAAATCAAATACAAATCTTATTTTCGGATAAAACAGCACACAGGTTAGAATGCAGTATTGCAGGCTAATTCTGCTGACAGCCAGCAGTTCAATCCTGACTGGCTCTAGGTTGACTCAGCCTTCCACCCTTCCAAGGTTGGTAAAATGAGGACCCAGATTGTTGGATGCAATATGCTAACTCTGTAAGCCACTTAGAGAGGCCTGTAAAGCGCTAAGTATATAAATCTAAGCGCTATTGCTACTGCTATAAACTACAAAAAGCATTTTATTATGCTGGAGAAAGTCTCTTTAGTCATAATATAATGGCAGCAGATAGTTTATTTAATATTCAAGCTTCTTGGTCATTGTACTTTTGCAAATAAAGCATTTCTTTGTTATACAAATCTGTAAGTGGCATTTTTGAACCAAGTAAAATACTACATCCTGGGTAGCAACTTTAAGAACATCAAATTTAATTTCTTCACAACTCATGGAAATTGTTTGCAATGTTAATTTTTTTTTCTGAGTTGAATTAGGGTGCTGAAGCTGTTTGGCTTTGCACTTCACTTGTTTTCTTCTCTATACCCACACTGTAATATATTCTGCAATATTGTTAAGTACAGTAGCACAACTAAATAGCTTAAAGCAGCTTTCTTTATTACACTGCATCAGCTACAGTGTGAAACTCAGGATTGACTTTGCATAAAATACCGTCTCATGAAGAAGCCAAACAGTAATGCTATCAGTTTTGTTTTTAAAACCTAGAGAATGCAAGAAACTTGAGAACAATTCTAAAATAGATTGTTTCCCTTCTCCATTTTCTTTGTTTTCATCCCAACATCTCATGGGGGGGGAGTGTAAAAAAGTTTATGAATCCATATAAAGCAATACAGTACATAAGAAGTATATTTTCCCTGTGAAAGCCATGTGATGAATTTAGATATCTTCAGCCACATTTCACATTTAAATGAAACTACTAGGTGAAGTCATCTGTCAGTTCAGGAACTGGCACCGGTATTGTAAATATGCTTCTCAGTTGTATAACCCAATCCTGAGGTTCACAGGTGAAGCTGAGCCAGTGTCTGTAGAGGTATTCAGGTGTGAATGACAGTGATCCCTGATTCAGCCTGTCAAAATTGAGTGATTATGGCTACTGAAGTCCTTTGGCTTTGAATAGGGCTGTATTTCCACATTGCATTTTCCCATCTGAGACTAGGATACAATTTGTACAACAATACATCTACTGTTCAAAGATCAGAAAGCAACTGTGGCCAGGAAGGCTTTTGCACCCATCCACATGATAGATCAATTGCACCCTTCCCTTGGTTCTACACAGGACCAGCCTTGAAGATTATCCCAAAACTTCCACAATATAGCACTGAGGACAGTAATGAATTCTTGCTATGCCCATGTGCTATGGCTGCTTTACAAACTGCATTGACTCCCAGGGGACTTCCAGAGGGATTCAAGGTGATGGGTGACATTTATAAAGCTCTTCATGGCATAGGCCTGATTATTTGAGAGACTAACTGTGTATGGTCATTTTTGTCTTGTCTGCTATGGTTGGGCAAATGTGTGCATTCCAGGTTCATTCCATGAAATGTGTCATTGATTGTTGGTTATGGCCCCTGCCTTCTGGAATGATTCCTAGTCATGGCCCCTGTCCTCTGGAAAAGCATTGCTCCAGAAATATGCATTACTCTCATTCTTCAAGTATTGACTTCAAGTATGGAAGTCTTTTCACATCTGGCCCTGATCCCATGCCTCAGTCTATGGTATCTCTGGCAACTCTGTTGTATATTTTGTTAGGACAGTCATGTTTTTCCTCCCAAAAATGTGTATTTTTAAACATATTGCAAGCCAGAGTCTTTTCAGAATCAGGTGGCCTCAAAATCCACTTAATAAGTCAGTAAATGCTTTCTTTCCCACAATTAGCCTTCAATAGTTTAGCCTCTGAATGTATGTTTTGAGACTACAATACTGAGTTTACAGCTTCATCTCTTAGTTAAAATACAGTTTTTAAAAGTATGCTAGGCTTCATGCCTTCCCCAACTTTCTTGGTTTTTGGTTTTTGTTTGTTTGTTTGTCTTTGTCCTACCAAGTTTTTAGAATGTTATTGTACAAATGGAGTTAAACACAGCAATATATTTTTTTCACGGGATAAATCATGTAATGTCAATGATAAATGTAGCATGTATGAGGCTAAATACTTAGTGAGATGTAAAATAGCTATAATTTTCCTGTTAAATGAAATGGATTTCAGGAGTTTGGGTCAAAAATGGTTTACTTTATTTAATATATTAAGTGACAGAATTATTAGACCTCATGGTACCAATGAACCATACACAGAACTAATATTCATGACGTGGTGAGGTTTATGAAAGAAGTCCAGAAACATAATGGTGTGATGAGTAATGTTTAGTTTGAGATGAATTATATATTTTCATCTCCCTTCTGGTTTGATTGGCATACAGTTTGAACACCTAATATTAATATGCAGTGAGTTACTGCCAAGGGGAGTAGAGACCAGGGAACATGGTTCAGACATTGCAGAAAGAATTGTAAATGGTACAATCTCATTTTATAAAGGATGAAAGTATTACAGTGTAAAGCATATTCTTGTATTCTGCTATATAGATAGCTGACTTCTGGGATTTGCATATGAATCTGGATCCTGAGTAAATATCAATACAAAACAAATACAAAGACAGAGACAAAACAGTTATTTGTATAAAGTAGTTTCCATGTATGGTGTCTTTCAGAGATGTTATATACTGACTATACTGACACCGTAGTCATTGACTATAGTCTATATTCGGAGAGCATGATCTGTGGGAGGTCTAATACAGGTGAACTATATAAGATAAAAACCAGCATCTATATTGAAACAGTGAACTATGTCTTCAGAGGTGGTAACTTCTCTTTTATTGAACATATTTTCTTCCCATAACCATAAAGAATAACAGCAACCTAGCATCACACAATAAACTTTGTATTGTGTGTGCTTATGGATTTGGATGCCCAATTTAGACATTTTAACCAGAGTTGAGAAAGACAGGGAAAATATTGAAAAGAAAATGTTTTGAGCACTCAGAAATGAGCTCACCAGTTTCATAGGCTTCCATTTTCCAAAGAAAGTATCTACTGATCACTGGTTGGTTCATATGACCAGAAATAATGTTTTCAAATATAACTTAGAATGGCCCTATGAGACAGTTTCTATTACCTTCTTGAAAGAGAAGTGATCTGTTTATCTAACCCCTTGGGCCAGCTATCTGTTTGAGTATTTAACCTGAATGAATATGGGTTCTTGCCTTCAGACACTGTTTTCTTTGGGGACAATTTTCAACTACTTTCAGCTTTCCTGTGGGCTTCCCAGAACCAATTTGGGCATAATTGCATCTTTGCATACACTTTGGTTGTTTAGCCTTTTACAACTATCATTAGGTATAATTAAAAAGTAATTTGTGCAAGATCTCAATTGCTTTTTTTTAAGTATCTTGGATCTTTTATTTTCAGCACTATGAGAAGCTTTCATTGAAACTGAAATGGAAAATTTCCTTTATTCCTGGAAACAGTTTATTTGTAAAATTTATATTCTGCTTTTCTCAAGGAGTTTAAGGCAAGATATGTATTAATTCATTTTCACATTTTTTCCAAAATTTTCACTGTGAAAAAAATTGAGAGATAATGACCTAGATTTTTCCTGTCTGCTTCTGCGGTTATTGAATATTCACAGTCTTATTTCAATAACTTTATTACTGCATTCCATAACAGTTGCTATAAATCCACAAGATACAGAACCCTGTTTTCTATCCCCAAAGCATATTAAAAAGAACCATTTACATAGGCAAATTGTTGTGAACTACCAATCTGGTTCTATAGATCATATTATCCGTACTGTATCATGTTAACTGATTTCTAGATTGTTTCAAGATCTAATTCTAAGTTCTCATAAAATCCTATAACATGGGGTAACTGAAAAATCATTTCTTATATACTACTGAAGTCATCTTCAAGGGTTTTAGTTTATTATTCTTGCCTGGTTGTAGTATGTTGGATGATTGTTTGAAAGTGGACTTCCCAAGAGTAGGTCCAAATCCTCAAAAAGAGTGGCATTTTGTTATATTTTCATTGCCAGGTACAATTCAGCATTTTTTCTTCAATTCTTAATAAAAACAGACCTTCTGTGGCATAAAGCTTGTAGGATCCTCATGTCATAGAAGTTGCATTGAACCTCTGCCACCTGTTCTTGTGGTACCTGGAACACTTCAATATTCCATTGATGATATTAGATTACAAGCTGATAAATAACAGTGCTATTGTTTCTAATCTTTTTTTTTGGAGTTGTAAAACCATAGGAAATATAGACATATTAACCTTTCAGAATGCTTAAGATTTCTATATCAATGAAATTCCAAGCCTCCATAACTAGATCAAAATGGCTAAAACTGGTACACCCTAAACATATCATAAGAAAGGAAGGAAGGAAGGAAAGAAGGAGGGAGGGAGGGAGGCACAATTTCTAGTGACCATCAGATTGTCTAGTTCTACCTTATATAATTTTATTATTTGTACTGTTTTAAGTGGTGAGATCTATTTTTATTCTCTGTGAGATTGGCACTTGCTGTGATTGGTCTTTTTGTTTTAACTGATATAATTTCAGCATGCTTTTCTTTCATGTTTGGATTGTCAGAAAATATAAGTAAGCAGTTACCTGTAAAGATCAAAACAGTTGAATACATTTCTAAGTTAGTATTATCCATTTAAGGGTAAAATATCAACACTTTTCTTAACTACAGATTTCCAGCTGAAAAGTAAAATAACACATGCATTTATTTACTTGTACAGAAATGTTATTGTCTATTCCAAACACTCTTTTAACTTTCCCAGTAGATTTACCATAAACCAAACTGGTGTCATATAAACTCAGCACTGAATATGGTTCACACTTATAGAAGAACTCAAGAATATAATGCATCCACAGATAGTAATTTTGACTTTGAAATTAAATATAGCTAATGTTCTAGCTGTTTTAACTGAATTCAGTGCAGGAAGAAAAGTTATATATTTTGTAATTTTATTTCAATAAAGTAGAATCAATGGTATCAAAATAATCAGACTTCACTGTGTGTGTATATGTACCATGTGTATTGTGTGTGTTGCTCATTAATTGTGAGGGAAGCAAATCTTTCCTCAAAATGGTGCTTCTGATTGTGGAGCCAGCTTTTTATCTACAAGTAGATAAAAGTAGATCTACAAGTAGACCTTGAAATTGCAATGGATTGTACAACTCCTGCATGGCGTAATCACTTTTATAGATATTTTTTTTCAAAAAAAATCTGTATCATATTTCTCAACATAGGTATAGCTCAGATATGATTTGTATTTCTTAAGCTGTATTGATTTGAGATTTTCTTTGTTGTTTTGATTTAGTACAGTAATCAGAGTTATTCAGAAATATATAAAGCAGCACTAATAAATTTTTAGAAATGTTTATTTTATAAAAACAATAGCCCTTGAATGTTACACCACCTGTAGTCTATCCCCTGCCTGGTTTAAAACATTAAAAATATTGTACCTATTTAAAGAAAACAAATGTCAAAAACGTCATAAAGTAAAACTGCAATATTTGAATGAATTGCAGCGTGTCCAATGAAGAAATGCCATTTTTGCAGCTCTTAATCTACATCACTTCTATAGATGGATGGAAATTTTAAATTAAACTTTCCTATTTCAAAAAGCTAGGACTTACCCCATGAGTCCATGGCCAAAGATTGATCAAGGAATGTTATACACAGAGTATACTTTCCTCAAGGTAACCAGAAACAGACATTGTATTTGTCAAGATCAAATCAGACATTAATCTGTCTTATTTGTCTGCACATATTTATTTTAGTGGGGCATCAAATTCATATGAGCAGTTATTTAAGAAGTAAGGTAAATGCTAACACAGAAAAATATAAACGATGTGCTTACAAATATGGCATACATCTGGTGACTGAAGACTTACAGAACTCCATGAATTTCTCTTAGTCTCTCTCTCTCTCTCTCCCCCTCCCCATTCCTTCCTCCCTCTCCCTTTCCATTTCCCTCCCTCCCTTAGATTTGTTTTAATAATATTCTATGCAAAACCAATGAAGCAAATGCAAACTTGAAATATTGATCCTTTTGGAGACTTCACCTTTATCTATAATTTATGGCAAATATTAGAGTGAGAATTCAAAGAGTTATAGACATGCTGTCTGAGCTATTGGGAACAATCTACACCTGCAAATGGAAGCATTACTTACATTTTGTGATTTGTTTAATTGATTTTAAGCAAGACTAAGTCTAATTTATTTAAAATAAACATCTTTCTTTGGGCTTAGCTTTAAAAAATAAGCAGGTGCTTGATAGTCTCATTAACATTAGTGAAATTCTACAATTAATTTGGATTGGGCCATATTTTATATGCTTTATAATATGTCTGTGTTAATTTGTTTAAATTCATTATTCCTCTCTAATGAAATACATTTGGGTGGGAATCCACAATATAGGAGTTAAGCACTGATTTAGAACCAGAGATATTGGGATTCATATTCATTATCGGCTTTGAAAACTAACTGGGTGCCTGAATCAGACTGTTTCTTAGCTCCACCTTATATTTTTTTAAAAATGGAGTTGTGCTACAAATTCATTTTGGATTATTCAGGATAAGCAAATAGGAATAGATTTGATCCACAAAGAGTTTTACAGGTAGTCCTCAGCCTACGACTATTCATTCAGCAACTGCTTGAAGATATGACAGTACTGAATGCATGGTAGTTACAGCTGGTCCTTGGAGTTCCAGCCATCCCAGCACCCAGGGCGGTCACATGATTGCAGTCTAGTCACTTGTCAACTGGTTCACATTTACAACAGGTTGTAGCATCTCATTATAATGTGATCTCCATTTGCAATGTTCCCTTCCAGCTTCCCCAGAAAGTCAGTGGGGAAGCTGGCAATTAAGGCTGCAATTTGCTGGAGTAAATCTCCTCCACCTCTGTAGCCCCCCCAGTAACTGTGGGCTGGCACTGCACCAGCAAGCCACTCATGCACCTACTGCCCTTCAATGTACCTCCCCTCACCTATCACCCTCAAACCCTCTCCTGATTCACATGCAAGTAAACATCACCTTTTATCTCAGCATATAGACTGTTTCTCCTTTTGCTTCCATGTAGTTCTTAGCTTTTAACTGAGCCTGCTTTTTTCTATCAGTCCCCACAAATTCAGCTCTTCTCCTGGCTGTTCCATGTCATTCTCTTTCCAGACTCATATTTCTGTCTTGTTCAGATGGAACAGTATCCTCCAGGCTTAAATATGTCAGCTCCTCTTCCAAAACACTACAGACTCCAGCTCCACCAGCCATGGAGCAATCCAGCCTTCAGCCAGTGTTCCAGTTTCGGAGTCTTGGTAGCTGACAAATAGGTGCTGCTTCTAGAACAGTTGTGGATCTATTCCAGGGGAAACAAGGTACATCTCCAAAACACTAGCATTGGGGAAAAGGCATTTTTTCCAACCTAGTGGAACTTCTCTGTATATATATATACATGGAAAAGAAAAGTTCACATTCCACAGCTTTTCCATGTGAGCTTCACAATTATCTTAAATTTATGGAGCAAAGGCAGGCTAGAAATCTAATAAATTAATTTTAAAAATGTACACTTCAGGTAATATCTTCCTTCCACTTTAATCTGTACTTCTCGTCTGGTAGGTAATACTCTTAAAATCAATGCTTCTTGTTTTATTAAAACAGAGTAATTTAAAAAACCACTCTTTGACAGATAACATTTTATGGTATTTGAAGGGCAAAGGAGTTCTGCAAGAACAGAACTCCTGGGACAGACTGAGGAACAGCTACATAGCAGTAGAGCAACATCAAATGACCTATGTTCTTAGTGCTCTTGTCAATTATTTGCTTCTTGGGAGTTGGGTGGGGAAATAGGCTCTGCAAGCAGGAAAATTAGAAGAATACAGCTGAAAAGCAGTCTTTTGCCAGAAAAGCAAGATAGATTTTGATATATCTTACCCAGACAGTTTCTGTGTAATGGATTTATTTTTTGATTCATTGAAATCTGCTAATTAACTGTTGTAGTTCACAAGGTCATATTAACCTGGAATCCTGCTCTGTAAGCATTTCTTTTTAACACAGTTGTCCTCAATCTGATCCCAGCCTAGGGAGCTGGAGATAAAACTCTCAGGCTTTCCAATAGACCCTTAGCTGGTTTGACCTGGAAATTTTGTTAGCTATAATTCTAATAGGACAGTGGGCTTGAGAAAGTTGTCTCATTTTCTTCTCTCTTTCTTTGTACCCTTAAGTTACCTTCCCATACAGCTGCTATTTTCATTATTACGATGAAGAACAGTAAATACAGGAATAAGCATCCTCATCTGTCCATTTCTCCAACACAATGGCATAAGCCATGCTGGCACACTGGTTAGAATGCAGTATTACAGGCTAATTCTGCTCAGTGCCAGGAGTTTGATCCTGACCTGCTCAAGTTGACTCAGCCTTCCATCCTTCTGAGATCAGCAAAATGGGAGCCCACATTGTTGGAGGCAATATGCTGACTCTTTAAACCACTTAGAGAGTGCTGTAAATCACTATGGAGTTTGGACCAGTATTTAAGCGCTATTGCTATTCTCAATAACCTGCCAAATAACAAAGAGAAATTCAGTTTAAATGACAGAGGTTGATGATTCCTGCATGCAAAATAAGATGGAAAAGAATGTGCATTCATGTGTACGCACATGTGTGTGTGTGTGTGTATTTGTTGTTGTTAGTTGCGAAGTCGTGTCCGACCCATCGTGACCTCATGGATAATGTTCCTCCAGGCCTTCCTGTTCTCTATCATCCTCTGTAGTCCATTTAAGGTCATGCAGACTGCTTCAATGACTCCATCCAGCCACCTCATTCTCTGCCGTCCCCTTCTTCTTTTGCTCTCAATCTTTCCCAGCATTAGGCTCTTCTCCAGTGAGTCCTTCCTTTTCATTAGGTGGCCAAAGTATTTGAGTTTCATCTTCAGGATCTGGCCTTCTAAAGAGCAGAATGTATGTATGTATGTATGTGTGTGTGTGTGTGTGTGTGTATATATATATATATATATATATATATATATATATATATATATGTAGGTCTTGGTGTATTCGGTCTTGTCCCATGTAACATTGAGAATACCTTGGCAACATTTCAACGAAATCTCATCCGTCATATATATATATATATATATATATATATATATATATATATATATATTCTGAACCCACACATAAATGGGTGTAGATGTCCAACACATCACTTATTTATTTATTTATTTATTAATGAGACTTGTATGCCGCCCCATCTCCGAAGAAATAAAACAAGGAAACAATAAATAATTAAAAAAGAATTAAACTAACAAGCCCCATTAAGATGCAATTACACAAATACACAATAAAACTATAATAAAGCCATCCCCCAAAGGGTCACAGCCCGCTTGGTTAAATAACCAGGTCTTCAATTCACGGCGGAAGGTGCGGAGGTCAGGGGCCAGACGGAGCCCCGGGAAGCTGATTCCAGAGGTCAGGGGTAATAGAATAGGCTCGTCGTCGGGGACCGCCAACCGGCATTGGCCAGCCGACGGGACCCCAAGGAGTCCTTGCCTATGTGATCGCACAGGGCGGTTAGTACTTGATGTCGGCAGGAGTCGCTCCCTTAAATATTGCGGACCCATGTCATGGAGGACTTTGTATGTTAATGTTAACTTGATGCATGTTCATGAGTGCCCGCTTATTTTATGTATCTCCACAAGAGTGTAGATATTCACAAGTATAGCACTGACATATTTTAACCAAAAGGCAATGTCCTGAGTATGGAGGCATTACTTAGTTAATTTCCAATGAATATTCACTGTAAAAAAATTGTCAAATTTATAAAGATAGAGCAAAGCTGAGATCATACTTAATTTTCCATGTATTTCCTGTCCTAATTCTGTATCTGATCATAAATTTCCCATATGGAAATCATGAACATGTGATGTGTTTTCCTTTCAATTTTCAGATTCTTATATATGTTTGGTAACAGTTTTTATTAATGTTATTTTACATAATCTTCACAGTGTGCATTTCATGCAAACTTTTTCCTTGGTATTTTTATATGCAGACAAAAATGCACTGCCAAGTTCAGAATATTTAATTATTATTTCATATATTATCCAACTATCGTATAGGTTAAAAAAGAGTAAATTAGAGAACTTCATATTTAAATTCAAACAAAGGGAATTCCTGCATGGTCCTCCATCCAAATATAATATGGGGATGAGCTTGTTTAGCTTCCGAGACCAGTCAATTACTGATACAGAACTAGTGCATTGCTTGCTGATGGATCCCTCAACTTCTCTTTTCCATTATTTTAGATCTACCACACAGATGGGTGTTACAAATGGCATCCTTATTGCCACGACTTATGACTTGCTGTATTCCTATTTTTCTTTATTTTTTGTCACTTTCTGTTTATTAGAACTTTATGGTTCCCCAAGTGCAAAGCCAAAAATATCCCTCTTGCTATTTTTCACTCGCGAAAACATGTGCCAGGGATAGGTTTGTGTTAACTGCAGACAGTTTGATAAGATATAGACATCATAGATCATATATACGACCTTATTGCAAATCTAGAGGAAATTAACTTTTGAATGACTTATGGCACTCTCTCTGAAATCATGCTCTAGGAAGAATTCTTCTTTAACTTTGTACAGACAGTTATGCATCTGATCTCTCAGTAGCATAGCAGTGTTATAGACAGGCCATGTTTAACAGCTGTGTCCTGACAAAATGCAAATTTTGAGCTCCATAACTAATAGATTAAGAATACTTCCATATACTTTTTTTCTTCAGTAACCATAGCTAATTCAACTTGTAATAGTGCTACTGTAATATTTATTTCATAGTTACGTTTATTTAATTTAATGCAATTCAAAGAACTTGGGGTCAGAAACATATGCTAATTTCTCTACCAAGTCCTTATCTATGGTTGTCCAATGCCAATCTGAGAAAGACCCCTATTAGGAGAATAAATTGGTATATTAGTGAATTTTTTAACATGAAAAACTTCATTAGAAATAACAGCTGTAAATAATCCAAATCATCCCACTCCTATTTGGTGAATTCATAATGTAGCTTTAGGCAAGGTGTTATTTCCTATCCCTCTTTTGGATATGAAGATAATTTATACTTTTTGCCGAGGTTTGAAACATATGGTTGAAAGATCATAAGATTGCAAGTTACTGTCTTAGAGAAATGTGACTCACAATACATGTGCCTTCAAAGGGCATATACTCATCATTGAGTTACTAAAGAAATCTGCCTTTTTTCTTATTTTGCTATTCTTTGTGTTTAATTTTAATGGTGTTCTGGTTAGTTAATGGCACTTATTTATTTTTGTACCTGTTTGCTTTTTCTCTCAAACAGGGATGGGCAATGGAATATTTTGAAGTTGATAGATTGTCAAACCTTGCTTCAAAATAATTGGCATACTTCTTAAGTTATTTGGGACTGCTTTTCATAGTGAATGTTATTTGCTGCTCTCTGAGGGTGGCATGTTAATAGTTCTTTTTATATCCCTTCCATTGTAGATTAAAAATAAGAAAGGGTATAAGCTCATTGGCCATTCATTTAAATACATTGAAAACATTTCAGGTATTGACTATTGTGAGAAAGGGTTCAAGATAAAGTTTCTTCTGTACCAAAATAAGTGATCTCTGAAATTTGGCTAAAAAAAAGGATAACAATTTATTTTAATTGATTGCATGTAAATAGCTCTAAGAGTTGTTTTGGTTGGTGTGGAACATTAATAAAATGCTTTAAATGCATTATCAATAGCAAAGTAACTATTCTCCAACATATGCACATTTTAGTCTATATTTCAGCTTGGGTCTGTTGTATATATTTGTGTGTGTGCATATGTCCATACTCAGAAGTAAATATACTATGTACAACTCAAAAGAAAATCCATGCATCTCAAGGGTGGGATTCAAATTTCTTAACAACTTGTTCTGTGGGCATGGCCTAATTTGTGGTTGTGGCTTTGTGGTCATGTGACTGGCTGGGTGTGGCTTGCTGACTGGGCATGGCTTTGTGGTCATGTGACTGGCTGGGCATGGCTTGTATGTAAATATTGAATTTTTTTATTTAAAAAAGAGCAACTTTTACCCAAAATCAGGCAAAGCAGGCAGGCAGATTGAGTTGCTCACAGAATCACAGATTTATTCAGAGATCTATCTTTCTGCCATCTGCTAGCTGAGTCTGTCACATAAAATTTGCTTGCAAGCAAACTCATAAAATTAACTCACAACATACCATGTATGTAAATATTGATTTTTTTAATTTTTAAAAGAGCAACTTTTACCCAAAATCAGGCAAATCAGGCAGGCAAATTAGTTGCACACAGAATCACAGATTCATTCAGAGATCTATCTTTCTGCAATCTACTAGCTGAGTCTGCACTGAAAAATAAAAGCTTCAGTCCTAAGGAAGGTTCAGCTCTGCTTTTAGATTAGCTAGAAAGCAAGAAATCCAACAATTTCCTGCTTTCTAGCTAATCTAAATCAGCACAACAGAACAGCTTATGGTCGGGGGAAAAAAAGGAAAAATAGCAACTTAGCAGGCAAGTTTGATGGCGCGCATACCAGGTAAGGGGTGAGTGAGCAGGGAGGGCAGGGGCCAGCCAGTGGCATGATTTGCCAGTTTTCTGAACTGCACAGAATTGTAACAATCGGTTCTATAGAACCGGTTTGACCAGGTAGAATCCCACCCCTGATGCACCTTTAGTAATAGCTCCTATGTTAATGTATACAACATTGCAATGGTTTTATTTAATTGTTATTTGAATAAAGTCTAATCAACTATACACGCACACGTTACATACATAGATTTAGCCCAAAACTGATATTTCAGTATTTTAAAAAATCCCAAATTATTTCATTATACAAACCTACTTGCTGCAGCATACAATACTTCTATAGCTAGTGATACCATTGATACTCAATAACTTATTCCAACTCATTCATCCTGAAATGATTGATGCTCCTCTCCAAGCAAAACTGTTCAAAGAGACAGAAAAGAATAATAGTCCCTTGGTAATAATGGTTCTTCGAAAACAAAAGCCAAAACGCAGAGAGAGTGCCCATTAGAGTTGAACTGATGACAGGCTATGGTCAATAATTTTTATAGCTCTGCTAAACCTTAATTGTTATATGCAGAAATGTAACAAGTGCACATAGAGAAAGGTTCTGCAGTGGTTTTTACAACAGTATGTTTTTTTTCATACATGCCTTAAATTAGAATTACTATAACGTATTTCTTGAATATATAGTGCACAAAAATATATGAGAGCAGGAACCAGCCCTACAATTTTAAATGACATTATAGTGTAATCCTATGCTCAAAAACAACCCCACTGAATTCAGTAGATATCAGGTAAGGATTTTAATACAGTAATTTGATCTGTAGAAAATCAACAAAGTCAAAACGAGATCCTTCTAGGGAAAGGCTAAAGTTATCTCAAGTTTCCTCTAGGCTGTAGGGATTTGGGTTGCTAGAATTTTCTCTATTGATTATGCTTGCTAATCATTTTGGGGGACATTTATATGCTCAGGGAGCAGGTTGAGGAAGATTGAATTGAGGAATATTGTATCACCAGTAGCATTAATAATGGCAGAAAAAATAACTTCTTTGTAAAGTATGATTGTACAAGGGGCAAATAAGCATGGAGAACAATTGTACCAAAACCCTAGTTTTGATTCCTAGAAAAACAATATTTTATTTATTTGTTTGTTTGTTTGTTTATTGATTGATTGATTGATTGGTCTTATATGCTGCCCTATCTCCCTAGGGACTCAGGGCGGCTCACATAAAAACACTCAATACAAAAGTTAAAAG
Source organism: Naja naja (assembly GCA_009733165.1). NCBI lineage: Eukaryota > Metazoa > Chordata > Lepidosauria > Squamata > Elapidae > Naja > Naja naja. The sequence continues at coordinate 136,207,824 of CM019150.1, read as the reverse complement.
AAGTTAAAAGATTATTAAACACAATTCGACCAAATAGTATTAAAACCCCATCACAAGACATTTAAAACTAACCCCACCTCTCAGTCCAGGCCAGATTGTTAAAATAACCAAGACTTTAGGCCACAGCAGAAGGAGCGGAGGTCGGGGGCCAATCATAGTTCTAGGGGAAGCTGGTTCCATAAAGTGGGTGCCCCCACAGAGAAGGCCCTACCCCTAGGGACCGCCAGCTGACATTGTTTGGCCAACGGTACTCCAAGGAGGCCCTGTCTGTGGGTGTGCACCAGGTGATGGGTATTCGATGCTGGCAGGAGAAGTTCTCGCAAGTACCCTGGCCCTAAGCCATGTAGGGCTTTATAGGTAAGAACCAGCACCTTGAATCCCATGCGGAGGGCAACCGGTAACCAATGCAGCTCGTGCAGGAGAGGTGTAACATGGGAGTATGGGAGTATGGCCACATTCTGCACCTGTTGAAGCCTCCGCAGGGTCCACAAGGGCAGCCCCATATAGAGACCATTGCAGTAGTCGATCCGGGATGTAACGAGTGCATGAGTGACCGTGCGTAATGCATCTCGGTCCAGGTAGGGGTGCAACTGGTGCACCAGGCGAACCTGGGCAAATGCCCCCCTGGTCATGGCTCCCACCTGCTCCTCCAAACTGAGCTGTGTATCCAGGAGGTCCCCCAAGTTGCGGACCCTTTCCACAGGGGACAACACCTCTCCCCCCATGTCTAAAGATGGAATATCCTGGGTCATCTGAGATGCCAGTACACATAGCCACTCGGTCTTGGCTGGGTTGAGCTGGAGCCTGTTCCTCCACATCCAGATCCTCACCGCTTCCAGGCAATGGGACATCATGGGGAGGGCATCACTGAGTTGGTTTGGGGTGGAGATGAAAAGCTGGGTATCATCAGTATACTGATGACACCTCACCCCAAAGCCATGGATGATCTCGCCCAGTGGCTTCATATAGATGTTGAACAGGAGGGGAGAGAGGACCTACCCCTGGGGCACCATGCAAGCGAGGGGCTGCGGAGCCGATCTCTGCCCTCCTGCCAACACCGATTGTGAATGCCCCGAGAGGTAGGAGGAGAACCACTGAAAAATGGTGCCCCCCATCCCAAAGCCCCGGAGGCATCACAACAGGATACCATGGTCGATGGTATCAAAAGCTGCTGAGAGGTCTAATAGGACAAAGACAGAGGAATAACCCCTTTCCCGAGCCCTCCAGAGATCATCCACCAGTGCGACCAATGCCATCTCCATGCTGTACCCAGACCTGAAACCCGATTGGCACAGATCTAGGTAGTCAGTTTCCTCCAGGAACCTCAAAAGCTGAGATGCCACCATGGTCTCAACAACCTTCACCACAAAGTGAAGGTTGGAGACTGGACGAAAGTTGCTCAAAACAGCTGGGTCCAAGGCAGGCTTCTTGAGGAGGGGCCTCACCACCGCCTTCTTCAAGGCAGATGGGAAGGGCCCCTCACCCAATGAAGCGTTGACAACTGCCTGGAGCCAGCCTTGTGTAACCTCCCGGGCGGCATACACCAGCCAGGAGGGACACGGGTCCAATAAACACATGGTGAAACTCAGCCTCCGCATAGCCCTGTCTACTTCATCTGGAGTCAGAGGGTCAAACTCATCCCAGATCGTAACAACAAGACACGACCCTACTCCCTCGTCAGACTCTAGCCAGTTGGAGTCCAAGCTGGCCCGGATCTGAGCGATCTTGTCCTGCAGATGGTGACTAAATTCCTTGGCCCATCCCTGCAAAGGGTTGTCCCCCCCGATTCAGGAGGGAGCGAGTGACCCCAAACAGGACGGCCGGGCGATTCTCTGCAGACACAATGAGAGCGGAGAAGTAAGAGGACCTCGCCACTCTCATTGCCACCAGGTAAGTCCTTGTGAAGGATCTCAACTGGGATTGGTCAGATTCAGAACAACTGGACCGCCAACTGCTCTCTAGGCCCCTCCTCCGGCACTTCATCTCCCGGAGCTCCACAGAAAACCAAGGAGCTAACCAGGCTCTATGACGGGTCAGGGGTCACAAAGGGACAACTCGGTCAAGAGCTTCCGAGGCAGCTTGTTGCCAGGCATCCACCAGGGCCTCAGCCGAGTTGTGAGTAAGGGAGGCAGGAAACAACCCAAGCGCCGACTGAAACCCCTCAGGGTCCATCAGGTGCCTGGGACGGAACCACCTGATCAGTTCCGTGTCCCAGCAACGTGGAGTGACATGATGGAAGCCTAGCTGAAGGAGGAAATGATCGGTCCATGACAGGGGTTGAATAGTTGGTAATCCCCCCCAGATCATTATACCACTGTCTGGAGATAAAAACCAGGTCCGGTGTGTGTCCACCCTCATGGGTCGGACCCTGAATTATTTGGGTCAGGTCCATGGCCATCATGGAAGTCATGAACTCCCACTCCAGCCCCGACATCCCACCCAGAGAGGGGAGGTTAAAGTCCCCCAAAACAATAAGCTTAGGGAACTCCACCACCACTCCCGAGAGGACATCGAGCAGCTCGGGCAGGGCTATTTGTCAATAGATTACAAGATAATAAACATAAGTATATAAATACAGGAAATGAGTACGAATAATTGGGGACAATAGGACAGGGATGGTAGGCACAATTATGTGCTTATGCTGCAGGAATCTTTGTGCTGTTCACAATATAGGATGCTGAGGCTGTTTTCCTGTTGCTAAATATGTCAAGAGAGCTATGAGGGCAATATGAGAGTGGCACTGGCCTTTGCCTATCAATTCAATGGGCTGATGTTCTTCTATATATGTATAGCTCTTGATCACTCTACCAATGTTTATTTTATTTATTTTTATTTTTAATTACATTTATATGCCGCCCTTCTCCGAAGACTCAGGGCGGCTTACAATTTTTTGTTCTAATTCAATTCATGGTCTTCATTCATGCTAAAACTCAATGAACTCTTGTTCATTTTAATAGCTATCAAGCAGTCATTTCCACTAGGGATGTGGCAAGGAATGGCACAAGAGCAATATGGATGTAGATTGGAACTCGTAACTTTATCCTGTATTAGTGTTTCCTATGAAAGCCATAATTTTCCTGCTATGGATGAAGTCACTGAACCTCTTGGTGCTGGACTGAGAAAGAATTTTTTTTTCTGCTTCAAGAACCATAAAAATATGTGGGAGAGAGAGAGAGAGAGAGAGAGAGAGAAGGAAAGGAGATATATCTCTGAATGAATCTCCAGTCTGTATTAATGTGGCCCTCAAATGGTTCTGAAAATATATTAAAAAATTTATTACTGATGCTCATGTGAATGTCCATGTGCCCAATCTATAGAGTGTCCAACGTGTATTGGACCAGTTTGTATGTTTAACTACATGTAGTATAAAGGATTGGCTACTCTTCTATGAATTTGTTTATTTGATTGCCAGTCTTGAGAGGTTCTGAAAATAACTACTGTGGACAATATATTATTAAGCATTAGAGTTTATCATCATTGACCACTGTGTTATTTTGTTAATTGACATTCAACTTTCCTGTGATTAATTTTAACAAATTAAATATCTAAAGCGGTTTTGAATCTGCCTGGAAGTGTTGAATTTCTTGCCAAAGGATCTATGTTGGCATTATCACAGTGCCCCCAAGATAAGAAGAGATGTGGCTTTGCACATTTTTAGGCATGCTCATCATCCAAAACATGGCAGGTAAATTGCTTTAAGTTTGTAGAGACAAACCTGTCAGGCTTTTGACAGCCAATTTGCTATACTGCTAATTAATAATGAAGTGCCAATTCTGTTACTATTTATGAAGTGATAGGAAGTGTCATAAAGAAATGAGCATGCCCTCATGAAGAAAGTAATTCATAGAAGCGTTAAAAAATTTGTTTCCCTGTATATTTAACATCTTGGCCGAAACACGTTTCTTTTAATCACTTAGATTTGTCTGCTTCTTAATGTAATTATGTAAACTCAAACACCCAAATATACATTATCTGACATACTTGACTTATTAATTTCATACTTTTGAATGAATGTATGAACCAAACCTCAATTATCCATTAAAGTTTAAATTTCTTTAAACAAAAATGTATATAGAATGTATATCTTATGGGAAAATGCATGCAAAAACACTCATATAATTATGAAAATAGCTACAGATGCATTATTTTAAACTAAAACCAACCATTATTTTAAGTCAACCTTTAAAACTTGCTAAAATGTATATGTGAAATAAGATTCTGTATAAATACGTCTAGTAGGACAAAGTTACAGCAAATGCTAAAGTGCAAACAAAAATAATCACTTAGGCATGGAAAGCACACAAACCATAATTAAACAAAAATGGATAAAGATAAACATGAGAAAATCTGAAATTGGTTTATTCTTCCTTGTCATCTTTCTTCCCATCACATATTTCCCTTCCTCACTCTCTTCTGTCAAAAATTGATCATGGTTCTAAAATATAAATCCTAAGGACATTATCGGAAAAGATAGGCTTTTAAATCTCAAGTTTAAAAGTTCCAGTAGGATTGTCCTTTTCAATAATACTTTCATTAATATCTTTTATCTTAAAACATCATGATGCTATGTAGTTACTATTTTTTCTATCCATTTCATTTATAAGACAGCTATCACTAGTTTCTTTAGAAGGATTTAAAAAATCCTGTGATGAATGAAGTAGAGAGAAATAAAACAAACTTAATTCAGGTTGTGTTACTTTTCCATCACCATCATAATTGATGGGGGGGCAGAGATCGACCCCAAGGACCCTCACTTGTGGGGTTCCTCAGGGGTCGGTGCTTTCTCCCCTCCTGTTCAACATCTACATGAAGTCGCTGGGTGAGATCATCCATGGTTTCGGGGTGAGGTATCATCAATATGCTGATGATACCCAGCTTTACACCTCCACCCCAGACCACCTCAGTGATGCCCTCCCCATGCTCTCCCAGTGCCTGGAGGAGGTGGGAATCTGGATGGGGAGGAGCAGGCTCTGGCTCAACCCAGAAAAGATTGAGTGGCTGTGCATACCGGCATCTCGGGTTCAAGAAATTCCATCTTTGGCCATAGGGGGAGAGGTGTTGTCCCCTGTGAATAGAACACGCAACTTAGGTGTCCTCCTGGAGGTCGGTTCAGTATGGAGGAGCAGGTGGGAGCCATCGCCAGGGGGGCTTTTGCCCAGGTTCGCCTGGTGCACCAGTTGCGCCCCTACTTGGACCGAGATTCCCTACGCACAGTCACTCATGCGCTCGTTGCCTCCCGTCTTGACTACTGCAATGCTCTCTACCTGGGGCTGCCCTTGCGGACTATATGGAGGCTTCAACTGGTACAGAATGTGGCCACGTGGGCGGTGATGGGAGCGGCCCGATTCTCCCATGTGACACCCCTCCTGCACGATCTTCATTGGTTGCCAGTTGCCCTCCATGTAAGATTCAAGGTGCTGGTATTAACCTATAAAGCCCTGCATGGCTCGGGTCCGGGGTACTTGCAGGAGCACCTCCTACTAGCATCGAGGTCTGATCACCTGGTACGCTCCCACAGGCAGGCCATCTGGGGGTGCCGTCGGCCAGACAATGTCAGTTGGCAGTCCCCCGGGGGAGGGCCTTCTCTGTGGGGGCACCCACCCTTTGGAATCAGCTACCTCTAGAGCTGCATTTGGCCCCGGACCTGCGCTCTTTCCACCGTGATCTCAAGACTTGGCTGTTTGCACAGGCCGGCCTGGACTGAGCAGGGTTGGGAAATTTTAATTTAAGGGTATTTTAATTAGATTTTATTATAATTGAATTAGATAATTTGATAAATGTTGTATTTATTGTTTATATATTTCTGTGTAAGCCACCCCCAGTCCCCCCGGAGATGGGGTGGCATATAAATCCAATTAAATAAATAAATAAATAAATATGAATTATTGCTAAATAAGGCAGTCATTAAATGAGGACTGACTATACTAAAATTCTCAGCTAATAAGTGTGTTATAGAAATTTCTCAGGGTCACCAATGATGTTAGTTTTATGATTTCAGAGGACACTGTGTTCCAAAACTCATGTGCAAATTCGATCAGTTACTTTCAGGCAACTATCTCAATGTTAATAATTTAATAACTATCTTTCTTTAATAAGTAGTGGGAATCAGACAGAAAATGTCTTTACTTAAGTAACTTGACCATAACCATTAAAAAGCTTAAAGAGAAAGAGTGGTCCTTTTTAATATTAATTTTAATATTAAACAGAATTTACTGCCACATTTTGAAAACACAGAAGTTTCCAAAGTAAAAAGAGAGTGATATGTACAAAGTCCTCAGTTTCAAAGGTTTCTAGAATATTCATTGTTTAAATTTATTTTAATCTCTGAATGAGCATTGCCATGGCATCAGCTTTTGTTGGCTGCTGAATCCATCCATAGTATTAGATTAAGGAGGGCTTTTAAACTCTGTGCACTTTTTCTGGAAAATGGCTGGAAATGTCTGTGCATCTTATAGAGTGAATGTGGCCAAAGCCCCACCCACCTGCTGGCCCCACCCTTTGGCCTCTGCCTCCCAGCAATTTGCCTTCTTGTGGAAAACAGCAAACAGCCTGGTCAGCTTCAGCACAGCCTGATTTAAATGAGCAGCTGATTGGCGGTTTTATCTGCCTCCCGGAATACGACCTACCAGCTGTTCCAGGCAGCGGGGATCGCCACCGCTGCCTATCGCTGCAATTGTTTGGCAGCAATTGGTGTTGGTGATTGGTGATTGGCGATGATATGCAGCAGCCGTGATCCCCACTGCCTGGAACAGGCTGAAAACGGGACGCGTGGAGGCTGTAAATGGGGCACATGGAAACCAAAAATGGGGCTCACAGGGGTGTCAATCGGTGGCAATGGCAGTGATGGGCAGCAGATTTTTTTTCCTTGTTTTCCTCCCCAAAAGCTTGGTGCATCTTATGATCTGGAGCATATTATAGTGCAAAAAATACAGTGGTTTCACCTACTGTAGCAGTTTACATTTCTTTAATAACCTTATTATTGTCCTTTTTCCAAATCTATAATGTCCTTCTTAAAGCGAATTACTAAATTTTTACACAATATTCCAAACAAAAATATACAGCAAGATATACAGAAGCAAGAGAAATATACTAAGTATAAAGAATTTATTTATCCAGGGGGATATCGAGATAATGGTTAACGCGATTAGATTAGGATGACTTAAAGGAACTCGTAAGAGTATCGGAGATATATGATTATATTAGAATTGAATTTAGAGCTTTTTTCTTGTTTTGTCTTTTTTTCTATATGATATGGATTTAATATGGGATTAAAATGGAAATATTTTGAAATTAAATCTGAATAGAAAGAATCACTTTTGTTATAATCGTTATAACAGTTATATATATTCACAATTTCATTGTTTTTCACTATAAAGGCTTAATAGAGATAATGATTTTGAGGGAGATTGTTTAAATAATAGTTGGTAAAAAAGATGGGGTGCTATCCTCAGATGTAATAATTAAGGGCAAAAGATGCTTTTTAAGAAGTATGATATTGCAAACATGATAGACAAAAGTGTTTTAATAATTGTTTGGAAAAATGTCGGGGAGAAAATAAAGGGAAATAGTATAAATGGTTATGATAAATGAGATAGAATATAAAAAATGAGTGAAAGTGTATAAGTGAAATTTAGTTGCAAAGAGAAGGGAGGGTTCGGTAGCACACTGTTCTCAAAAAAAGATTTTTTTGTTTTTTGTGTTCAGTATATTTGTTAGTATGTGTTTGTCTGCCGGGAATAGCCCTGAAGTAATAATAAGAAGGGATATAAGATACATTAATTTAAAAATATGGAATATGTTATATATGAGAGTATATAAAAACAATCTATAGATGAGAATGGAAAAGATGTATAAGGAGTTTTGAGTTACCGGCATATTATATGTTTTCTTTTGTGTATGTTTGTTGTAAAACAATAAAACTTTTTTCAAAAAAAAATATTCCAAACAAAAATAACATTTTATCAACTCCCAACCTCAAAGAAAAGATAAATTGCAACTTCATAACAGACATCCTTGTTTCAAGATAGCATGTAATTTTAAAGGATTGGGGTTGAAGAGATTCTGAACACACCTTGCATTAAATCCAGTGGTTTGTCTCCTTTTGTTAGTTGCTTGATTAGGGGCATTATCACACCCAGAACACCAATTTATATGAAGTTATTGAAATCACCAGTTACTAATATAGTTTTTTTTTTCCCAGATGCACTCTTAATTTCGTTTTTTATCTCTGGTCAGTTTTAATTTCTCAGTCAAGGAGCAATAATACAAACATGCTTTTGAGGATTGACGTAGATATTCATAGAGGTTTGTAAGGCTCACATTAAATGCTTCATGGCCTGTTTGACATACAGGTTTATTCTGTCCTAAGTATGCCCTTCCCTGTTGCTTCCACAGAGCTTATATCAAAAGAATGATATATCTCTCCAAGTGTTTCATATAGATGGTTAAAAAAAATGGAGACAGAATGGAGCCCTGGGGAGCAACATACAAAAGCTGTCAAGAAGCAACTTTTTTTCCTAGAAATACCATCTGGTATGTCTGAGAGATAAAAACAGAATCTCCGCAGAGCACAATCTCCTCTGTCCAGATTTCTCAGAGAACGAAGATGTTTACATTAAAAGCGTCTAAGAGAACAAATCCATTGATCGTTGTCTCCTAAGTAGATGGCACAAAGTATATCAGAAAAAAAATTAACTAACAGACTAGATCATTCCAAAATCCTGCACCAATTGCATAACCAGGAAAATAAGAGACTCAGTGAGGTTGTTACTACAAGGTAATAGGATACCTAATTATCCTTGAACATAAAGTTTAAATATACATATGGGTGACATTAGCAATTCCTTTGCAGGGACTTTGTAAAAGAGATGCTATTCCTGTGATGTACCTTGTCATCATCTCTTCTCATCTGTTCTTCTGCAGAGCCAAACTGAAGAGCAATTTTTTCTCCCCTTGTGTCAAACTCTACACCAGGACTTGGTGGTAAATTAGATCTCTTCAAATTCTTTCCTCCTTCTTCAACCTTTTGATTTGACTTGTGAGAAGACTCTGAGATGTACTAGAGCAGACCTGGGCGTTTTTAGGACAACATCCAATTCTTTGGCTGTCCCTGTCTGATCTGCATAAGGTCAATCAAAAATTAGAAATCAAATGTAAATAAATGTGCACCATGCATGCAATACATTACTTTCATTTTGAAGGAGACTGCTATTTTTTTCCACTTGATGCATGGTTGTGAGTGTGTCCCTACACTTTCACAGCCCTATTGGTTCAGCTCTCCAGAATAGTTCCAGTATCTCATATGACCCCTTAGGATAATTAATTGCCCAGCCCTGTACTATAGTAATCATTATTATAGACAAAATTCAACATTTCAAATAAAAGTTAATTGTACACTGCACTGCAAAAAATTCTCTCTCTCTCTCTCTCTCTCTCTCTCTCTCATAACATAGCATAGCATAACATAACATAACATAACATAACATAACATAACATAACACACAATACAACACAACATAACCAGGCTCTAGAATTAAAATTTTAGAGCTTTTTTCTTACTTATTACTGTTAACAATCACATGGGCAGTCCCTCAACAGCCTTTGGAGGCAGTTGAAATATATTTACACAATGGATTTCTTGACCCTTACCTCTAAATTAATCTCTGCAATCCTAGACAGACATTAATTGCAGTAGTATTAGCATTACTTTGTAGTTATACTCCCACTAGAGTAACTTGTAGAAATTTGAAATGCAAAGCTATAATGAGAATGTGATAACAGTTTCTCAGAATGATTGCAGTCCTTCACCAAGAAATATGGAAGGATGGAAAAGAAGCACTGAACTCCTGAGTGATTTCTTCTTGGCCAAATTCCATTAAGTTAGTTGTATTTACATCAGGCTAATAACTCATACATCACTCTGCAATCATTTTAAATCCTGTTGTATGTCCAAACTGATACCCAAGGAGGCTTGCTGATTAAGGATGATGTGCAAGTTTCCTGTCAGCCTTCGCTTCACAGAATCTGAATAAAGGACAAGGTCAGGCTTTCCAGGCTGACTGACTGGATTGACATATGATAATAACTCATTCCCAGCTTTTTCAGGAGGACAAGCAGATATGATTATCTAAGAAGCTAAAGCCCTCCAAAGGGCCTTATTTGTACTCTTATAACCCCACAAAATGGTTGGCTGATTGGCAGGGACAGAAAGGGTAGGTGGGGGAAATCTGATGAAAAGCTTCATGACAGTTTAGTAGAAGGTTGTTTATAGCTGTGTGCATTGTTTCTCTGAACATAAACAAAAAAAAATAACAATCAGATCTTACAAAAGGATTTTAGAATCCCAATAGGCTCAGAAAAACAACAGATGCATTCAAAGTTATTTGACTTACGTGTGAAAAGTTTGCCCTTAATGTATTTCAGACTGAATGAATAGGATTACTCTAGACACTAGCAATATTATTGTCTTTATTTTGAATAGAACTCTTGAATGCTAACATCTTCATGTACTTAACCCCATCTTTTTCAGCATTTGGTTTGGAAAAAAGAAAGTAGCACTTTCTGGTTAAAAAAGTCTCAGAATCATGGTTGAAGTCTTTCCCTGTGGTCCTGGTTTTTATAGATAAGTCATCAGGAGGACCTCTGGCTTATAGGAAGGGAGGCTTTAGGACTCTTGTTTTCCAACCTCAGATTAAATAAAGAGAGATTCCTTTCAAGCATTGTTAACACTTTCATAAACACTTAATACTTTCTCCTGTTGGGTTTCTGTAAGGGATTTTGTTTGCATTTCCTAACGTATGTATAGAATATGTGTACATGCTCGAAAGGGACCTCTGTCTATGTGATATCTTAACAAAAAAAGAAGAGGGAAGCACAATGGAAAGCAAAACATCAAACTCTAAGGTTGAGTTTATTTGCAGCAATCTTTCTGGGAGACAAACCATAGTAAATGCTGGGTAGAATTGCCAGATCGAAGAAGCAGAAAGCAGTAGACCCCTAGATAGTAGCAAAGAATTGGACTTTTTTGGTTATTTCTTTGCTGCTATCTAGTACTTGTGCTGATTTTGTAACCCAGATTTGATAGACCTAATACAAGCAGATTAGTTTATTTTCTATAAATGTGTCTTCTATAACCTGCCATACCCCCATGGCATCTATTTTAGGAATATGAAAACTTTTGTGGCAGCCATTTTGTGAGAATGTTTTTATTTTAAAAGTATTAAAAGTAGATTACACACACATACATATATGCAACCATACTTACATACATACAAACAGTAGCAGGAAAAACAAAACAGGAAAACATAAAAACCAGGTAAATAACAGTGTAGTGTACCAATTGTGCTTGGTTTTTCTTTGTTTAAGTTATTAAATAATAGATGAATATTTTGGCAGTGGTTTGTTTCAATTTAGTTTCTGAACAGGTAACTAGATAACATCAGCATCAGGTTGATGATTCTTAGTCTGGTAATGAAATGTTCAGAAACTGAATTGAAACAAGTTTGGAGAGCAAACCACTGCCAAAATCTAAAACCCAAGCTACAAGTATTTTCTATTATTTCAATAGATGAATATCTTTATTCCCCAAAATCACTATTAAATATCTTGTGGAATATACATATGAGGAATAACAAGTTATGCACCTTTTTTGCTCTGTTGAATTTTACATATAATTCTGATGATTGGCTTGGTCAGGTACTTAGTTGTCAATAGCAACTGTTCCCATAATGGTCATAATCACAGGCCAAGCATGGTTAATAGCTACTTATATGACTCAGAGAAAAATTAAGTTAAATAAATTAAATATCTAGATCAGAAATTGTTAGTACACTATACATGCAATACAACAGATTAGGGAAGATATTAAAATTTGTGGACAGTAAAAAAGAAATAAAAGAACTACAGTGTTGAGGGATGATGCCTATCTAACAATATGTTCATATGAATATCCTCCTAACTTTAGGTACCAGTAAGTTTACTGAATCACACCACCCATTCAACAAAGTATAAAATGTTCAAATGAAATGATTGGTAATTGTAGCAGAATGTCGTCAGGAATTTTGGACTGATTCCAACACTTAAGCTCTGCAGGGTGGTCTGATTTAAAGGACCCATTCAAGATGTAAAGCCTATTAGTTGTTTTGGTTAGACAATGCTTCTTATTGTCACAATTTTATTTCAGCAAAGCTAACTAAGATTGAATTTGGTTAGCATTTGAATGGGAGATCATCTGAAAAGCCCAAGCTGGCAGTTGATCAAGATAGTCCAGACAAGAAGAATAAAGATATTCATCTATTCTTTAATAGACAAGCACTAAGACTACTTTTATTGTAAGGTTATAGTAAAAGGATCTGTTTAAAGTATTTTGCCCATCCTTTATTGTTTACTTTTCAGAAAACTGGGGAGGCTCCCTTCTGAAATGCTTCCCATGACCCTTCTGTTTCTTTAGACTAAGATACCTTTTGCATGATAGTTATTAAGTCTGTGGTTCTTCTGCCTGTCTCCCAAGGTCATTGGCACATATCATTAATCTGGCACACTCTACCAAAGGCAGAGAACCTGTCAGAAGTGGTAGTGGTCAGTTATTGCCATATTATGCCCTTCCCCACAAAAAGATGGGCTCCTGTAATTAAGAATGAAACTTGATTTGAGGCACACTTTATCTTATATTCAGGCTCACCATAGTACTAAAGGAACATTTTGTATATCCTTACTTTTAACCCATTCTGTTCTGAAAATATACTCTGGATTATTACTCATAGTTGTATTTCTTCTTTTTCCTTTCCTTTCCTTTCCTTTCCTTTCCTTTCCTTTCCTTTCCTTTCCTTTCCTTTCCTTCCCTTCCTTTCCTTCCCTTCCCCTTCCCTTCCTTCCCCTTTCCCTTCCCCTTCATTCCTCTATAAAGGATGTCAAACTCACAGCCCACAGGCTGGACGTGTCACATACTCACCCCACCCCCATTTTAGCAAAGGGAAAAAAGTCACAATATGTCATGTGACAACAATGTGACACTGCAAGTTTGACACCCCTTCTCTACAATATCCCATATTTGATGTAAATGTATGATGTTTTCACACAAGTGTGTGTGTGTGTGTGTGTGTGTGTCTTTTTTAAAGAAATAAAAATGGTAAAGCCTATTGATCAAATTGGTGAATAGATTTCTTCTGGCATTTGGAATGACAACTGTCTCAGGTCATTGCCTGTGGCCATGTTGGCTGGTGTATATCAAAATTGTGACACAAAATACTTGAATAGAAGGAGCTATATCATTGTTTATTTCTTTGTCAAATTTATATGGCTTCCCATTTCACATGAAGTGACTCTGGGTAGTGTACAATAAAATTGTCTATAATATAGCCTCCAGCTGAATGCTTGGCATTTAATTGAGTGGTTTATGGGCCTTTGAGTTGAATTATAGGAATGATTTTGTCACTATGGCTTTTTCTCATAGTGTGGGATTACAGTAATTGGATAAAGCTTTGCTTGCTAAGTATTTCCTTTCTCTGTTGCTACTAAATATACAGGAGAGCTCTTTGAATCCAGGTGCAGTAATCTAAAACAAATGAAGACATAGACTTGCCAGGAAATAAGAGGAAAAACAAAAACTGGGACATTTTCAGAAATAGATTTTTAAAGAATTCCTTTCGGTAATATGCATACTTTAAAGTGATTGCATATCAGATTCAATGCTGGAATAATGCAGTGAAAGTTTGACAACCTACATACAATTGCAGGGTGTAAAGCAGGTTGATATATTCTTATTTTTCAGATACAACTGCCTTGTCTTACAATGCAGCATGATAAAGGAATACAGGAATGCAGTTTTTGCCTATTGTTACAATATGATGCAATACGTGCATAACTATGAGGTTTTGGGATGGAATCCCATAGGAAGAAATCTCATGAAAAGTGTCCCAATATGAATCTGCCTTTACAAATTTAAGCAGTCTGCATGCATCAGTGACCTCCCTCTCTGGTACAGTGTGACCTTGCACAACCATGGATCCATTGATTTGAATTTGTTTTATACTGTGTTATTAAACTGGTGCTACTTCAGTCAGACATGGGATATTCCATTTGTATTGGAAACAAAGTGTTTGGAGTTTCCATACTTATGGAGAACAAAAAATACATCAAGTTAAAAATAAATTGGCATGTTTTGTTTATCCTTTCTTCTAATAGCAAACACATAAGGCAGTGAAACAGAATTACCATGAATAAGACAGAAAATATTGAGAAGTTAAGGCTTCCTTCATTTTTTTTTTAACTTATACTATTCATTGTGTGTGTGTTTTTCTTTCTCTCCACATATACCGAAACACAAACATGCACACATATAAAACATATCTCCATCTCTATCTCTGTCTCTGTCTCTATCTTAATCTCTGTCTATCTATCTAATCTCTCTTCACACACACACACACATATATATACATACCGTGTTTCCCCGAAAATAAGACACTGTCTTATATTTTTTTTGGCTCCCAAAAACACACTAGGTCTTATTTTCGGGGTAGGTCTTATATATTTATGGTGCCAAATAGTGGGTGTGAGTGTGTAGGGGGGGGTGTTTCACGGGTGCACGGTTGCTCCCTGAAAAGTCTTCCTGGAACTGGAGATTTGCACTAGGTCTTATTTTCGGGGTAGGTCTTATATTAGGGCAGGTTTAGAAAATAGTGCTAGGTCTTACTTTTGGGGTAGGTCTTATTTTCAGGGAAACACGGTACATACATACACATACATACACATAATACATATACATAATACAAATAGAAATGTCATGTTATACTGTACTATATATGCAATATATGTCTATATGAAAATTTATATTTTTATATTACCTTCCCCTGTTCTCAATTAAACTTTGTTTTCCTACTATGCACCCTTTCCCCCTGTTTATTTAAGTGCAGATTTTAAAGAAGCTTTTCTACACAAGTGAGAAAAATATAATATCCTCAAGAAGGATATTATACTTTCATATTTAAATTTGAGAAATGTAAACATAATGTGAACCAAAGAAAGACAGGAGGCAAAAATACATAATTTTATATTTACAAGCTCAATAAGGACATGATCATCATGATTGAGGTAGGGCAGGGAAGAGTACACAAATAATGATATGTGTGATGATGTCATAAATGTGACAAGTTAAATATTTGCATCAATTGTCAGGACTCTGATATTATTGGTGTACATTATTACAGTTTGGTCCAAATGGTATTGCTGATTCATACATACAGTATGTATTAGAAACGAGCAGACTAATGCAAACTTAGTGATCATTGCTACAAGTCATAAATATTGTCATTATCATTGTTTAATAGGATAAAAAGTCAAGATTGTTTTTATTTTGATAAAAAGGAACAAAATGTTAATCTTATGAGGTAATCCACACCCAGCTCTGTATTTATTGTAAGATTACATTAATAGAATCTTGCAAGTCTAATAGTACATCTCTTTCCCCTTGCTTTTACAGCCCCCCCCAAAAAAAACCCTAGAGATGATGCCTTCTGAGACATTTACTATGCCTAATTCCTTCTGCAGGCTCAGCTGCCACTTATCTAACCTTTGTCTAGTTTGCAGCAGTTCCTTCTTTCTCCCAAGGTCCTCCCCAAATACCATTACACAGAAAAGCTATTGGATTCAGAACCTTGGAATGAGGAATGTTTGTTTCTGGAAGAGGTTTTGCTTCATCGTTAGTTTTGTCTATTTCCATTTCAGATACTTAAAAAAATTCTAATTGAGGCTAAACAGATGATTTCCAGTCAAAAATACATTTTAGGCTCTCATGCAAGATTACTGTTATTAATCTCATTAAAGTACAAATACCATTAGTTTCTGGACTATTAACTCCATAATTCCCTTGAAAATGGTATTGCACTCAGGCTCATGCATCACTTTATATTCTCTGAAATTACAAATAAAGATCTTTAGGCCATTATTTAGCATTTTCATCATAATCCTGAGTTAGAGCATCATATCCCATGCCTTAGCCATTTTAATCTGTTGAATAATTAGTTTGGTGTTAGTGATAGCATTGCAATAGCAATAGCATTTAGGCTTATGTACCACCTCGTAGCAGTTAAAGCACTCTCTGAGTGGTTTACAATGTAGCAGCATTATTTCCATATTGTCCCCCCAAATCTTCATTTTATTGGTCTTGCAAGGATGGAAGGCTGAGACAGCCTTGAGCTGGTCAGGATAGAACTCCAAGGTGTGAGCAAAGTCTGCCTGCAATCCTGCACTATAATCCCTATGCCAACAAATCCTCAGTGTTATTACTGAAGTTATTTATAGACCAAAATGCTTTATATGAATATCTACTTATTTACTTTTATGTAAATAATTGATATGCACAACATCTCACAACAAGGATAAAAACAACAACAAATATCCCATGGTACCCAAAGTTAAAATGATCAATCCAAATTGCAGACTAAACAAAAACAAAAACAACCATATATCAAGAGCAAACTTTGCTTTACCTCACCCAAGGTGAGAGTAAACTGCTTCATGTGGTGGTTAAATTGGAACAGGAAGAGACTAAAGGCCTGTGACAACCCAGAAAAGAGCTCAACCTGACTCAACACTGACTAGAATTGGCTCCAGAGAAATGAGGAAAATGACTGTAAAACAGTCTCTTCCATTCCCGATCCCCTAAGCTGGTCCAGAAAGATAACATGATTGATGATACCAAAGACCAGTGGGAGATCAAGGAGCAGGTGTGGGCTGCTGGAGGTTTTCAGGTGTTTGGAAGAGCTCCTAGCTAAGATTCTGTGCAGTTCAGAGAACCCCCAAATCCCACTTCTGGCTGGCCCCACCCCACCCACCCTGCCCCTCCCAGGAGTCCCCACATGGCCCGCTTTTGATGCAAGCAAATGCAGGGCACACACGGAGGCTCTGGGAGAGCAAAAAATGTTCCTCCTGGAAGTTCAGGAAGGCTGGAAATGGGCCTGTTTCCAGCTTCCAGAGAGCCTCCGGAGCATGGGGAGGCCATTTTCGCTTCCCAGAGCCTTGAGGAAAGTCTCTAGAGCTGAGGGAGGGCAAAAATGCCCACCCACTCTGGTGCAGGAAACCAACTAGGCCATGCACACCATGGCCATGCATACCCCTGTCAAGGAGGCACAGAAAGGATGCACTACCACCATTTTGATCCCAACAGAGATTACCAACAAGAAACATCAATCCTGCCTGAAGGGATTCAGATAATTTGCTTCCTCCAGGGCACTTTGGAGCTATAAACCAACCACCTTTGTCAAGTGGGGATAGAACCATTCTGTCTCACACAGAAGGATTCGTCATCTTTCACTTGCTGGGAGACTTTAATCAGTGAGGAGAGAAAATGCAGGTAGCTGAACTCAGAACTCCAAAGACTCTGTCCATTTTGTCAAGGTCAACAGATTTAAACTTGTCGCACATGGCTGTGCCTCAGATAACTTCACTAGATGTTTTCAAACACAGCTGAATAATTATCTTTTGAAGCTGGTGCAGTGAAATCTGAAGTATGTTAAGTCTTGAACTTAATGACTTGTTTTTCCAACTCTATGATTCTATGAACTCCACAGGATCTGTAAAGCCAGGTTTCAATTCTTAGCAAATAGAAGCAACTTTATCTGACAATTACCTAGAACAATTATTGCAGCAACCCTAGAGATATTCACAAAACCCCTCCCTACTGAAGAAGTATAGGTTAATATGAACAAGACAACTGATTGCCTCTATGCAGAGGCATATACAGCAAGGATATAGAAATAACTAAATTTAATTTATCACTATGAGAAAGAAAGGTCTTCAACTATTTATTGGACAGGTTGACATTTCAGTGCTTTATAGTGGTGTTCTAAGCTTTCTTATGCTTTCATCACTTGCAATTCCTCTGAAAACCAGGAGAATCTCCAGGATCCACATGCCTCAAGAGTCTTCATAGGCATGCTCTGATCCAAGACCAAAGCCTTCCTCTTATTCCAAGCAGCAATTAAAGCCCAGCTAAACCAGGTATCAGAGTTTCTGGGATTATTCCAAGTTCCTTCTAAAACTCAATGGAATCTACCCATCTCCCACAATTTTTGTTTCCAAGTGAATCAGTCTGAGTCTCTCCTGAATATGAACCCTCTTTCCAGGACTTAAGGAATGGCTTTATTTTCTATTTATATATCAGTTTATGAATATTTCTTTCAAGAATGTTATAAGCAGACCATACATTAAGCAGCAGCAGATAGAAGAAAGTATTTCCATGCCCTAGTTACCAGGCCTTGGAGCAAAGCCTAGGGGACTGGAAAACAATATTGATATTAAACTTTCAGGTTGTCCTCCATGTGGGAAGTCTAACTATGTACTTAAATAGAATGGCAAAAGATCAGAATTGAGTCATGGGTCAAACAAACACAATATTAATATTGAATAAAAATAATTTACCAACACCTGTAATTTGTTACACAACCTTATACATCTTGAGATTCAGTAGCATTGCAAAAGACACTCTATTTTCTTTTCTAGCTAGCTACAATATTTAGAATCAAAAATTTGTTTAAGAATGTATCTGCATCTTAATGAACAAAATCTCCATAGAGAATATACTATATAAAGACCAGTTGATAACTATTCCATTGTTAGAAAGCAATGTGAGAAGATGAAGGATGTGAGGAAGGATATAATTCTGAAAGATATACTGATATAAGTGATTCAACTATTAAGTATTTTGCAACCTTTTCTCCTTGATTTCTATGGCACAAGGATAATCAATACCAGAAAGGAAGGATAATTTGTAATACTTAGCTTTAGCTTTGCTTGCAGAAAAGTCAACATTTATCTTTACATAATGGAATGGTTCTGACTTGACAATAATCTCAGTCTTTGTTGATAAAACTTTGTCATCTCTATATATTAAGAGACATTTGAAAGACATAATATCAATATTTGCTTCTTTAAACAGAGCTCCTAATAACATCATCATCTATCTTCTTTAAACATAGTCTTTACCTTTTCCAGATTTTTTTAATCTTATATTTTAAACAAAACACTTGGCATTCCTAATTTTAAATAGAGTTGCACCATTTTTAACTATAAACAGTGCAATATTATTGCTAAGTCAAAGGGTTCTACACAGAAATATTACTTATTTCATCTATCCCTTCTAACTTTTCATGATTTTTTAGGGGGGAGGGAGGTGTGTTTACAAAAATAAACATCAATGCAAGTAAAAATTATATAAACATCCACTCAAATCCACTACAAACTTTGATTATTTATGAAACTTTCTTTTATTTTTTAATAGTAATTTAACAACGAAATCCAAATATATAGTGTGAAATGTATTTCAAGTCAGCTTTTAATTTCTGGCAATTGCATTATTACAAGTATTTAATTAAAAATTTTCTCCAGCTAATCATTTACTTTGGCATACCAGACATGTTGATGGAGAAGCAGGTTGAGAATATACATATACACATACACCTATACATACACATATATAGAAACTCACACACACATGCACATCATGCACACACAAGACAGTTTTGATGCAATCAATATCTATAGTTGGCTTAAACGTACAATGCTTTTGAATTCATTTGCAGAGCTAGCCTCCACTTGCTTTGGTGACAATATTTTTAGATTGCTTGTCTGTACATTGGAATTTTATCTATAAAATTTGAACCCAAATCTATACTAGATGTGGCAAAACATTTGTTTATTCATTGG
Organism: Naja naja; assembly: GCA_009733165.1. Classification (NCBI taxonomy): domain Eukaryota; kingdom Metazoa; phylum Chordata; class Lepidosauria; order Squamata; family Elapidae; genus Naja; species Naja naja. The sequence continues at coordinate 136,188,126 of CM019150.1, read as the reverse complement.
CTGTTTTGCTCACTTATAAATGGCCTTTCATTCATTTTTTAATTTATTAAATGTATTGAATTGTGAATAAAAGACATGGGTTGAAATTTGCAGGCAAAAGCAATATTAGGCCATTATTGAAGAGGAAAGTTCAATTTAAAACAGAGGTGTGCAACAGTATCCTTCTGGTGGTTTTCTTTCTGTTTCTTTATCTACAGGTGAAACTCAAAAAATTAGAATATCGTGCAAAAGTTCATTTATTTCAGTAATGCAACTTAAAAGGTGAAACTAATATATGAGATAGACTCATTACATGTAAAGCAAGATAGTTCAAGCTGTGATTTGAAGTAATTGTGATGATTATGGCTTACAGCTCATGAAAACCCCAAATCCACAATCTCAGAAAATTAGAATATTGTGAAAAGGTGCAGTATTCTAGGCTCAAAGTGTCCCACTCTAATCAGCTAATTAAGCCATAATGTGGGGATTCAATAACCAGTCATTTCAGTGTCCAAAGATGTCTGACCACATACGTGGTGTTTATTACTTTTATACCATTTTTACAAGCAGAAAAGAACAGCATAGATACAGCATTGGGATTGGAGAATAGATCCACATGGGTGAAACCCCTCAATCACATTGGCATAACCCCTCAACCAATCCTTGAAGTTAGTGGTGATGTTAGTAAATGATATCACCTGTACACCTGGAAAATCAGAGACATCCCATCCCCATCCCAACAGATAAGAGAATGAATAGAAGATGAGCTCATGGGATAGCAAAAGAGGCCCCCTCCAGCAGGCTGCAGTGTGCTGCCAGCTACTAGTGTCATCCAGGGAAACTCAGTGGCCACCACACCATAACACCTGCAAAGGGTTCCTGAGCCTTGAAATGGTCTCTCAGTCTGGTTCAGTAGGACTCACAATCATGGGAAAGACTGCTGACCTGACAGTTGTGCAGAAAACCATCATTGACACCCTCCATAAGGAGGGAAAGCCTCAAAAGGTAATTGCAAAAGAAGTTGGATGTTCCCAAAGTGCTGTATCAAGGCACATTAATAGAAAGTTATGTGGAAGGGGAAAATGTGGAAGAAAAAAGTGCACAAGCAGTAGGGATGAATATTTGTATGTTCTCTAAAAGCAACCAAATAATTGTTCCATTTTGAAATTAATGAACAAACTTGTAAAAAGTATACACTGTAGAATGAATTCTACATCATCCATTTAAGAAAGGAATACCACTCAGCTTATTTATTAAATATTTATTTATTTCATAACACAAATGAGAATAATCTTCTGTCTCTGTGTCCCAGTCTTCTGTTAATAAAAGACTGGCTCAATTAACAAATACCTTGGCAACACTAATAATTATTGCTACAAAGTGCAAATTATAAAAATTTGTTGGTCAGAAAAGATGCCACCAGAGATCTCCTCCAGTGCCTGAATAATATATTAATTTATTGGGGTCAAGATGTGCAGGTGAGCCAGTTGATAACGTACCTGTCTCCCTGCTGCGTATCATCGGCCCTGTCTGAGCTGCTCGACGTGATAACCGGGCTGGTGGTGAGTCCCCCAGGCTTATGGTTCTGGGAGACTTCAACCTGCCTTCTATCAGGGAAACGTCTGAGTTGGCTCAGAAGTTCATGGCTTCCATGACAGCTATGGACCTGACACAGTTAATTTGCGACCCCACTCACAGTGGAGGACATACACTCAATCTGGTTTTTGTCTCTGGACAGTGGATAAATGATCTAGGTGTGGGGATTTAGATATTCAACCCCTGTCATGGTCTGATCACTTCCTCCTCAGGCTTGACTTCCGGTCCACTACTCTCTGCCGCAGGGAGGTGGGACTGACCAGGTGATTCTGCCCCAGGTGCCTGATGGACCCTGAAAGGTTCCAGATGGAGCTTGGGACTATTCCTGAGGCTCTGGCACATGGCTCTGCCAAGACCCTCATGGATGCCTGGGAAAGGGCAGCCACGGGGGCCTTGGATCGAGTTGCGCCTTTGCAGCCTCTGACCCAGTGTTGATCCCGGGCTGCCCCTTGGTTTACTGAGGAGCTGCGGGAGATGAAATGCCGGAGAAGATGCCTAGAGAGCAGTTGGAGGACCAGCAGATCCGAATCTGATCGAACACTGGTAAGAACTTGTATTAAGTCTTACATGGTGGCGATAAGGGCAACAAAGTGTGCTCACTATGCCACCCTTATTGCATCAGCAGATAACTCCTCTGCCGCCCTGTTTAGAGTGACCCATTCATTATTAAATCCTGGAGTGAAGGAGGACCCTCTGAAAGGGGGGCGGAGGAATTTGTCCAACATCTGCAGGACAAAATTGCTCAGATTCTGCTAGACTTGAGGATGTGATCTGGGAGGAGTTTGATCCTGTAACTCCCAATGATGTGGACAGGATTGTTGGGGAGCTCAGTGCTGCCACATGTTTATTAGACCCGTGTCCCTCCTGGTTGGTCTCGTCCTCCTGGGAGGTTACACGAGGCTGCTTCCAGGTGATAGTTTATGCTTCTTTGGGTGAGGGGTTCTTTCCCTCCACCTTGAAAGAGGCGGTGGTGAGACCCCTACTCAAGAAGCCGAGCCTGGATCCAGCTGTATTGAATAACTATCGTCCTGTCTCCAACCTTCGCTTTGTGGCGAAGGTTGTAGAGAGTGTGGTGGCCTGTCAGTTCCCTTGGTTCCTGGATGAAGCTATGTATCTAGATCCATTTCAATCGGGCTTCAGGCCCGGTCACAGCACAGAAACGGCATTGGTCGCGTTGGTGGATGATCTCTGGAGGGCTCAGGACAGGGTTTGCTCCTCTGTCCTGGTCCTATTAGATCTCTCAGCAGCTTTCAATACTATCGACCATAGTATCTTACTGCATTGGCTCAGAGGATTGGGAATGGGAGGCACCATTTTGCAGTGGTTCTCATCCTATCTCTCGGGTCATTCACAGTTTGTGTTGGCAGGAGGGCAGAGATCGATGCCGAGGCCACTCACTTGTGGGGTGCCCCAAGGGTCAGTTCTCTCGCCTCTCCTGTTCAACATTTATATGAAGCCGCTGGGTGAGATCATCCATGGTTTCAGGGTGCAGTATCATCAGTATGCTGATGATACCAATTATACATCTCCACCCCGAACCACCCCAACGATGCCCTTGATGTGATGTCCCAGTGCCTGGAGGCCATTCGGATCTGGATGGGGACGAACAGGCTCAGACTCAACCCTTCCAAGACTGAGTGGCTGTGGTTTCCGGCACCCTGGTTTGGTCAAGTTATTCCATCACTGACGATTGGTGGTGAGACTTGACCGCCTCGGAGAAGGCCCACAACTTGGGTGTCCTCCTGGACACACGGCTGTCTTTAGAGACCATCTTTCGGCTGTCGCCAGGGGGACTTTCTACCAGGTGTGCCTGATTTACCAGTTGCGTCCCTTTCTGGACCAGAACGCCCTACGCACAGTCACTCATGCCCTTGTCGCCTCCCGGTTGGACTACTGTAATGCTCTCTACATGGGGCTCCCCTTGAAGAGCACCTGGAGGCTCCAACTGGTGCAGAATGCGTCACAAGAGGTTATTTATGGGATGCCTTAGCATGCCCATGTAACACCTCTCCTGCGCGGCTTGCACTGGCTACCAGTGGTCTTCTGGGTGCGATTCAAGGTTATGGTTATGATCTTCAAAGCGCTCCATGGCTTAGGCCCAGGGTATTTGCGAGACCACCTACTGCCGATGACAGCCTCCCACTGACCAGTGAGGGTCCACAGAGTTGGCCTCCTTAGGGTGCCGTCGGCCAAACAATGTCAGCTCCTCCTCCAGGGGGAGGGCCTTCTCTGTGGCAGCCCCTGCCCTCTGGAATGAGCTACTGTTAGAGATCCGGATTGTCCCCGACCTGAGAACCTTTCACCGCACCCTTAAAACATGGCTATTAGAGCAGGCCGATCTATCCCCATGAGAAGTATTTTTAATTATTATTTTTGGATTGGAATTATTGTTTTAAATTCTCAAGTTTATTGTTGGTTGGGCTTAAATTCTAGTTTAATCTTTATTTTAATTTTTGTACTGTATGTTTTTATTGCCCTGTAAACCACTCTGAGTCCCTTTGGGAGAAGAGCGGTATATAAAACTAATAAAACTTAAACTTAAAAACTTAAATTTCTTATTTTCTTTACATAATAATTATTTAGAAAACAAATAACTGAGATTGCAGCATAATACTGATTTATAGTAAAGCATCTTTTGTACAATCATAATTATTTATCACTCAAATTTTTGAGTCCACCCATCTCCCTCACAGAAGGACTCTGAGTGCAGTATTAGTAAAAAAAAATATTCAAACATAAACACGGTATAAAAATATACAATTTAAAAAGGCAGAGTTGGATTAAGAATTAATATTAAAAGTTAATTAAAAGGGGGTGGAATGGCTTTCAACACGCTAACCAGACCAGTGGCTATGTGCTTTTCTGTCAGCCTCAAGCAAGGCTTCAGAGCTATGGTTATACACCTTTCCAAAAAAACCCTGCCTCGCCTCTGGCAGGAGAATATTGCAGAGCATGGGGGAAACAGCAGAAAAGGCTTTCTTCCTAGATCCCTCCGATCTGAACTTTAGCACATGGAGTCTGCAACATGCCTTCCCTGCTTCAATAATACATTGGTTGGGTGTGTTGCTAGAAACCATGTAGGAATAGGTGTGTGCATTCTTTCCCAAGAAGTATAAACTTGTCACTGAAATTTATAATTTCCAATTATAGTCAAATTCACCTTGAATTTTGTTTCTATTAGAGTCTAATTTCAAAACAGACATATAAGGACCTTTTAGTGAAATGTGGAAATGCACATACAGCTTGACCAGGAAATACAATACTGGCTTCGAATTTTTCTGTTTTTTTTTTTTTTTTTTACCCACTGCAATTCAGAGCAATTGTTTTGAGATTCCTAGCATAAATCTAGGGACACTAACCAATAACTCAAGAAGGATCCTCATGAATAACAGTCTGCATGTAATCTTCTGAGGAAAAGTCAAGGTTTCAAATTGTCTTTGAATTGTCTTAAAAGGCTCTTAAGAAACTTAAAGCATAATGGAAATAATTGATTAGTAACCTAAGTTAGAAAGCATAGGATATCTGTAAATGCTTTCTTTTTAAAAGTAAGAGCATACACAAGCAGTATGACCTTCAATGGTTTTTGATGGAAATTATTCTAGAAAATATGTGCATTGTTTGCTGAGGAAGAAATAAAAGCAGATTTGACACATAATACCATGTAATAAATAATATAATAAACTGCATGTTTTGTCTGCTACATGTGGAAAATAGATAAAAATAAAGGTTATATTACTGTTGGGTCTTTGCTGCTCTTCTAAGTAAGCTCTTCTAAGTAAAGCAGTATTTTGCAACTGAGTGGTGATGATTTTGTACAATTTATTGCAGCAGTTAACTAAATGTAGGCAGCTGGATTCCTTCAATCTTCACCATTTTCACTCTGTTGATGGTGAAATGGCACATTTGTCCAGTCCAATACTTTGGCTGTATATATAGACAGTGTTAAGCAGCTATTCTATTTCAGGTGATACTTTTCCATCATCTTGAGACTGTCTATGTAAGGAGATGGGATAACCTGGCAGATGTTTTTGTTGCTTGATAGCAGCGACCTGACTTGTTCAATATTGTTGACAGAGGAATCAGTGAAATGAGAAAGAGTACTGGTGATTGTGAGTCTCCTTGAACGATTCTTCTCTTCATACTAATCTCTCCCAGTTTATCACCATTGACCAGCAACTTGTCTTCCATTGTACCATTGATCTTCACATAAAGCTACTGATGTTACTATTAATTCCTATTATTTCTAGGCACTTGATTATTCAATAATGTGGCAAGGAGCCAAGTGCCTATTTGTAATCAGTCCATGCTACATTCAAGGTGGTCTTCCTTTTCTTGAATTTTTCCAGAATCTCCTTGTTGGTTTATTTATTTATTTATTTATTAGATTTATATCCCGCCTCACTTCCCCCAAAGGGGAACTTGAGGCGGCGTACAAAAGGATAAAAACAATTTCTGTACAATATAAAAACAAGAAGCTCATTCATACCAATCCAAAACATATACGGGGGGAAAAGTAAAATCTCAAGATCTCAATACCATGCCCTCCGACAAAGCCAGGTCTTAACGGCTTTGCGGAAAGCAAGTAGATTTGGGATGGTTCTAATCTCCATGGGGAGCATATTCCAGAGGGACGGCACTGCTACAGAGAAGGCCCTAGCCCATGGACCTGCCAGCCAACATTGCCTGGCCGACAGTATCTGGAGCAAGCCCTCCCTGTGAGATCTAACTGGGCAATGGGAGGCATAAGGTCGCAGCACCTTGAATTGCACCCGGAAGACAACTGGTAACCAGTGCAGCTCACGGAGGATAGATGTTATATGGGCACATCTAGGTGCACCCATAATCACTCGTGCGGCCGCATTTTGCACCAGCTGAAGTCTCTGAGTGCTCTTCAAGGGCAGCCCCATGTAGAGCGCATTGCAGTAGTCCAATCGAGAGGTGATAAGGGCATGAGCAACCATGTGAAGAGCCCCATGGTCCAGGAAGGGTCGCAACTGGCGTAACAGGGGAACCTGTGCAAAGGTCCCTCTGGTCACAGCCGTAAGATGGTGGTCAAATTGTAGCTGTGGATCCAGAAGGACTCCCAAGTTGCGGACTCGTTCTGAGGGGAGCAATTTCTCTCCCCCCAGTACCAAAGTTGGATAATCAACTGAACCCCGAGGGGGCAGGACCCATAGCCACTCGGTCTTGTCAGGGTTGAGTCTGAGCCGATTAGCCCCCATCCAGATCCTCACATCCTCCAGGCATCGGGACATCACCTCAACGGCCTCACTTGATTGACCGGGGGCAGAGATGTAGGAGTTGGTCTCTTATTCCTCTATTGTTTGCATAGTTTCCTTTCAACTTGAGTAGAAATAGTGTGTTTTCAACTAGATGCTATTGAACTGCATCATTTACCATTTCAATTAGCAATTTGAAAGTGGTTGGTACTGGCCTGTAGTTGCCTGGTGATTATTATTATTAATCAGATTAGATAGATAGGTAGGTAGGTAGGTAGGTAGGTAGGTAGGTAGGTAGATAGATAGATAGATAGATAGATAGATAGATAGATAGATAGATAGATAGATAGATATAGTGTCAGGAGTCAGGCAGTCACCCCAATTAAATCATGAGTCTCGAGCCAAACTTCCAAAACTTCAAAAGGATTTATTGGGAGTTAACATGTCCAGCACTGCCTGGGTGTAGCTGACTCTGAGACACATAATTCATTGTCACCCTTGATCCTGGTTTTCCCCCACTTCCTAGGTGTATCATAATTCATATTCTCCAGTGAGACACATCCATAGCCAAGAATCATCAATTATGTTCTTCAGTTAGAATTTTGCGTGGCAGAAACTTCAGTCACCTAGTTACTATCTTTGAAAACTATTTATGGAATGCACTTTTGATTTCTAAGCTGCCGCACTGTTCTTTCAAAACCCTTTCCTCCATCCCTTTCTGTTGGCACCTCTAAAAAGACCATAGAAATATTTTATGAGTTGATATTCAGCTCCCCTCATTTCTTGAAGGTAACCTGTACAACACAAGAAGAAAACAAATTTATTGCAGGTATATAGGACTAAGGATTGTGAACAGTGCGGCAGCAGTGTGGCAGCTTGGAAATCAAAAGTCCATTCCCCACCCACCAGCTTGGTTGGATTTTCTGTATGGAACCTTGTCACAAGGTGATTGGCTTAGATGTTCCTACTATTTACCCAAGAAGCCTCTGATAAGGGGTAGCCCTTCCATTTGATTAAATATTGGAGTTGTCTCCTGTGCCACCTTGAATTGTGGATTCACTGCACTTCATAATGGGTTTGGCTCTTATGACCATAGAAATAGTTTATGAGTTGGCAGATAGATAGACAGACAGATAGACAGACAGGCAGACAGATCCAGGTGGCAAACATACCTAATATTCCCACCTTTTATTTTCCCACTAATAACAACCTGTAAGATGGGCTGAACTGAGAAAGCGACTGATTCAAACAACCCACAGAAAGGAAAGTAATCAACTTGTTTAGAATTTTTTTAAAAAAAATTCAGTGATTTATTCAGGAAGCTGTCCTTCCTTACTGGAATTTCCCAACACTGTTCTGGCCATCATGCAAGTATTTTCAGATCACACTGGATGCTTCCTTAATTCTTGTATCTTGAACATCTATTTCAAACTTTATTTCTTGGGTGTTAAGAATAGCACAGAGGCCCTCCCAGCAAAGCTTAGACTCAGTGTGATTGTGTTGAGCTGAAAATAAGGTATTTGTGGCCTGAAATATTTTGAAGTTGAAAAGCTCTCCTGCCTCTAGAAGGGGGAATAATATTAAGAGATAAAGAACATGACTGTGCAGTAGTTAATAAGTTTTATTTTCATAGTCTGCAGTTAAAAGTCAGGCAGATATATTAATGTGGGGAGGTGTGCCAGGGAGTGAGATGCTGACTAGCTGATAGGAGAGAATAAATCTGTGGCAAATAATATACCAACACATCTAACAAATTTTCATTCAGAGCCGACATATACAGGTGAAACTCGAAAAATTAGAATATCGTGCAAATGTTCATTTATTTCAGTAATGCAACTAAAAAGGTGAAACTAATATATGAGATAGACTCATTACATGCAAAGCAAGATAGTTCAAGCTGTGATTTGCCATAATTGTGATGATTATGTCTTACAGCTCATGAAAACCCCAAATCCACAGTCTCAGAAAATTAGAATATTGTGAAAAGGTGCAATATTCTAGGCTCAAAGTGTCCCACTCTAATCAGCTAATTAAGCCATAACACCTGCAAATGGTTCCTGAGACTTTAAATGGTCTCTCAGTCTGGTTCAGTAGGAATCACAATCATGGGAAACACTGCTGACCTGACAGTTGTGCAGAAAACCATCATTGACACCCTCCATAAGGAGGAAAAGCCTCAAAAGGTAATTGCAAAAGAAGTTGGATGTTTAAAGTGCTGTATCAAAGAACATTAATAGAAAGTTATGTGGAAGGGAAAAGTGTGGAAGAAAAAGTGCACAAGCAGCAGGGATGACCGCAGCCTGGAGAGGATTGTCAGGAAAAGGCCATTCAAAAGTGTTGGGGACTTTCACAAGGAGTGGACTGAGGCTGGAGTCAGTGCATCAAGAGCCACCACACACAAACAGATCCTGGACATGGGCTTCAAATGTTGTATTCCTCTTGTCAAGCTGCTCCTGAACAACAAACAACGTCAGAAATGTCTTACCTGGGCTAAAGAAAAACAGACCTGGTCTGTTGCTCAGTGGTCCAAAGTCCTCTTTTCTGATGAGAGCAACTTTTGCATCTCATTTGGAAACCAAGGACCCAGAGTCTGGAGGAAGAATGGAGAGGCACACACTGCAAGAAGCGTGAAGTCCAGTGTGAAGTTTTCACAGTCTGTGTTGATTTGGGGAGCCATGTCATCTGCTGGTGTTGGTCCACTATGCTTCATTAAGTCCAGGGTCAATGCAGCCATCTACCAGGAGATTTTGAAGCACTTCATGCTTCCTTCTGCGGACGAGCTTTATGGGGATGCTGACTTCATTTTCCAGCACGACTTGACACCTGCCCACACTGCCAAAAGCACCAAAACCTGGTTCAGTGACCGAGGGATTACTGTGCTTGATTGGCCAGCAAACTCGCCTGACCTGAACCCCGTAGAGAATCTATGGGGCATTGCCAAGAGAAAGATGAGAGACATGAGACCGAACAATGCAGAAGAGCTGAAGGCCGCTATTGAAGCACCCTGGTCTTCCATAATACCTCAGCAGTGCCACAGGCTGATAACTTCCATGCCACGCCGCATTGAGGCAGTAATTGCTGCAAAAGGCCCAAACCAAGTACTGAGTACATATGCATGCTTATACTTTTCAGAGGTCCGATATTGTTCTATGTACAATCCTTGTTTTATTGATTGCATGTAATATTTTAATTTTCTGAGATTGTGGATTTGGGGTTTTCATGAGCTGTAAGCCATAATCATCACAATTATGACAAATCATGGCTTGAACTATCTTGCTTTGCATGTAATGAGTCTATCTCATATATTAGTTTCACCTTTTAAGTTGCATTACTGAAATAAATGAACTTTTGCATGATATTCTAATTTTTTGAGTTTCATCTGTAGTGACTGTATTTACTGAATAGCCAAAGGTTCAGTAAAATCATACAGATTGGCTATACATATTGTATGTTTGCACAGCAAAATGGAGTTTAAAAGAAAGGCTTGTTTGAGTCTCTTTGAAAGGCTCCTTGTAAAACAGAAAGCCTTTTGGGAATACCAAAAAAGCCCAACAACAGAGAAATCTTTTGTTAAAGCCATTTGAATCTGGGATGAACTAGTTTAGAGGCAAACTTTCATTGTCTTTCATGTCCTTGTTGTCTTTTACATCTTTCTGACAACCTTAGACAAGCAAATACTTAGAAAATGGTAGAATAAACTCTTTAGCTAATGGTGTGTTGAATAAACTATCACAATATTTTTTTTCAAAAAAAAACTTTGCTATCAATGAGAGGGTAACTGTAACGTGTATCTTTTTATGCCTTCTGTTGTCTTGAATAGTGTTAGTTACAATGTGCTTCTTATATGTGGCCACCAATTCAAAGATATTTATGTTTGAAAACTGGTGGCCACATCCAAACATATCTTACCAATTTAATTATCTACTCCAATATCATATTGTATATCTTTGGGATTTTCTCTAGCCAACTATGACTGATCTCAAAAAAGTTAATGTGAGATCTAGCTAATGAATGAATGAGAGAGTAACAGAATAGTTAAGGACCAGGTAGAGAATTTGGAAAAACATGTCAGGAAAAAAAAACATTTTTGAATTATCTAAGCATTGCTGCATGGGAATTATGTGATATTCCATGTATTCATTGTGAGTCTGGTTTGACACAAGGCAGCTTTTATCTTTCACCAAACTCTTCAAATAATTTTAAGGAAAGCAATTATTTGCACATGGAACAATAAAACTTCACTGGTTATCAAATTTTATAGATTAAAAAATGCTTTGCTATTTTAGACTGTGATTAGGAAAGGAAGGAAGAGTCTGTTCCCCTGACAATTACCATTATATGTCATTGTTTTATGACTATTATTGAAGCAGCCACTAAATTGCTAGGTAAGATTTAAGAGTAGATGATTCAGACCATTTTATTATACATACATACATACATACATACATACATACATACACACATACACACACACACACACAAAAAATATAGTATATCTCAATAAAAGGAGGTAGGAAATATAAGAATATAATAAATTTAAAGTTAAAAGGGTTAAAAATGCTAACCAACCCCAAGATTGCATGTTTTTGTGTAAGCCCCATATGGATCAGCAAACCCAGGTGTTCAAACTCTTTCAAAAGGGTTTATTTTACAATTTTTGAAAGTAAGCTGTTCCACTAGTTCTCATTCTCTGGACATTTCTCTCCTTGCTTAATTTCCATCCGTTGCTTCTTGCCTTGCCTTCTGGTGTTTTTGCATAAATATATATTTTAAAGATTTTTCATGTGAAGATTTCCAAATAAACATACTTCATACGCATTTTTGTAGAAAGTATTTTTTTTTCAATTCTTCTTTTATCAAAATGTTCTCTTTCCTCTCTTTCTCTCTCTTCCTATTGTATGCCAATGACTTTCATTGCATCATTTGTTACATAGATTGATGATTCTTCCTTCTCTTTTTGCCTTTGCCATTCAAGTTTCTTTGGGCTTCATTACATGATGTTGTCAAAATGATGTTGCCATTCGTTTAAACAATATTATACAAATAGTAAGTATGAAGAACAGAAAAAAACAGAAGCAGGTTTGGCAAGGCTGTATCAAGCCATATGCACAAATGTACATCTGGGGGGGAAACGTATCATCTCTCATATCTCTTGATTTTTCATCAGAGCAATAACCTTGTGCTTTCCAGTTCCATGGAGACTAACATAAATGCAGCTTTATGCACAAAGATCTCAGCAATCTCCTGTTAAAAACACGTTGACAGCTCTGAAGCTGGAGGATGAAACTATTTGTTATGACCCATTCTGAATTATATATTAGCATTCATTTTATGGCTACTAAATCTTAGCTGCAAAAATCAGATGACCCCTAGATTAAAGGAAAGTGTAGTGTGTGTTTATGTGTGTACCCACACACACACACACATACATACATACATACATATGTTCATAGATTTTCATGAGTACAGGTATGCAGGTCTTGGCATGTTCGGGTCTTTTCCCATGTAAGATTGAGAGTATCTTGGCAACGTTTCAACGAGGTCCCACTCGCCATCTTCAGGCTGGTGCTTTCGGCTTCGTGCTTGTGCGACTCTCTCTCTCTCTCTCTCTCTCTCTCTCTCTCTCTATATATATATATATATATATATATATATATATATATATAGTCATTCGGTGTTCAGTCATAGTGCAGATTTAGCAGCCCTTATTTACAGCTGTTAATTAGGTCTGTCATGTAAACTATTATTAGGAGCAAAAACCAAAAGCTTAAATCAGAAAGGAAAAAAAAGTCAAAATGTTGAACTATTTAAAATACAAAGTATAATTAAACCAACCAGATTTAAGAGCCGAACAAATCATAGATGAAGAAGCAAGTGACTGTGCTTGGCACACTTAGGAATAATCCAGTATTTGAGAGGGAAAGAGAGACAAAAGTATTAATAGTGGTGTGGGAGTAACAGCTGCCACTTTATATTGAGCTGAGCTATTGTTCCATGAAGACCAATATTGTCTATATTATAAATGGTAGTGGCCCTTTGAAATTTGAAGCAGATGCTTTATTATCTACTATCTAATCTTTCATCATATATTCAGGTACTGAACCTGACATTGCCTAGATCCATGGCATATGCTCTTCCACTGAATTGTGATATTTCCCAAACTGGAGAAATGGGAAAAAGACCTAGCATGAGCTTCGATGCATTGTTAGCAAGTGCACAGTCAAGCAGGATACTATATACTTTGCTGTTATTTTGAAATGATGATGATGATGATGATGACGATGTGGCACTTTTCATTGTTAGAAATCATCTCCACAGCAAGAACAATTCTAACAGAAAAATAAAAGAAGCAACAGTACCAACTCAATAAAATTTCTTGTTCAATAAATAAGCTTTCAACTGGTCATGAAACCTGCAAAACATAGATCCAGCTTTTCCAAACAGGAACAGAATTTCATAATAAGAGTGTCTGTACTGAGCATATCCTCTTTTGAATGAACACATAGAAAATTCCCTGGACAATTAAGACTGAAGCTCCTAATTTTTAATTGATAGACCAAGACATAAAAGAGATCATGGTACATCATTTATCTAGGTACTAAAACATATTGACAATTATATTGTCCAAATAAGTATCTTGAAGTGTTTGAATTTGACTCAGGATCAGATTGACACTGAACAAGTATAAGACAATCATGGTCAGACGCCCAACCTTGAGCCTCTCTCTCTCAAAGTGACAAAATGACATCCTCTTTTGTCTCCAGAAACAAATATATTCAGAGGAATCAATAGGATACAGTCAATTTTCTTTAACCATGAAGATAAATCATATATTGGCATATGTCTGTTTTAACTGGGATGACTGAATTAAAAAATATTTTTCAAAATCTATATTGTATCATATATCAAAGTGACTCCCTTCCAATTGCTAACATTCTCTTTTCTCTACCAGCAGTGCAGGCTCTTTCTTTCAGCCAATAATTTATAATATTTGTAGAGGTCTATCACTCATTTTCTCCAGCATCCTTTGGGTATTTTTTTCTAAATTTCATTTCAGAATTACTGAATGTTTGAAAGAACCGTGTAAAGAAAAAAAACAAGGTAGGTGTTAAGTTTGCATGAAGAGTCAGACGCGGAATGCTTCAGTGAAGAGTTTATTAGTGACTACAGCTCATAACAGACCCGCTTTGGCTGGGCTGTGGCTGCTACTTATAGCCAGCAACCGCAGTTGCCAGCCAATCAAAGTGCAGGGTTTTCCCGCACTTTTTAAACCAATCATTTCTGACATTTTACAAGAACAATTCAAACTAAACCAATGACATTCAAACCTGCATACATAACAGTAGGTAAACAGGGAAAAGTTTGAAGGTTGATGTACAGTTTTCAGTTACCTTTTTGTTTTGATTGCTGGAGTGACTTATGTGCTGTTTGAGGCTGTTTGACTGATATTTTGAACATAACTGAACAACTCCTAATCCTCCTCCTCTTCCTCTTCCCCTCCTCCTCCTCCATTATCATTATTTTCCTTAAAAATAATTACTTGTTGGCAGTTTCTCTGAAAGCATAAATGTAAAAAAAAATTAACACTTTAACATTTCCTCCCCCCCCCCCCATTAATTGGAAATTGTGTAACATAGAAAATAAGAAAATAAGTGCTTAACAGAATTCAATAGAAAATAAGTGCTTAACAGAATTCCAATGAAACAGTGGTAGGATGCAATAGGAAACTTCTTATTACATATGCCAAAACTAAGTAAAAGAGAGGGAGTGGAAAATTATAGAAAAATGCAAGGCCTAGAATAATCGATTGATTATATGCCATCAAATCAGGATCAACTCTTAGCAACCACATAGATAGATTTTCTCTATGATGATGTGTTCCCAACCTGGTTGTTTAGGTTCTCCAATGATGTACTCATCACCACTGGAATTGAATTCTTCTATCTTGCTGTGGTCATCCTCTTATCTCTTTCTTTACACCTTTCCAAACATTATAGAATTCTCCAAGGAGAGATATGATATGTCTGAATACTAATTGGATTTTAAAGTATTATGTCCAATTTCTGAAGCAGTATCAATATAGCAACTATGTTCCATTGCTTTTTTTCAGAGAACTATGCAAGGATTACATGCATCAAGATAGTCTTTTTAGTAAACATATCTGCATACGTGCAATGGTGTAAAAAGCAACATCAAACAGGTTTGCCATCACTCAAAATAATTTTTTGGTGTGTTCTTTTTTAGTGTGTAGGCACACATAAGTAACATGAGACAAGCACTCAAGTGATTTAATAAACGCTTCAATTTTAAAAAGCAAATTTACAATTCCATGTTTTTAAAATTGAAATGGGAGCAATAGAATACAATACAAAGTAAACTTCAAGCTCAATAATGAAACAAGACAGGATAAATTTATTCATGCCTAAGAGCAAATTGGCAGAGTCACTTAGAATCAGTAAGGAAGAAACAGATTTCCAGACAAAGTTAAAACCATTACTTTGATAACAACTTCATGATTTTTGTTTTTGTTACTCCTACAAATTCATTCTCTGAGTGCTAAGCTCTCACATTCTAACATAATCAACATTACACATTTTTGAATTTGCATGACAAGTGAATTTGTTTAGTTGAAGAAACAGGACTTGGGCTACAGACATATAGGGAATTGGCACAAACAGAAGCAGGGAGTTTCTTGGCAATAGAATAATGGGAGATAGGGTGGGTCACACTTGACTTTCTGGCAGGCTGCACCTAATCTAGGGGTTGGTACAGTGTGTGACTTGCAGGTTGAGTATCTGTAGGTTAATGTAATTGCGCTTCTGATCTGTCCTCCACTCTTGGATATTTGCAGAGAGAGAGGGAGGGAGGGTGGGGAGGGAGAGAGAGATAGAGATTGATTCACATAATTGACTTTATAATTACCCAGAATTCAGAGGAAAAAAACCCAATGATATGTAAAAGTTGTATTGTACATCTCACATACTGCATAAACAATCCCTGTAACATATATTTACACACACATGCATACACATATGTATAAAAAGAGACTCCTTTTTAAATATATAACAAACTGAAGGTTTTGCTTGCTTTTTTCCCCTTTTACTAATATAAAAGATGTGGAAGACTTTTTTACAAAAGCATAAACAGAGAGAAATATTTGACCTCTGATATACAGAGGAATATTCTATGCACATAGGGTTCAATCTATATAAAGCAAACATGAAGAATTAATTAAGTGAACAGAAACAGAGAAGATAGCAGAATATTATAAATTCTAAATACAGTATATTTTAATTGAAGTCTAATGCGATACCTTTTCAAAACCTCTGTTCCATTTCATTTCTCTGTCTGTGTTGTTCAGTTGCAAAACATAGTTCTTCATTTTACCTTTCATACTACTTTTCATAAATGTAAACGATGTACCATGGTGGAGATTTCTTTTGTTCACTCCTTTTATTTCAATTTATTCCTTTTTAAGAATAGCATATGCATTTACTAGTCAGGACCTGCCTAGGCAATGGCTGTTCACAGTAGTATAAACTCTCAGTATGAAGCCATTCATTGTTGGTATATTTTTAGAGATATCATTTCATCAAGGACCATGTCAAAGCACAGCTTGAGGGAAGCTTAACTTTACAAATGTATCATTGATTTTGTATCTAAACCACATGCTGTCAGGCTTCAACGAGTAGGCAAATTTATGCTTATTGTCAAAGGTTAGGCAATAAGCATTGCATTAAATCTATTGATTTTAGCTGCATTTATTGAGACAGTCTTATAGTAAAATAAATAAATAACTGCATTTTATCTGTAATAAGTGTTAGGCGAAATATGATTTAATTTCATTTTTCAAACTAGTCCAAACTAACATAGCCTGTTTGAATTAGTAAAATTCCTCATTCCTTCTGAAAAATACTATGTGAATTGTTTCACTTGCTTGCCTCTATTCCTGAATTGAGCACACTTGATTATTGAATTAAATGCACTAAGAATCTTTAATCCAACAGATTTTTTTTTAATCAAATGAAATATGTGAATCAGGATTTTGGTTCCTCCAAAGTCACATTGCCCATGGAGGGAACGTAGGTGTCCAAATCTGCAAATGACAAGGCTGGCTTTGTGACTGTGTCTTCAGTCCTTTTGTATGTGCACAATATACATACAAAACAGGGTAGGCTTCCATCATTATGCTGCACCAGCCATCTTGCTGTTTTCATGCTGGTTATTTTTCTTGATAATATGCACCTCTTGAATCTTGACCACGGAACTACTTTTAGGAGAGAATCTCATCCATACGGAAGAACTTACAGGCAAAAGACCCTAATAAGTGGAGTTATTAGGTGTCAAGCCAAAGGAAGACACAATGTCCAGGTCACATATGTCATTTTGCTCACATTCCACCTTGCCTTCTGACAGAAAGCTCAAGTTGGTAATATTGTTTCTAGACAGAAATCACAAGGCTAGACTTAGAAAATCCTTTTGTGAAAGTATCAACATTCACTTCAGAAGTGAAATATATTGCATTCAACTTTCTGTGATGTAGCACCCAAATTTGTCCCTGAGTGTTAAAAAACCAACTCAGCATCTGTTGCAAAATTGCTTGGCTCATTAGTCATGAACCTTGGAAATATGCAGAGTACACAGTAGAGACATTTTAGAATTCATAATCATGTAGGTCAAACAGATTTCCTGCCTTCTTTTACCAAGGGAGATAGTGTAACTTTTTTTAATGCATACTGACATTTCGTGGCTAAAGCTGACTTATAAGCATTGGAGAAATCCCCTAAGAAGGAATAACTGATTTGCTGTAAACCTATTTTAATATCTTTTGAAGCACAAATGTTTATTTCTACTTGAAAATGAGGGGCAAGTAGACAGAAACTGCAGTGAAAAATATGTGAGATTAGTATTATACTGGTGTGGATTCAGCAATCCAATTTTTTTCTGATTTGTTGAAAGTAAAAACTTAGAAAAGGAAATAGAGTAGGAATCATCAACACAGAGCCTGCAAGCAATCAGATCAAATGTGTTTGTGCATATACTTTTATGCAGTGTCCAAAATGCTATGAAATTGCAGTATCTGCAAAATCTCGCCTAACTCCTATAATAATAGCAATATGGGTCATGGAATAAAAATAATTAACTCTAGCTCCTAGGAAGTACTTTTGGATATAAAGTACAGTCAATTGCTATATTTCAAGGAAAACTACAAAGTGAAACATAATTTAATGTCCATTCATAGTTATTGTCAGAGGTAAGATTATCTAAGTGGGTAAAGCACCTTTGTGTACAAAATTAATAATAAAATTCATTGCAGCCATTCTGGGACCTTCTAGCAAGCAGGCCTAGACTCTCTTTTGTAGAATGATAATTGCCATTTTGTAAGTTACTTAAAAAGTGCCCAAGGAGCTGCTGATACAGTTCTACAGAGGAATTATTGAGTCTATCATTTGCACCTCTATAACTGTCTGGTTTGGTTCTGCAACCCAACAGGACAGACACAGACTTCAGAGGATAATTAGGACTGCAGAAAAAACAATTACTACCCATCTGCCTTCAATCAAGGATCTGTATACTGCACGAGTCAAAAAGAAGGCTGTGAAAATATTTACAGACCCCTCACATCCTGGACATAAACTGTTTCAACCCCTTCCCTCAAAATGACGCTATACAGCACTGCACACCAGAACAGCTAGATACAAGAACAGTTTTTTCCTAAAAGCCATCACTCTGCTAAACAAATAATTCCTTCAACACTGTTCAACTATTACAAAGTCTGCACTACTATTACTGTTAATCTTCTCATCACTCCTTATCACCCATCCCCTCCCACTTGTGATTGTAGGACTGTAACTTTGTTGCTTGTATCCTTACGATTTATATTGACTGCTTCCTAGTATGATTTGATTGCTGATTGTACCCTATGACTATCATTGTGTTGTACGTTATGATTCTTGATTCTTAACGAATGTATCTTTTCTTTTATGTATACTGAGAGCATTTACACCAAGACAAATTCCTTGTGTGTCCAATCACACTTGGCCAATAAAGTATTCTATTCTATTCTATTCTATTCTATTCTATTCTATTCTATTCTATTCTATTCTGTTGTGACTTTACTTGAAATTAGTGACAGTTTAATCTATCTGCCTGCCTGCCTGCCTGCCTGCCTGCCTGCCTGCCTGCCTGCCTGCCTGCCTATCTATCTATCTATCTATCTATCTATCTATCTATCTATCTATCTATCTATCGAATTTATATGGCCATCCACTCACTCCTGGTGACTCTGGACAAAAAAATAAAAATCCAATATACATAAATAAAAACAATAACCCCCAACCCCTCACCCCTGATGACAACAATCAATCAAACAAGCCACTTGATGGGCCCAATCCCACTCTGAGTTCCATAGGCCCACTGGCAAAACAAGATTTTCAGGGCCTTGTGAAAGAGTGCCAGTGTCTAATCTTCCTGGAGTTAATGTTCCAAAAGAGGGACATTTAATTCTTGACCATCTTTATCAAAACTAAAAGAGCCACTTTGAAATGCTTAACTTGCAGTTGCAGCATCTTTTAGATATTCCAATTGTAGCATAGTATCACTGTTCACTAGTTTGGGCATTTTGGCCCATTTTCACAATGACCTAAGTTAGGGATCTTGAGCTGGTGTATTAAGAAATCAAAGGACATAGGCTCATTCCCAGGTAGCTCCACAACCCTGTATCCCAGGAGGAGGAAAATGTGTGTTCACTCCACGCCTCCATTGTGCACAAAATGAGATCAACAGGTTTTAAAAATGTGATAAACAATGACCCAATGTTTTAAGGCTATGCATGCAGTAGGTTTGTATTTTAATGCAGAAGGTGCATAGGCGTATCATAAATTATTAATTAAAGAATGTTATTGGTGTTTAAAACAAACAGTGGAACCAGCACCACATTAGAAAAATTATAACAAGAAACCAAAATCAATCAAAATAAAAAGAAGCATCTATGTGTATTTTTATTATTTTAACAAAACAGCTTGGGAGTATATAGAACTACATTTATAGCTGTAAACTATATTCAGTGTTTCAAACATCCATATTCAATAGATACCTGTGTAAGTATTTATATGGACAGAAATAATCTATTAGGATATACTCCATGGAGACAAAACCCAAATAAAACATCCTAACCTAAACATTCCACAATATACCTTGCTCTTTGTATCTTTCAGCCAATTCTATTCTATACATATTTAACCATGACTAACACACATACACCCCCATGTACCTTAATTTTATTACAAGAAGTACATCATTTTTTTTCAAAATTCAAAGAAACCACATTTGCTAGATCAGAAATTGCTTTTCTGTAAGTATATAACTTAAATATATAACTGCTATTCTCTGCCCTAGAAAATTCACAATTTTTATCAGAGTTCTTTCTTTTCCTTTTCAGTTGCTAAACATTTGAACCTGGAAATTAGCCTTACATTTATTTTGAACATCATTGTAGGACCTTCTTGTGACCCAAACATCTTTAACCACTAATTTGAAAAGCCTTGCAAAAACATTGCTTCCATGCAGGCAATTTAGGGCTTCATTTGATGATGTGATAGGATTTTATACTCTCTGTGCTGAAAATATAGTGAATAGTTGCATACCATGTTTATCAAAAAGAATAGTACATTGTATGTTTCTGGCTCTCATCATATGTTTATATGTTTACCTCAGCAAATTGTTCAGGGTTCCACAGCTGCAGGATGTTGCTTATACATTTTGCTTTACCAGAATAATATTTCATTGTAACTATTCTAGTCATGATCTGTTTGGTTCACAGTTTTCTTAAAGGCTGTTCAGGTTTGAAACTCTCTCACACAAAATAGATTAACCAGGAATGCCTCATTAGAAGTTAATATAACACTAGCAGTCATTATGTTCAGATATAGCAGTTCCACTGTAGACTACTTCATACTTGTGATGACAACATTTGAAGAAGTTCATGTAGAAAATTTAGAGACTAAATTTGCTGACCTACATCTTGCTAGCAATGCTAAGGACTACTAGAAATGCTTCAGGGATGTTGTCCATTCATCTGCATCGAAGATGTCAGGGCCTTCTACTTGCAAGCAGCAAGATTGGTTCAATGAGAATGATGAGGAGATACAAGTTTTACTTCTTGAAAAACATCACCTTCATTGTGTCCATCAGAATGATTTATCATCAGCTGCCAAGAAAAATGTCTTTACCAGTATTGATATGATAGATCGGAATAAACTGTAAAATGCAAGATTCCTGACTGAGTGCCAAGGCAGACAAAATATAGGGATATCCTGACAGAAACAAGTTAAAGTAGTTCTATGAAGACCTTAACACTCCCTATGGACCTGAATCTCTTGGGGTTTCCTCCCTTTTGGATATAGATGGTACACTCTTATTATATAGAAGGCTCAGAGTGTGCAGAGATGCGTTCAACATTTTGAAGCCATCTTCAACTGATCCATTAATGATGAGGCAGTAGATGGGGTTCCCCAGATCAATCTCAACAGCACAATGAATACTCCAGTACTAGTTGAAGTTGCTGTTAACCAATGGCAAAGCCCAGGGGCAGATGCCATACCTGCAGAGATATGCCAAGTTGAGGATCCTGTGTTTATTCATTTTATTGAGAAAATTTATATGGTTGCCCAACCCACTCACAGTGACTCCAGGCTGTATACAGAAATAAAACCGTAAGTTGATGAAAGCAGTCAAAGAAACCACTTATTGAGTTCCATAACACCTTGGAGGGTCTTTCGAAAGAGTATTAAGGTGGGGGCCAATCTTACCTCTGAATTTTAGTAAAGGGAAAAAAAAGCAAAATCAATAGAAGTTTCTCTTTTTCCCCTTTGAATTTAAAACTTATCTTTTGCTTTCAGAATAAAAATAAACAGCATTAACAAATTATGTTCCTCTTTTTCTTCTCCTCCTCCAAACTAAATTTTCTCATGTGTTTAACTATTATCTATAAAATTTGTATATTAGGAAAGAAAATGATCAACTCTTAAAAGTAGCCTCAGAAATTTTAATTCTCACACATTTTATCAACAGATACTGATTTTATCTGAGGAGAAGTCATTTGGTATATTTGAGGGTGTAAGTGGGGAAAAACATGAAAGAACAGTTCTAAACTGAATGGTTAGACTCTGTGAGGTGTTTATTTGTTTATTTTGTCAAAAGCTTACAATACAATAGAAATAAGAATAAGCATAAGTTTAAATATAAGAAATAGGAACTAATAATTGGGGACAATAGACAGTGTTCTTCCACTTGGCACATTATATCCATACAAACACATTTATTTTGGGCTTGAAAATTGTTTAATTAGCAACAGAATACATAAACTTTAAGCTAATACTTGTGTTCCAGGTGCTGGCTATATCATGAGGCAATGTATATTATACTGCCAGAATTGGATACAATATTTTGTTGGAAACAAGGCAGGTTCTGGAAGTTTGTGTAAGCACAATCTGAAATCACAGTTACATCTGCTCCTGTATTGGTGTTGAAGCACCAAATCAAAAGATTTTCTCATGATTTGGCAGAATCATTAGAGTAGCCATTTGGTTCCCAAAATAAATGTTCATTGGTTTTACTATGTTGTGAATGTCCTCATCTCTTATTTGGCAGATGGCTGTATTTGTAGCATTCAGCAATTTGAGCAGTATATTCTTGCCTCTCCATGGTTATCTCCAACACTAAATTCAGCTTTGTGGGTGGAGATTTGCTTGATCATAGGGAAACAATGCAGTCTACTCTTGTGCCTTTTTATGTCAGAAGGGATGGAATATTTTAGCAAACTTTGCAGCCCGATTCAGTGCCTGCACTGATGTCAGTTTACAATTTCTTTCTTTTGCATAGAATCTAGCTAAATAGAATCTGAATAGCATTTTTATTGGAGGCACTTTATAGAGTAAAAACATTACAAATTTAAAGACAAAAGGGAGAAGTAAAGTGATAAATAAGTAACAAATGAAAAGAAAGAAAGAGAAAGAATGTGTTCAGTGTGTTCAGAAAAAGAGAGAAAGAAGGAAAGAAACAAAGAAAGAAAGAGAAAAGAAAAGAAAAAGAAAGCTTCTTATCTTCTTACAGCAGTTATAAATACTTTTATATGTTATCCTCTCTCTTTATAATCATATTGTGCCACCCTTCTTTCCATATTTTACCCTTTCTAATTATCAAATTTATAAATCACATTTCTATTTTCAGCAAAAAGTCCATAAATAGTTGTACTGATAAATATAATAATTGTCTTTTCCCTAATCAAACAAGTCAATCTGACATCTCTGTAAATTCTGTAGTCTTTATCAGCCATTCCTTCATGTAAAGGAGTCTTTCCCTTTTTGTCATATAATGATTTTATGTCATTTACCATGTACAAAAACATTTTTTCCATTGATCTTTTCTAGTTGGCTGTCCACTGGTCCACAAAAAATGGCTTCAGTTAAAAACCAATCTTTTAAAATTCTTCTAAGACAGTGTGTTTTTGAGCCCAATTTTTAAAAACTTTTTTACAAGTTCCCCAAGCAAGATAAAATGACATTTCCACATTTCCAACATAAATTTAAAGTATCTTAACATTCCAGAAAGTTTTTTTGTTATCATAAGAATCTGAATGGTTCTAGTTATGTTAGAATTCAGGAGTACTTGGCACAATTGAGTGACTGAGTGGCTGTACATACCGGCATCTCAGATTACTCAGCAGATACCACCATTGGTCATGGGGGAAAGGTGCTGCCCCCGCCATGAATAGGGCGTGTAACCTGGGAGTCCTCCTGGATACACAGCTCAGTTTGGAGGAGCAGGTGGGGGCTGTGTCCAGGGGGGCATTTGCCCAGGTGTGTCTGGTTCACCAGTTGCGCCCTTACCTGAGCCGAGATGCCCTACGGACAGTCACTCATGCACTTGTCACTTCCCGAATCAACTATTGCAATGCTCTCTACATGGGACTACCCTTGTGGACCACCCGGAGGTTGCAGCTGGTGCAGAATGTGGCCGCACAGGTTGTGATAGGAGTGCCCCGATACTCCCATGTTACACCCCTCCTGTGCGACCTGCATTGGTTGCCGGTTGCCTTCCGGGTGAGATTCAAGGTCTTAGTAACAACATATAAAGTCCTACATGGCTTGGGTCTGGGGTACTTGTGGGAATGTCTCCTGCCGGCATCACACTCCGATCGCCCTCTACGGTCCCCAGATACCTCTGTGGGGGCACCCACCCTGTGGAATCAACTCCCCATGGACCTTCGTTTGGCTCCAGATCTCCGCTCCTTCTGCCGCGACTTAAAGATTCAGCTATTTCAGCAGGCCGGCCTGGACTGAACCAAGAAGGGGGGTGGGTTCTGTCTTTAAAAAAAATAGTTTTAATTGTTCTTGTTTAATTAGGCTTGTATTGTTTAATCCTTTTTTAATTAATTTATTGTACTGTATTTTTTATTCTGTGAGCCACCCTGAGTCCTTAGGGAGAGAGGGCAGCATACAAGTCAAACAAACAAACAAACAAATAAATAAATAAATAAATAAATAAATAAATAAATAAAAGATTAATACTGTACTGAAATATGAACCTGCCTTGAAAGAGTCTAAAATTACAGGCATATTTTATTTCTTATAAGGGGTAGAAAAACTTGGAGAATTTTTTTTTTCATTCACCTGTCATTTCCTACTCATTTTGTTGTTTTTCTCTTTTTTCTTCTATTTTTCTTTTTCTTTCCTCATATTTCCTTTCCACTTTTTTTGTCCCCTTCTAAGAAGAAAATGATATCAAGTTATGTTTAGAATATAAACATCCAACATCAAACTATGCAAATTGGGTAAAGGAATGGTTGGGTAGAGCATACACACACACACACACACACACACACACACACACTTGGGGAGAGGTTAATTTAAGATAGTTGTTACACATGAGGTCTTGAGTGTTTATTTCCTTTCCATGTGCACAATTCAACATATGAGTTCTAATGTGCCACAAGATCTGTGAGCTACACATGAGCCTTTGATTTTTCAATTGCTGAATTTCAGAAGAAAAGTGGCCTTTGCTTGTTATTGCTCTAAAATTTCCTGATGGATCTCAGTCAATGCTTTTGGAATTCTTCCAACAACAAAATATATTCTTACTTTGAAAAATAGAATAAATAATGGGAAATAAGTAGATCTGAAGAATCTCATCTTTATGCAAAAGTCATTTATCTCAAACCTTTTATTAGAATTTAAGATTTATTATTTTGTATTTTCAGGAATGCTAAAGCATTTTTTTCCAATCCTTTTATTACTGTCTTGTAAATTAGCCCATTAAATAAGTACCTTCATTTACAAATTAATTAGTTAAGAGGCTAATATTCTATACTTCCGTGTTATCTCTAAAAGAGGTTTATATCTAGCATTGGAAAAATACTTCCAGTGAATAAACTGAAGAAATAAATAAAGTGATTTGTCCTTCCTCCAGCATCACATTTACTTCACTCTTGTTTTTTTATTGATTTTTTTAATATTTATTAAACAAATACACAAACACAAACAAAAGCACAAACAAATAAACATTACAGATTGAACACGGTACAGCTATCCTCACTTCCATCTTTGTCCTTAGGTCGCTAACTCCAATAGTGATATTATAAACTTTCCCTTTTTGTATTTAAATATTTGATTTGGTCATTCAATGTTTTTGTGGATCTTCCTCATCTCTAGCCAAGCATAAAATTTGTCCCATATTTTGTAGTAGTCCGTATCTTCCTTGTTTTTAAGTTCTTTTGTTAGTTTATCCATTTCCGTGCATAATGTAATTTTCCTCAGTATTTCGGCTTCATTTGGGGTATATAAAGCTTTTCCACTTTTGTGCGTATGCCAACCTTGTTGCAGTGGTTACATGAATCATTAAATACATGCTTTCTTTATCGTATGTCCTAGAATTAATTCCTAACAGAAAGAACTCAGGTCTATAATGTATTCTAACTTCACATATTTCTTCCATCCACTTGTGTAAATTTTGCCAATATTCTTGGGCCTCTTTGCAGCTTCACCATAAATGATAATAAGTTCCTCTTTCTTTATTGCATTTCCAGCAAGTGGGGGAAAGCTTAGAGTTCATTTTTGCCAATCTTGATGGGGGTATGTGCCATCTATAAAATAGTTTATATAAATTTTCTACAAAGGGTATCACTAAAGTCATTTTTTTGTTTCTGTTCCAGAGATTTTGCCAATTGTCTAAATTAATGTTATAACCAAAATTTTTCATCCATACCACCATCATTTCTTTTACTTTTTCTTCTTCCAATTTAAATTCCAATAAGACTTTTTTTTTATATATATTATATATATATGCCTTCCTTCTCCAAGACTCAGGCTGCTTATATTTCTGGGATACAACCCAATGTGCTCAGCAATTGACTTGATATATATATATATATATATATATATATATATATATATTCTTCTCCTCAGGTCCTAATAGTTTTGTCCTCGTTCTGCTAATACCCCATTCTTTGCTATCTTTTAAGTATTTTGATTGGAGTTGCAATAGGCCCACCATTCCACCTCAATTCCCTGATTCTTCAACTCTTGTCTAGTTTGTAACTCCCCTTTGTCATTCAATAACTCTTCATAAGTAATAATTTTTCCTTGTCGCAAAAGGTACAGGTGCATCAGTGCTTCCAGAGTTGATAGTCAAATAGGTGTTTCTATATACATATGTCTTTTTATTTTATACCATATGGTTAAGAGTCTGTCTAACTTTATGCCTTTGCACATAACTATAACCTTTAAATTTCTCCTGCCAGAGGAAGGTATGCCAACCCGACTGCAAGTTGTACCCTTCTAGTGTTAGGATTCTTTTATTTCTATGACTAATCCAATCTTTAACCCAAGTTAGTATTGCAGCCCTATAGTACAACTCCCAGTCGGGGAGGCCAAATCCTCCTCTTTCCATGGCATCTTGCAGCAGCTTTAGTTTCACTCTTGTTTTTTTTTTTGCTAAATAAAATATGTCATTAATCTATTCAAATTATCAAAAAAAATTCTAGCTTTATGGGGGCATTATGAAAAAGAAATAGTAATTTAGGTAGAATGTTCATCTTTAATGCCGCTATCCTTCCCGTAAAAGATAGACTTAGTTTATCCCATTTTCTCAGATCTTCAGTTATTCTTTTTATTAGTGGGTTGTAGTTGTCTTTTTTAAGTGTTGTGTATTTTGCAGAAATTATAATTCCCAAATATTTAACCTTATCTACAATTTTGATGCCCATTATCGCCACTAATAATTCTTTCTGTTTGTTTGTCATGTTTTAGTAATCATTTTTGTTTTATTCTTATTAATCTTTAGCCCCGCAACTTCTCCGAATTCTTCTAAATTATCTAGTAGTTTTGATCCCAAAACTTGTGGTTCCTCTAATATAAAAAGCAAATTGTCTGTGAAAGCTTGCAATGTAAATTCTTCATTTTTTAGCCTTTAATTTCTTTTTCTTTCTTAATTGTTCTTTTTTTTAATTACATTTATATGCGCCCTTCTCTGAAGACTCAGGGCGGCTTACAATTTTTTTGGGATACAACCCAATGTGCTCAGCAATAGCCTTCATTCCATTGTATATGCCTGCTTATTACTAAGCGGCATTTTTACAAATTCAGCTTATTGCCCCCAACAATCTTGGGTCCTCAATTTACCTACCCCGAGAGGATGGAAGGCTGAGTCAACCTTGAGCCTGGTGGGATTCGAGCCTGCAGTAATTGCAGGCAGCTGGATCTTAAGAGCTAGGCATTTAGCAGCCTGCACCACCAAGGCCCTGTTATTAAAGCTTCCAACGTCATAATAAAAAGAATTGGCAACAGTGGACATCCTGCCTGGTTCCTTTTTGAATTTGAAATTTGTCTGTTAACCCCCCATTTATCAAAATCCTAGCTTCCTGTTTTTAATATATAGCCAAAATCACATTTATAAATTTCTGTCCTAAATTCATATATTTAATTTGCTGCAAGATTAATTCCCATTTCACATTATCAAAAGCCTTTTTGGAGTCTAAAACATTAATGCAACTTGCTCACCACTATGGTCTTCATAATATTCTATAATATCTAGAGTTATCCTAATATTGTTTTTGAGTTGTCTGTAGGGAAGGAATCCATTTTGGTTTGTAGAAATAAATTCATTTAAAATTTTTGAGTTTTCTGCAATGATTGACATAAAAATTTTGTAATCAACATTAAGTAGGGAAATTGGTCTGTAGTTTCCGGGTCCATAGGGTCACTTCCCACTTTGGGTATAATAGTTATCCTCGCTTCTTGCCAAGATTTTGGGATTTTAGCTTTCTCTAAGACGTCATTAAATATTCTAAGCATTTTGCTACATAGCGTATCTTGTTGTGATTTATAAATTTGTGCTGGGAGGCCAACTGGGCCTGGAGCTTTGTCATTTTTCTGCTTGTTTATTGCCCTTCTTCTATTGTTATTTCCCTGTTTAAAATGTTTTTATCTTCATCTGAGATTTCTGTAAGTCCTGCTTTCTTTAAGTATCTTTTTATTTTTATCTCTGATACTTCCTCTTTTGATGCCAGCAAAGATGTATAGGGTGACAGAAAAAGAGTAATAAATTCACCCTTTACCTGCACAGAATTCCTTTCTTTTGCCTGGACTATTTTTCTAAATTAAAAAGTATTTATTAAAAATTAGTGCTTCTTCTTTTAACAATGCCTAAACCAATTTACAATAACTATACATGTCAAAGGCAAGATAAAAACAGATTAAAATCCAGGTGAAAAAATACAATGACATAAAAACAAAAATAGGAAGCAAATAGAGTGAAGGATAGATTAATGGCCAGAGAATGTCAACATAAAACATTAGCTTTGGAGCCTCTGATAGCATAGAGGATAAAATAATTCCACAGGACAGATTCACTACATATCCATATATAGCAAAGTACAATGACAGTGCCCCCCAAATGATAACACAGTAATGGAAATCTGTGCCATGTCAGACACAAACAACCAGTTCACATGTGTAGAGCTCAAGCTGCCTATTTCATTGTATTCTGCCTATAATACAGGAATTTTCTGAAACTGCTTGCCTTTCCTTGGGAACAGATAGATAAGGTCCTATATATATTTTGTTTGGGGATCAGTCCTGGATTTTTGCAGCTGAGCAGCAATGGAGGCTAATTCCCTAGTTGAGTCCTCCTCCCTGGCTAGCTGGACATTTCCCAACATGTCAGGATGTCTGACACAAGTACATAAGTCATGGAATTGAATAATAATGCAAACATCACCCTTGCAGTTGCCTATGATTCCATCCTAGCTGGGTGATCATATCTAGACTTCAAAGACAATTGATGGATAGCAGCAGATCTATCCAGATTTTTGGACTGCAAATTTGGTAACCCTGATCTCAGTGTTATTGCCAATTAGCAAGCACAGCGTGCAGATCAAGATCTTTCTCACAGATTTTTGGTTCCTCAGAGATGAACAAAATGGCATGTTTCTACATTTGTTTCTGGAGTTCATCTGCATTATCAAATACAAGATATTTTTTTCTCTGAACTTGACTCTTACAACTTCCTGAATTCTGGGCAATTCTTTCAAACACCCGCCCCTTTTAAAAAAAAAAATCTTCTGCAGGATAATAGAATTGTTATGTTGATAACTTTTCACTTTTATATATGTATCTTTTTTTGTCTATATTATGATATATGGTTAAACGTTGGATTTTTTACTTCACCTTCCTTTTTCTTATATTTCTCTCTTCCTGTTTTTTTTTTTAAATTACATTTATATGCCGCCCTTCTCCGGAGACTCAGGGTGGCTTACAATTTTTGGGATACAACCCAGTGTGCTCAGCAATAGCCTTCATTCCATTGTATATGCCTGCTTATTACTAAGTGGCATTTTTACAAGGTCAGCTAATTGCCCCCAACAATCTTGGGTCTTCAATTTACCTACCCCGAGAGGATGGAAGGCTGAGTCAACCTTGAGCCTGGTGGGATTCGAGCCTACAGCAGTTGTAGGCAGCTGGAACTTAAGTGCAGGCAATTACCAGCCTGAGCCACCAAGGCCCATTATCTCAGTTCCATCTCAGTTTTATCTCAGTTTTATCTCAGTTCTGGTAGCACAAGATTTGCCAAACTTGGTCTCTACTTCAGACAGCAATTTTTAGAGAATTTATTTACACAAGACTTTCTTTGCTAAGAGAATTTTTATCTATCTTTTTATACTAGGCAAAACAAGTCAAACACTGCAGGAGAACTTGGCTAATAGCTTAATGAGTAATGCTTGAGAGCCAGTGACCTGCTTTGTTTGGTTGCCTAGGAAACACAATAGTAAAAAACCCAGTCTGTCTTTTGATCTCTGCTTTCCCAGAGAAGTTAGTAGCCTCAGTTATGGTTCTTTTGAAAGTAGAAAGCATCTTGATGCACCTTAAAGGACATGAAATTTATTATGACTTAAACTTTCATGAACCACAGGCTCCTTCTCTGGATGCATATGTAATAAAAAAAGATGCCATAGTCAATAGAGCAACAAACTATTTTCCATGACAGATGCCACAAAACTCTTCATGGTATGTTTAGCAACAGATAACATCATTGTGTCCTTCTCAAAATTGTTGTTGGGAATGATCACTAATTTAAACTTGCATGCATTGAAGTGCTGATTGAATTGCCATGCTATTTAAAATTCATCACTATCTAACCTAAAGCTTTGACAGGTTTCCCTCCTCCAACAACTGAGGGATATATTTTACCATCTGGGAAGTATGCAGTATGCATCTAATGGAAATAGATGTTTCCTAATATTAGAGAAGCCACCAGAGTCATTGCTTTCTAAGGAAATTGTTTGTGATCTGTAACAAATTGAAAAAGAAGGATCTGTTTGGCATGTATCCACTTGTCTAAGGCTCTGTAAATATTTAAAAGTAGAAAAGGAAAGTTATATACACATAAAGGAGAGTTATAATGGGAGAAGAAGAAATTATATATCCGGAATAATTGTATTTCTTTCTCCTTTATAAAGAAAAAAAGATGTGATTATATTGGGAAAGGAGCCTCTGACATATTGCATAACCATCCAGTGGAAAATAAACTGTTTTCCATTTCCATGATACTGAATAGCCCACAGAGACCAACCCGCTTCCTACAAAAATTCTCTATATGCTTTACTTGACATAACTTCTTCCACCTATACTTCTTCAATAACCTGTGTTTTAAATAGCTATACTGCCACTGCAGGGCAGGATCTTGGGGCAGAATATTAGGGCTCCATCCGGCAATGTAATATGTATCCAAATCCTGTTTAACATAAATGTCAAGACATTCTCAAGTCGAGCTTGACTTTTGATGACTAATTCATGGCCACAAGGAAGTTTCCTGGACAGCAATAATGAAATAGTTCTTCTAGTTTGAGCTTATAGCTCTGGTAGCCCCTGGTGGTAGCCAGAATTGATTCTGCTTAGCTTCTGAATTCAAATATGGTTGATCCAATGCTACTTTTGCTCCTAGCTACACCAATGAATGTTTGTATAGCAGGATGAATAACAGACTTATGTCTAGTATCAACATAGTATGGCATTATACCAGTCAAATATATATATATATATATATATATATATATATATATATATATATGTTTTCGTAGATTTTCACGGTAAAGGTATGTAGGTCTTGGTGTATTCGGTCTTGTCCCGTGTAAGATTGAGAATACCTTGGCAGCGTTCAACGTTCTCCTGGAGAAACGAAGCTGAAGACACCAGCCTGAAGATGGCGGATGAGATTTCGTCGAAGCGTTGCCAAGGTATTCTCAATCTTACAGACAAGACCCGAATACCAGACTACATACCTTTACCGTGAAAATCTACGAAAACAATATATATATATATATATATATATATATATATATATATGTTTTCATATATTTTCACAGGTACAGGTATGCAGGTCTTGGTGTGTTTGGGTCTTTTCCCATGTAAAATTGAGAGTATCTTGGCGACGTTTCGATGAGTCCCACTTGCCATCTTCAGGCTGGTGCTTCGCTTCGTGCTTGTCAAGCAAAGTGTGATCGCTGCCGTCTCTCTATAAATACTGGTGGGGAGGTGTGGTGTGCTGGCTCTGTTGTAAGCGGGTTGGTTGGCTGTGTTGTTACTTCTTGATTGGTTGATGGAGTTGATGTTTGCAGATTGGTTGGCTTTTTTGTAAGAACCTGTGTGGCTGAGGTATTGGCTGTGTGTCTATCAGCCTTTTGTGTTGTAACGACCTGGGTAATGGGCTGTGTGATGAGATCCATTGTTGTGACATCCTGGGTCTTGTGCTGTAATCTCCTGGGTTGTTGGCTGTGTTGTAACATCCTGAGGTTTTGTGGTGTAACCTCCTGAGTTCCATGATGTGAGATCCTGAGTGGATGGCTGTGATATAACGTTCTGGGCTTTGGTTTGTGTGTCATATGCCATGAACACATAGCCAGACCTCAAACTCAGAGCCAAATCAAAGCCTGTGTGTGTGTGTGTGTGTGTGTGTGTGTGTTGTAGCTGAACTCAGTTGCTCTCCTTTTTTCTATTTTTGTCTTGTATGAGTTCCTGGGCCTGTCTGGTTTTTAATAATATGCTCTACTTATCTTTGTGTGTTTTGCTATACTACATGTTTCTGTAACAAAAACACAACTTTATGCCACCCTGAAAGAATTAAAACCTTCTGGGTCTGCCACAATCATTAATTAAACCTCCAAATTAAGTGAAATTCATTCAATTTGCCCTTAGTCACAGAAATATTTAATTATACCCTTTTAATGTTATCAATGTATGAAGTAGCAACAATTATTTAGAAAAAGCATAATGTGAAAAGCAAATACTAAAAATGTCTAATTACAAACTGTAGCTAGGAAGCACGATGTGTGGTACTCATCAAGTACTTAGTGAACTGTAAGTGTTCACTGTATCAAGATGTTTTTCTGAGAGCTCTGCCTCAAAATAGTTGTACCTTGTGCAATTCCCATTCAGTGCAATTGATCTTATGTGGGAGATATTGCCAATGGGATGTTGTCTAATATTAAAACAACTGATCGCTCATATATTGAAGTTAAAAGTCTCCTGTCATTTTCCTTCATCATTCTTCTTGCCTACAGTTATATACTCAGTTTATTTAGGGTCAGTTATAAAAGCAAAAGCAGATTTTTCTCTGGCATGTTTTCTTTTCCTTTTCAAAACAACATCTTTCTTAAGTTGGGGTGAGTTCAAGATGGTTCTGTACTATATAGTATACAGCACCATGCCTCAGGACAATGCATATTCATTGACTGTAATGATGAACGTGTGGCTGAGAGAGAGAGCAATGTTGAAAAGACAGGAAATATAGACATTGTTCACAAAGTTACTTTTTCATCACTGTCATAATTGCAAAAGTCACCATGTAAGGCAGACTATTTGTACTGTGTTACTGTACTCTGTATTTTTGGTAACTTCTGGCTAAACGGAGGAGCAAGAATGAGATCCTGAGTTATGTTTCCTTTATTACAATTTTTTAGGAAAGGGAACTTCAACAGAATTGGCATTTCTTTATTTGGTTTTGAAATTCTACTCAATGAAACTCACATGTGTGAAAATAAAGGCAGTGGTTGAAGTCATTCCATAATATCTTCTCTTTTAAAAGACCTAATAGACATACATTGTTTACAAAATGCATGTAACTGGGAAAATAAAGATATTTCTGTTTGCTTAGTTGCAGTTAAACCCATTAAGGGCAGAACACAGCAGCACACAGTACAGCTAGGCACACAAATGAGAAATACCTTAGTGCATGTTGTTATAAAATGTAATACCCATGCTTCATCAGCATCTGTTTATAGGGTTGCTTGATGCCTCTCTTGCAACCAATAATCTTGTAGGGCTTGTATTTGGTGATGAGAGGGAAACTTTCACTTTGGAAATATTGTAAATGTGTCCTCTGTGTAACAGACCAAGTTCTAGAAAGGCTTAAAAACCATTATTTGGAGACTGAGTATCGGTTTTGCAGTCCTGAAGGAGTAGACAGTAAATCAAGTTCATCCTTGTTGTAATATAGTTGAGAAGGAGAGGGAGGTTACAAGTTTTCTTTCCAAACTAACAAATGTGCCAATGAGATGAGACTAGCTGTCAGATCCGTGTATCTGCCATTCTTTAATGGAAGAAGAAGGGTGGGGGGAGGTTGGTACAAGTAATCCTTTTTGATGTAACCTGAATATATTAAATCCTATATTGATTCCGTATAACTTGCACATGATATACATCTGAAATAGTGGAGCCAGATGTCGAGAAACTTGTCACCTCTGGAAGAGAAACAGGATGAGAAGGGACCATAGAAATTCCAGCCCTGGAAGAAACTCCTGGGAACTCTGCACGATAGTTCCTAGAGAAGGGGAGGGGGGAATTAACTTGTTGGTTCTTTGTTTGACTAAATCCACATGTGAATGAGGGGAAGGGTTTTAACTTCTTTTATCTATGACTGTATGCCTGGAGGTATCTTAGATTCTGCTTTGCTTAGTGTTGAGATAAAACCCCTTTCAATAAAGGATTCCTTTGGAAACACCTAGTTTTCAGAAGTTCATTCTTTTGGATTGAAAGGAAGAAAGTCCAATGCTCAGATATCTTGTTCTCATTTTTTTCCTTCATTGGTTTTTCTTTTTTTCCTTGTGAATCCTGAGTAAATAATAACTACATTCACTGGTGTATAACGGCTTTGTTTTATAACTGAGCCATAAAGGGCAGACACTAAAATAATACATAGCAGAAGCAGAATGAGTTACTGCTAATATTAGTTTACTATATTTGGTTGTGAATCAGTGCTACAGCATAAAATACCAATAATACTTTTGAGTTCTCTCTCTCTCTTTTGTTTCTATCTTATTCAATGTCTGCAGAAGCTAAGTAGGTGTGAGAGTTTGGATGACTACTTCAGTATTTTTTTTGTACAATTTCATCCTGCCATATAAATTTCTTTTATAGGTCCCTTTAGATGGAATTTTATGCAGCAGAAACCTTGTCAACAGAAGAATTAATGTTTGCGTTAGCATTTTGGCAATAGAAAAAAAATCCAAAGCTGAGCAGTGAAGGTCAACAGACAGCCTCAAACCTGGATTCTTCAGCTCATCATTCAACATTGGAGTTTTTAAATCCTTGCAGTAGAGAAACCATTGCCAATGCTTACAAGGAACTGCTTATCCCTGCTTCTCTGGGTCCTGTTCAATGGAGGTATCTTAATGTTACTTCATTCGCAACCACAACGTATTTCAAAAGCTGAGTCAAGGAAAAATGTTGTCACCAACCCTGAACGGAGGATACCCACCTTACGGGTCAAGAGAGGCTGGGTCTGGAATCAGTTTTTGTCCTGAAGAGTATATGGGCTCTGAACCCCAGTACGTGGGAAAGGTAAATGCTTAATTTTCTAAAATCAAAGTTCACTCAAAGGAGATTTTCTTTAACTTTTAGTCACAATTTTTTATTTAAAAACCACAACTTTTTCACTCTTGTCACTATGTTATTCTAATTTGTGATTATTTGCATAGTTTAATAAAATCATATTTTTTGGAAGATGTATCCATTATATATAAAACCATGGCTTTGATTTTTAGTAGCTCAAGGAAGAATTCACCTGCAATTATAGGTTAAAAGTTAACAATATTTGAAGGATGTTTTTCGAAGATGGGTAATCCTGAATGTTCAGCATAGAGAAACAAATTCTAATAATTCAAACATATCATTTGATACACCATGTACTTATTTATCTTGGAGTGGATCCCAGTTAAATTAATAAAGCTTTGTTTGGAATAAATTTGTATAAGATTGTGTTTTATTCTATTGAAAGAAATTAAATAAACTGCAAACATTTGGTATTTTGAAATGTTTAATGTTCAAAGTTGTTTTTGGAACACTTGTATGTGTATATATTTGTGTATACCAATGTTACAGTAAGGATATCAGCTTTGTGATATGACAATGCAATATGGTATAACAAATATTTTATGCAACTGAATAATTTGATGAAATTTGACTTCCATCAGCTTGCATCACTGTTTGCAAATGTAACAATTAGATGTTACTGTGCTCTCGTTATACAGAAAACATAGGTATTTCTTGCCCCTGTCCATATAGACTTTTATATCCACAAGGAAAAATGTTATACACATACTAGGAATTGGATTCTAGTAAGAGGGAAAGGTGACAATGTCATATTGTACCATTTTTCCAAACTTTTTCTTTCAATTTGAGGCTTTGTTTCAGTTTTTTCA